>JAMPIV010019769.1:0-275606 GCA_024509875.1 Oreohelix idahoensis | reverse complement strand
GTCCCGGCGTTCTGAAAGGCGGGCCATCTATAAAAAAACGCTTGCGACATGTTCGCCTCCATGTCCTCATTGTCCGCTCAGGCCGCCGCCAATTTTATACCAACTTGGGTAATATTGTTGCACTTCTGGGAATTGGATTCTCCGGCGACACCCTCTGGTGGCTGATAGGATCGAATGCGTTGCGTTTCCTCGACCACAGGTGTCGATGAAATCCATCTCGGAGCTCCGTGTATCACCCTCGGTGATGGTGATGGTGGTAGGTCACATTTTGCTCGAGAGCACTTTTCTCTAGGGCACCTACTGTCACTAGCGTTTATGACCTCTTTTGGCTTCACAGGCTCTGTTGCCTGAAGCAGAATCTCTTCCTGGTTGATCTCTTCTTCTCTTCCTATTGTTGGACCAATTTTTCATAGTCCCACCCTCACCTGGCGTCCTGCCTATCTAGGCGGGGGGCTCACTTGCCTTGTCTTTGCTCTGTGCTGAGATGTCACCCGGCTTGTGCTCTGCAGGCGTTCTGTCCACCACCAATTCGCTCTTTCCTCACATTGGTTGGCCGGGAGGCGGGTGTCCGCGTCTCGGGCACTGGCTTAACCCAGGGGGCCGTCCCCCCCCACAAATGGCACATTGGTTTCCTCTCCCAGGCAGGGACACCCATACCCTCTGGATTGTTTTCCCGCTGGGCCTTCCATTTTTAGATTGACAAAATGAGGCACCTGATGTGCCGACGGCTTGAACAACAAGCTCCATTTACCTTGGGCGGGTTTGCCCCGTGACACTTCTGCATCTCTATCCCCTGTTACCGCTGCCGCAATCCGTTGGGCCGCCTCTGCTTCATAGTCGGGGGCATCCAGTTGAGTGTCCCCTTAGATTTCTCCTTGTCTAAGTGCTCAATATATACAGACATCTGCGGGTTTGTCCATTCAAGTTTCTTACCGTGCAGGCCAGCATAATGTTTCATCTGGGCAGCTGCTGTTAGTGTAGCGAACCACTTGAATGGGCTCGCAAACCTGTAAAGCGTGGCGACGCCACTCGTACCAACGCCAGCCGGTCCGGCCAGAATGCTGGCAATCAAAGAGTAGGAGGCTCTATTAGCCTGTGGCCCATTGATAGAGATCACTAGTGTTCCAGGTTTATGTAACTCACCTCCCTCCAAGTCTTTCTCCATGCTAAGTACAAAAGTCGGCACAATTGGTGCGGGCATTTTTTAATTCTTCTTCTTGGTTGGAACAACCAAATTTGAAAACAAAAACAAAAGTCACAAAAGTTAGCTAGGCTAACGCCTAACTAACTAACACAAGTCCAGAAAAAAAACCAATGTCCAAGAAAAATCCTTGAGAGCCCAGCCAAACTGGACTTGCTCCGTCAACTTCTCTGGTAGGACTGATCTCCAATCGTCCTTCAATTTCCTATCTGATGGTCCAAAGTTGTTTTAGTTAATACGATTGGTCCGTTGTTCAGTTCACTCACCTATCGGCACGCTTAATTCTAAGCTGTCAGCTCCGTGAACTGTGCTACATAACTGTTTACCTCTAGTCACTATTTTCACGTGCGTTTTACTCTGCTCTGTGTTCTCTTAACTCACTAAACCTGTAAAGGGCGCTAATATTCGTAGTTATTCCCCTTAGTGATTTTTACCTTAGTTTCATTAATCCTTCTATATCTCTATTAAAACTGGTCTAATATGCAAATTTGGTAAACTCTAATGATATATACTTAGATTACTTTAAGGCCTAAAAAGGTTCCCTCCCTTACAAAAAACACTACATTTACATTCTTTTATCTCCCATGTTAAGAACAAATAAGTTATCACTTAGATTATTCTGATTTTCTAACCCATTTTTATATACTCTTTCATTTTGTTAACACCAAATAACTGTTCGACTGACTTAAACTGCAGCGTATTTTACGCTGTACAACCCAATGCCTAGTATCCTGGCTTTTGGCTGGGATCATGTGTCTACACACGGGAAACAGGTGACAAATGAGGTACCTAGTTGACACAGAGGATCACTACAATGACTGTTGTCATTGGATTTGGTGTTGGGTACATGTGGTCTTGACCAGGGCCGGGTATGGGTGGGGCAAATGCAACCTGAACCTCATGCGAGGAATGACAAAGCCCTTACAACTATATCTATTATTTGGGTTTAAATGGGTCTCTTGAAGAGCATATATATATATCAGTATTTCCTCCAGTCTCTGATAGTAGGGGTGCAAAATTTTTTTTAATACCCCTACAATTCCACTGGATAATTCTAAATCTTTCTAAATTGAATTTTATCATCATCTAGTATACCTTTTGTTTTGGTTAACTATCAATTTTGCTCTTATTCTTTATTTCCTGTACTTGTGGACCCACTATCCATCAAGTTCTCAAGAAAATCCTTATTTAAACTTGTCATTATTTCCCTAACTTCTTCCGCTAAGTGTGGTAACAATCCCTCAAATCGTTTTTTGATAGTTTCTATGATAGTTTCTTCTAGGTTGCTTTTGTTCTTTTTGACCACTTTCCTATTTTCATCCAATGCTACATTCCCTTCTCTCCCTATGTTAATCTCCTGTTTTTCACTTTCCATTCTTTTTAGTATTATTTCACTTTCTTCTTTTTGTTCAGACAGTTTTACTAGTATCATTTCATTTTCTTCTTTCAGTTCAGTCAGTTTAGCTATATCCTGGGAAATTTGGTGCTGTATGGCTTTCACTTCTTGAAGCAATGCCTCTGTACTTTTCAGTGCACTTGTGTCATCCGAGGATGTAGTTGAATCATCTGACTGGTTTTTTGGTACTCTTTTATTACTTTCTAACTTGTTCTTACTTTTTTTTTTTGCCATCTGTGACTTAAGCATTTTGACATCTTCTTGCACACTCTTAATTTCTGTTATAACTTTATTGTTCGTATAAGTATCATTTTCTTTTAATTCTTTAATGACCGTTGTGAAAGGGGTTTGGGTTGTTATAGCTACCCTCAATGCTTTTTTGGTCTGCTGATATACTGGGCAGCCCTGGAATCTGGCGCTGTGATTTCCTTTGCAATTAATGCATTTTCTGTTTGCATTATCCTTTTTATAGTCAGTATCTGACTTTGCCTTTTCGCATTGCGTGAAAGGGTGTGCCCCCGCACAAAACCTACATACTGCCTTCCCCCTGCAAGTGTGGCGCCCATGACCAAATTTCATGCAGTTGGAGCACTGCAACACTGGGGGAATGAAGGCTTCTGTGTTTTTGTGTGTTTTCCCAAATAGTACCGTCTTGGGGGGTTCCCTACCTTCTGTTGTTATCACTACCACTGGGGTAACGATACTCCCTTTCACCATTATTCTGTCCACGTGTACCAGCTTTATGTCCGGGTTATGTTTTGCGAGGATGTTCATAACTTCCTCGCTTGAAAGGGTAGTGTTTATCCCTTTCAACACATCTACTGGTCACTTTTGCTAGCTCTATCCTTACTTCTATGTCGTGTGCAAGAGTCACTGTTTTTGCTTCTACTTTGAGTTCCTCTAACATCTCTTTTATTCTGTCACTCTGATTTGGGATAATTATTATGCCAAAATGGGTTTTTGAAATTTTGGCTATCGCCTTTTTGCCTAACACAGGATCAAGGATGTTTATAATTTTGTCTTCATCTAATGCCTTGATCTTGACAGCCTCACCAGCTACTTGCGTTATTTTTAAACGACATATGTTTACTACATCTGTATTTTTGGGATCTGCCTGGGTTGCTAGATGTCTTGAGTCTTTTTTGGTACTTTCATTGTTTTTTTTTTTTTTTTTGGTTATTATTTTCTTCTAGTTTATCATGTCTGGTGTCCCTACCTTGGTTTTTAACTGCTTCTGCCCACGTTTTGCCTTCCTTTGTTGTTTTTACTTCTGAGCCTCCTTTCAGTTTATCCCCTCTGGTTTCATGACTTGTTTTGTCCGCGTTTACCTGGCTGTCCTGATTATCCTTTTCCCTGGGTCCTTTCTTTCCGTTCGCTGTGCTGGTTCCTGATCTTTCTCCTTTGTTGATTCTGCTTTTTGTTGTTTTTCCTTCCGCGCCTCCTTCCCGATTTTCCATTATTGTTTTACTCGTGTCCTTTAGTTCTGTTTTTTTTTATTTCAGGGTTCGTGGTCCTGTTTCTTTCTGTCCGGTTTAAAGTTTTGTCTTTTTCTGAAGTTTTGTCTTTTTCTGGAGTTTTGGCCATCGCTTTCCCTTCCTCGGACTGTTTTCTGGTGAATACTACCATTGGTTATTTTCCCTGTCTTTTAGTATGCTACTATTTGTTGTCTTCGATTCTTAAATTAAATAGTCCCCTAATACTTAACCTTAACTACAGTAGGCCTACTCTAATACTATCAACAAAAGTATAAATTATTCACCACTTAAATATGTCTTTCAAGATGGCTGCCTGATCTCACTCAAAGAATTGCCACGTGGCGCTATTTAATTTCTATTATTTTAATTTCTAAAATTAACTGCAATACGCTAACACTGAGGATGGATAAAAAATATCAACTTATCTGATAACTTGTGTAGTTCTAAGGATGTCTTCACTGTGTCTCGTCCTAAAAAGAACGTATCAAGCTTGTGTGGTTTGAGGTAAGCAAAAATGCCAACAATCAAACTACCAAAGAGAGCAGAAACAGATAAAGAAAAAGCTAATGCCCTTGCCGAGTATTTCTATAAAGTCAGTGCAAAAAGTAGCCTTGGACAGGAAGAAAATGAGAGAAGAGAAAGACTTAGGATACAGTTTTTAAAAGAACTACCAGACCAGATAGAGGAAACAAACTATTTAGATGCTGATATAACAGAGGAAGAAGTAACTAATGCAATAAAAGATAAATCTTATACTGCCTCAGGGCAAGATATACTTAGTTATGAAATCCTTAAGAAAGTACCCAAAAGAACTATAAACATAATAACTTCACTTTATAACAAAATCTGGAACTTAGGAAAGATACCAAAAGCATGGAAAGTAGCTATGATAGTACCCATTCTAAAACCCAATAAGGAAGCCCATGAAGTAAGTTCATATAGGCCTATCTTCTTAACATCACAACTAGGTAAAATACTGGAAACTGTTGTGAATAAAAGAGTTAAATTCTACCTGGAAAAAAACCAGTTATATAGCCCAAACCAGTCAGGGTTTAGAGCAGACAGAAGTACAGTAGACCAGCTTGTAAGATTAGAACATGATGTAAAGCTAGGGTTCAAGAGGAAAGAGAAAACAGTGGCAGTCTTTCTAGATGTAGCTAGAGCATATGATGAATGCTGGCGCGATGGAGCTCTTTACAAAATGAAAAAGATTGGCATTACTGGTAAAACCTATAGGTATCTAGAAAACTTTTTACAGGACAGGTATTTTGCTGTACAGGTGAATAATGATAGGTCAGAAATATATGAACAACAGAATGGGATTCCTCAAGGATCAGTGATCTCTCCTTCAATTTTCACTATAGCTGTAAATGATTTAGCAGATGAATTTAATGACATAAAGAATGCAGTATCACAATTTGCAGATGACTGTGCCATTTGGCGATCTGGAAAAAACTTGGATCATGTTTACAAAAAACTTCAAAATCAAATAGACAAAGTTTCAGAGTGGATGAAAAGTTGGGGCTTCCAAATTAATGTAAACAAAACAGTAGGTATGATTTTCAGCAAAGGAAATTAAAAAAAAAAATACCAAAATCAAGGACAGAAAATATGTACCTCCTCAACAACTAGATTTCTGGGCATAACTTTAGATAAACAACTAAATTATAATAAACATATAGACAATTTGGTAGAAAGCTGTAGGGGACCCCTAAATATACTAAGGATTGTAAAAGGTAATGGATGGGGGGCCAGCAATAAAATAATGCTTATGTACTACAAGGCCTTCATCAGGGGGAAACTGGATTATGCCAGCATAGTCTATGACTCAGCTGCAGCTTCTAACAAAGCAAAACTGGACAGGATTCAAAATGCAGCCATGAGAACTATTACAGGTGCATTTATATCGACACCAGTAGAAGCTCTAGAAGTAGCTCTCGGCATACCTCCCCTTGGTCTAAGACGGAAAGAACTGAGATTAAATTATTGGAGTAAAGTAGCACAAGAAGTGACCCACCCAGCACATAAAGCATTTGTCAAAAACCAACCAAGTGTATGGGACGTCCCCTTAAATAAAGATAGATATCCAACAGGATGGAGAACTATAGAAGACCTAATGCAGTTCAAAGAACTATCAAACACAATTGAAAATAGTAATAAATACAGAAGCAAAATACCACCCTGGGAACTAAAAACACCAATCATAGACTACTCACTTACTGAAAAGATCAAACAAAACATAGAAGATAAGGAAGCCAAAATGATAAGTAGAAAGTTCATAGAGCAACTAACTAAACAAAGTCTGGCCGTCTACACTGATGGATCCAAGGGTGATAGTGGGCAACTAGGTGCCGGAGTTGTAATACCACAATGGGGAATAAAAAAGAGCTACAGTGTAACGGAAGGGGCATCGATTTTTACTGCAGAGATGGTAGCAATTCTTAAAAGTCTAGAAATAATCGAAGATAACCCACCAGAAGCTGTTACGATATTTACAGACTCACTATCATCACTACAAGCACTAGAACACCCAGGTAAATGTAGCCGGCCAGACATAAAGGAAGAAATTCTAGCAATTAATACATCACTAGAGAACAGAGGATGTAGTGTGAGGCTAGTGTGGGTTCCAGCACACATAGGTATAGCTGGCAACGAGTTGGCAGACCAGAATGCCAAGAAGGGAAGAACAAGTAAAAACAATATAAAAGCAGGACTGGGAAGGTCAGAGATCAAGAGCCAAGTGAAGGAAACTATAAACGAGGAATGGAAGACAACATGGAAGGAAAGTAGAAAAGGCAGACACGCGTTCAAACTGCTGAAAGAACCAACGAGGACATGCCAGGTCAGAGAAGAATTAAAGATACCATCGAACAAAAAACTGTGGCGTCTCCGACTCGGTGCAGCATACTTCATGGTAGAAGAACCACACTGCCAAGAATGTCAGGAAGAGAATGACATAGACCACTACCTGATCCACTGTAAAAAGTATGAACAACAAAGGCTTGAATTAAAAAACTTACTATAGAAATCACAATATAGACTTAACAGGTGATAAGGTTTTAAGTATAGATGCCCCAAGAGATGCCCAATCAATACTTAAAAGATATATACATAAAACAAAGGAAAAAATATAAGGTTAGAACTTCAGAAAAATCGTCCAACTAAATAGAAATTAAGCAGCAAGAACTAACAAAGCATTAACAAAAAAACAAAAAAATAACTACTCATAGGACAAGGAAAGACAAGGTATTAAAAAAAAAGGGACAACAACTCAAAAAGAACAAATACTAATACAAATTAAAACCAAGTGTAAAGGACAATAGTTATCTAGAAACAATACAAAAGAGAAAATAAAATTGACAAATACTAATATAAATAAAAATCAGCACCTGCAAAAGACAACAGTTATTTAAATTGAATACAAAATTAGTAAATAAAATGACACTAAATACCCCAATTATAACCAACTTTCAGGTTGAACAGGGTAGACCAAGATGGAACGAGAAGAGGCAACAATGATCAGAGGTTGAGTGCCCGATCTCCACCCATCATTTCATCAAAACAACAACAACGACTTCATAACTGAAACAAATCGCAACATCTTTAATAAAAGAAAAGGGTCTTTAGCTCGCCTATGCAGACGACACCATCTTTTTCCCACCAAACGAGAAGTCTATAGAAATTATCCTCAACACATTCACAGACTTTAGCAAAGGCAGCGGGGCAAAAGTAAATGTTCAAAAATCAACAATAATGGGCATAGGCAAATGGAAGAACAAAGCAAACTTTCCCTTTGGGCTAACACCAACAAACATCATCAAACTCTATGGCATAACCTTTCCCTCACACCCAAATCGCACACACAGAGACACATGGAAGAACCTAGCATCAAAATACGAGATATGCTGCACAGATACAAATGCAAAACCACAACGATTTTTGGACGAAGTTTTTAGTAAAAATGGGTGCAATCTCTTCCTCTGACAGTCCTTTATGCACATTAAGCATAAAAACAACTCAGCGACAACCATGGTGATCACGTGAAATTTGGTTTGCTGACCATAAATTCACATTTTTAATCTGTTTTTTCAAACTTCCGTACAACCAAACAGGGGAAGTAATCGTGCTGATTGACATTCCACGTGCAATGGCGACTTTTCGTGAACAGAGTTCACTCTTAATTTGTTTTACAATCAGCAGACTTAGGGTAGTTTCATCACTTGCAAAAACCATGCCACCGAGAAGAAGTCTTGACACCTTACAAAGAATGAGGGCTATAGCGTGTGTTGAAAGTGGTTTATCTGTCCGTGAGGTTGCTAGACGGCTTGCAGTGTCACACTCTACTATCCAAAGAATTTTGGAGAGATTTCAGGCCACAGGAAGTGTGTAGGATCGCCACCGGCCAGGTCGCCCTAGATGCACCAATAGACATGATGACCGGTACCTCTTGTTGTCAGCCCTTCGCCATCGAACAGTGACTTGTTCCACTCTATAATGTCAGCTGAGACAAACTGTAAACGTTAATGTCAGTCAAAGCACCATTCGCAGACGTTTACATGAATTTGGACTGGCTGCTCGACGTCCTGCAGTCAGAATCCCTCTTACTCCTGCTCATCGCAGAGCCCGTGTTGCTTGGTGTCGCGAGCACATCCGATGGACAAGGCAACAATGGAGTCAAGTTCTCTTCACTGATGAATCTCGCTTCACTGTGTCATTCAATGATGGCAGGATTTGAGTTTGGAGACGACCAGGAAAGCGATTTACTGATGACACAATTCGAGAGGTGGGTCGTTATGGTAGGGGTTCTGCCATGGTCTGGAGAGGCTTCTACAGACACGGCATGACCCCACTCTGCATCATCTAAGGCAACGTGACCGGCCCAAGATACCAGAACGAAATCTTGAGACCAATTGTTCAGCCTGCTCTGGAGGCCATAGGTGGTAATGCCTTCCTCCAAGATGATAACGCTCGACCCCATCGAGCTCGTGTGGTGAATGAGTTTATTCAGCAACATGGGATCATCAGGATGGCGTGGTCAGCTCATTCACCTGACCTCTCTCCGATTGAGCACCTCTGGGATGTCCTTAGTCAAAGATTGTCAACAAATCACCCCCTGCCAATGGATGTTGCACAGCTGACTGCATTTCTGCTTCAGGAATGGCAAGCTGTTCCTCGGGATACTCTTCGGACCCTTGTGGACTCAATGCGTCTACGCTGTCTTGAATGCCTTGCTGCAAACGGTGGTCATACCCGATTTTGAAATGTCTATTTGTCCAATATCTATTGTATGACTTTTGAAAAGGAGGGTGACTGTTGCGTGCATATTTTGACGCACATATTACAAAAATCGATATGGCTATTTAATATGGAAAAATATAGACATTCATTCATTTGTGTATGAAAATGCTGTCTATGGTAAAAGCGAGAGAATCCATGTTTGATTCACACTTTTGATTATAGGAGTAATCGTTCTTGATATTGATCCGGCGCATGGATTGCTCTTACGTTTGTACTTATTTTTTAGGGCCAGAAAATATATTAATTTGCTTATTATGTTTATGGCCTGAATTCATATGTATTACATATTATTAGTACAAGTAGAATCAGTCCTATATTGTATATTTTGGATGGGTAGGCGGGACTAGATTCTTATTATTCCGGTCTAGCGGAAGTATGAGTTGTCTTGACAAGTCGTGATGAGTTCCGATGTACCGTGATAATGGCTGGTACGCACTTTTCAAAGGGCTGGTAGATTCTTAAGGAAATACGATTCATGAAGTGGTTTTCTTCTAAAGGAGATGGTATCTCTACTATAGTTTATGTTAGAGACTCTCCTAAGGTACGGTACGATGTATAATTCGGACTCCATGTATTGCCAGACCCTATTTTGATGATCTCATGTCGATTCGACCTAGATGGAACATTGTGCTTCGTATCGCTAGGGTCGTGTTTTGTATCGACAAAGATGACAGACTTTCCTACAGCGGTTATGGCTACGTGAATTAACCTGATCATCGTAGAGCTGTATGGGAACATTTATGAAATCATTTATATACCCATCATAAATTAACTCTGGCTTATATTCTCCTTCCTATGAATGAGTGAACGACAACTCAGGGAGGCGGCCATGTTAGATTTCGGTCATCATATGTTTTGATCACTGCCAAGAGAACAGATTATTTATCCTATTATCGGACAGTGACAGGGAGATCTCAATCTTGCTAGAAACCCCCTCTTTCGTGGTTTCATAATATATGCTACAAACTATGGACGTCAAGTAACCTTAGTTATTTACCGATCTGCCTTCACTGACGCGTTTAGTCAGATAGGGGAATGCGGCCATAATATATCATGACATTGAACTTTTGATGTACTGCCCATTATTTCTGAATGTGTCATGACTTCAGATCTGCTATGTATACCTACAAATTGATATGTCAACATACCATGATGTACTCGTATGTCCCAGTGTGTACGTCTGAATAAATTGAGTAAACAAAGATTCCAGCAGTCTGCATTGGTGCCTTGTAGACACATGTGTATGAGTGGTTATATTGGTCAGCACACGAACAGTACACCATTCGCGGTAATCACACTCTACACTTCTACTTCATACATACACCATCCTGCGTCGGTTGGAGTGACCAAGTTTAGGGCCTGCTTCCCCTGGAGCCTTTGCCTTCCCTAACTCAGGACTAGGGTGAGTTACCCATTTACAGCTGGGTAGACTGGAGCATGCCTGATCTCAACAACACACCACTCTTCCTTACAGAGCATACAGACTGACACTTCATTAGAGTGGAAAGAAGAAAAGAAACTTTACAGTGGCGAGCCAGATTCCTGGGTCCAGCTTACGCAGTTTTGTGTTGAGAATCACAGTTTACAGCTGAAAGAACATTTGTTTGAACACATCAACACCAGTAGGACAGCTATACAGTCGATGTCAGCTTGACCTGTATTACCGATAGGATGCTGTATCTAGGTCAGCGCTTGTTGACAGTTTTTTCGCTGTACAGACAGTATTACACAGGACAGTGGTATCAAGTGTAGAAAATATCTGGAGCAGTATTGTTGACATTTCTCAACGTACAGAAGAATCACAGTGTTGTTGAACATAAAGTGCATAGTTCATCGTTGGATCTTCATATGCTCAAAAGAGAAAAAATTGACAGTGTAATAGTTTAGAATTAAATCTATTACTCAATAAAGTGGCAAGTTATTAGTATTAAAATAAACTGTGCCTGCTTTACAACACTATACCTGCAACACATTCCATTCATGACATAAATTATATTGTATGCTATATGATATTTATGCTTACATGTTATTTGTTTATATGTGTAGGTGTTTATATGTTGCGGGCCTGGATGGGAGGTGACTAGAACAGGAAATACCGAGTGATATTGGTCTTGTTCTGGCGTTCGATAGGGAGCAATTTCTTAATTGAAATTTGCATGCAACATAGTTTGCAAATATTTGGTTAGTTGTGACGACTGTTTCATATTTGTATTTGTAACATTTTTTCTGTTCTTTATTTTTGTTTGATTTGTTTGTATAATTGTAGGTCTCATCTTTCCTTTCATTTCAGTTTTTTACACCCTTATGTTTATACACTGTGGCGTTATTTGTCTTGTCATTTTATTATTGCAGTTATCATCACGGTTTCTGTGATCATTTTTTTTCATTTCTCCTATTTAATTTAATTTGATCTCTGCAAATGTGTTCATATTGTCTTTTCTTGTTTGTCCTTTGTAATGTCTTTAGTTGACATATGACGTATAGTGGTATACACTGATAGTATAGTACAGATCAGTACTTTATGATTGTTATTGTTATAAAACAAAATGTACAAGACCTTTGTAAGGTTTGTCTCCCAAAGTGATTGGTAAAGGGAAATATTTTTTCCACAGGTACTCAAGTGATCTTTGATTACATTGAGGTATACAAGACCTTTGTAAGGCTTGTCTCCCACAGTATTTGAGATACAGTTATTGTGTCCATAGGTACTCAAGTTATCATTGGTTATTATAAACCATACAAGTTTGGACTAAGACTAAGTCTATGGTATAGACTTGTCTCTCATTAACGTGAAAGAGGGTAATTTATTTACTTTTTCAGGTTTCTGATTTAAGAAGACAATATGTCTACATTAGATTATTTTATTGCACAAGAAAATCTCTTGATAAGACTGGAAAAGACTTAGAACAATGGGCTGTTGCTCAATATGACAAAGCATTAGCTGCAGAAGAGAAAAAAATTGCTGCTGCTGTTGAAGAAAGAAAAGCTGCTGCTGAGGAAAAAAAAGCTGCGGCTGAGGAGAGAAAACTTCAAATAGAAGAAAAAAAAGCTGCTGCAGAAGAAAGGAAAGCTCTAGCTGAAGAAAAAAGATTAGAAAAAGAAGCTGATAGTGCTGCTGAACTTAAGAAATTGCAGATGCAAGTGGAGGAAAGGAGATTTGATGCAGAACAGAATAAATTAGAAGCTGATGCAGAACAGAAAAAATTAGAAGCTGCTGCAGAACAGAAAAATTAGAAGTTGCTGCTGCTGCAGAACAGAAAAAATTAGAAGCTGCTGCAGAACAGAGAAGATTAGATAGAGAAGCTGAAGAGAGAAAAGCAATAAGAGAACATGAGTTTGAATTAGAGAAATTAAAATTGACATGTATGAGTAATGTTAATCAGGCATCTGGTAGTAATGGTAAACCCTTTGTGTACAAGGTCAAGGTACCAGCGTTTAACCCTACCAGTGATGACATAACATTTTGGCTTTCTAGATTTGAACGGGCTTGTCGATTTCATAATGTTGACAAATCACAGTATGTGAATCAGTTGTCTGAAAATCTAAAAGGGGAGTCTCTGAGTAAGTTATATTTTGTTGAAGAGGCCGACAAAGATAATTATGATGCTGTTAGGGCAGCTTTGATAAAGAGATATCAGCTGTCTGAGGAAGGTTACCGTCTTTTGTTTAAAACAATGAGACCTGAGGTAGGTGTAGAATTCTCAGATTTCATCTCAAAAGCACGAATTACACTTTCACGATGGATTGAATTATCCAAAACAGAGAAAACATTTGATGGTCTTACGGATTTATTGCTAAGAGACAAGGTCATGTCTTCTGTAAATAAATCATTCCTAGAGTTCTTACATGAGCGTAAACCTGGTACAATAAAGCAAATGGAAGAATATTGTGACCAGTATGCCACGGCACACCCTGACATGATTCTTAGTAACTCTAACATTAAAGAGAGTATGCCAGTTGCTTCGGCAACAGAATATAATCAGAATTACTCACACAAATTCCAAGGAGCTAAAAATAAATTTGATAAAAAAGTTAATTGGAATAAATATCAAAACCAAGATAACCACTCAAATCAGGGTTCTTCTTCGAAGAACTGGAATCGAGCTGATAGTCCTCGACACGCGAGGGGTACCCATAATGTTAGAAATTCTCGGAAAGGGAGTAGCTATAGGAACTACCCAAGTGCTTCATGGAGACAACAGAAACAATATTACAGGGATACTCAATATAACGAGCGTGATGATTATGATCATGAATATTATGATTCAAACCCAAATAGGGGTTATAACAGAGGCAATAATAATTATAGAGACAATTATAACCGAGGTAGATCACAACACAAAAGACATGGTAAATCTTATTACCAGGCTAACTCTGCACAACAGGAGTTCCACGACACCGATAATCAGAATAATGATAAAAAAAGACTCCAACAGTGTAGCAAATTCCGCTTTCGATTTTGCTAGAGCATCTGAGTGTTCGCAATGCAAAACATTATTCGATCCAACCACAGTGTCTACTTTAAGCTGCGGTCACCCGCTTCCCGCTCTCCATGCGTCAATTGCGCATAATGGAAGGGGTGCTCTTGTCTTTAATAGGGGCCTAATAGATGGTACTCCGGTATCAATTCTTTTCGATTCGGGGTGCACTACCATTGGAGTGAGGCAATCACTCGTAAATCCTTCTCGAGCTACAGGCAATATAGTCAAATGTGTAACATTTGGTGGCACATTGGAGAAGTACTCCACTGCCATTATCAATATTGCTACGCCTTTCTTTACAGGAGAGGTGCAAGCATGTCTCTTGCCGAATCCGATCGCTGATCTTATCATCGGTCGCATTCATGGAGTGAAAGAATGCACTCCACAGCAAATTTCTAATTGGGAAAATGTTAATATGCAATCTGCTAATGCAGTAATCACTAGGGCTCAAGCTCTTAATATGCCACAATCTTCACATTCTGAAGATAATGATGCGCAGATCCAAGATGATCCCTTGGAGATTTCCCACGATTCCTTTATCAAACAGCAGGAAGATGATCCTACTCTAAAGAAATTCTTTACTCTGGCAACAAAAGGTGATCCGAATAAGGATACAAATCGTAAATCTTGGATTACGATGAAGAATGGCGTACTTGTACGTATGGTACAAGACTCCGCTAAGTCCATTCATTCTCAAATCCTTGTGCCTAAAAATATGAGAGGTAAAATCTTACAGCACGCTCATGATTCGCAGTGTGCTGGACATATGGGTTTTTCCCGTACTAAAGCTAGAGTTCTTCAATCTTTCTTTTGGCCTGCTGTGAATAAGGACATACGAATCTATTGTCGATCTTGTAAAGTATGTCAAGAGATTAAATCCAGAGGTCCACGCCATGATGCACCTATTCAGGCTGCAGACATTCCCATTCGGCCATTTCAAAAAATGGCGATAGACATCATTGGTCCATTTAAGATAAAGTCTGCTAGAGGACACCAATTTATTTTGACGTGTGTTGATATGTGCACACGTTGGCCGGAGGCTGTTCCTCTAAAGAGCATAACTACTGCTGATGTCGCAGATGCTCTTTGGTTAATATTTTCTCGTCTGGGGTTTCCAGCAGAAATATTATCCGACCATGGTACCCAACTCATATCGGATACCATGTCTCAAGTAATGTCGACTCTGAAGATAGAGAGATCGCTGAGTAGTATTTATCATCCTATGTCCAATGGGATGGTGGAACGTTTGAATAGAACTCTGAAAAACCTACTAGGTAAGATAACAGAAGATCATCCTCAGGATTGGGATAGGGTTTTACCCGCGGCTCTCTTTGCATATAGAGAGGTCGCCAACGAACATACAGGATTTTCTCCCTTTGAACTTGTCTTTGGCGCGAAACCGCGAGGTCCCATGTCCTTACTTCATGATCTTATAACTGCTGATAATATTGTCGATGACACAAAATCCTCTTATGAATATGTCATCGCACTTAGACACAAGATTATTGAAGCATGCAAATTGGCAACGGCTTCTTCTGAATTTGCGAAACAGAAGGCAAGGGAATTTGCCAATAAAAAGAGATGTTTGCGACAACTTTGTCCAGGTGACAAAGCATTTGTCTTGCTACCTTGTAGGGAAAATAGACTTCTTATTTCTTGGAAAGGTCCGTACGATATAATATCAAAAGTTTCCGATGTTGACTATATCGTCGATATTGACGGGAAGCGTAAAACCTTCCACATCAACATGCTCACGGAATTCCATGAACGTCCTGATTATTTACAACCTGTTTTCCAGGCAATGGACGATTTTCCAGTCCAACATGGACAGTACTCATCTCTGTCAGTAATACAGGATGAGGAAACGAGTTTCTCGGATGTAAATTTACCTTTTCCAATGATTCCTCTTCACTCTAATGAATCATGGAAAGATGTTGCAATTTCTCCAGAATTATCTCCAGGAGAGCAGAAACAAGTTTCTACTATGTTAGAACAATTTCAGGATGTCCTTACTGACATTCCTGGTCAAACTGATGTCATTCAACATGACATTATTCTTACTGACCATAGTCCTATAAGAGTCAGACCGTATCCTATTCCGATACATTTTCAAGCACAGGTAGAGAAAGAGTTAGATGAGATGATAGAGTTAAAAATTATTGAACCATCCACATCAGCATATTCTTCGCCGATGGTTATAGTACGAAAAAAAGACAATAACATACGTCTTTGCGTGGATTATCGCAAATTGAATCAAGTAACTAAATTCGATGCTGAACCTATGCCTTTACTAGAAGAGCTACTTACGAGACTATCGAATTCTCACTTCTTTACTAAACTCGATTTGTCTAAGGGATATTGGCAAGTTCCACTATCCGAACACGCCAAACCGTTTACTGCTTTTTCGACGCCTAGGGGTCTATTCCAATGGAATTTCATGCCTTTCGGTCTTATGAACGCCCCAGCAACATTTGTACGCATGATGCGTCGAATCCTATCTCATCGCTCAGATGTCATTGCGTATCTTGATGACATCTGTCTTTTCAGTGATACTTGGAACGATCACTATAATGGTATAAATGAACTATTGTCTATCTTACGCGAGCATAACCTGACAGCGAAACCATCGAAAGCATGTATTGGTTTTAGCGAAATATCTTTCTTAGGACACCGTGTTGGTCATGGGTTCCTAAAAACAGAAGACCATAATACAAGTAAGATACTTAACATTTCTATTCCTAAGACTAAAAAGCAAGTACGAAGTCTCTTAGGTCTAATACAATTTTATGGACGATTCATCCCGAATCTGTCCTCCATTATGTCACCTCTTTCTTCCTTGCTAAAGAAAGGGTCTCCTAATGTAGTCCATTGGACTCAAGAATGTCAATCCTCTTTGGATAAGGTTAAAACTATGTTTTCTACTTCACCTATCCTAGTATTGCCTTCTAAGGATAAGACATTTATTCTTCGTAGTGACGCTTCATCCACCGGGATTGGAGCTGCACTAATGCAAGAGTACTCTGGAACTCTGCATCCTGTGATGTATATTTCTCGGAAATTAAATGCCGCAGAGAAGAATTACTCGGTCCTAGACCGTGAATTATTGGCTATGGTTTGGTCAATCCTTAAACTGCAAAGATTTCTTCTGGGCGCGCATTTCATTGTGGAAACTGACCAGAAAGCTCTTACGGCTATTCAGAGTAAAAATTTGAAGAGCGCGAGATCAACGCGATACGCGATTGCTCTACAGCCATTTCATTTTTCGGTGCGAGCTATCCGTGGGTCAGAAAATGTGATGGCAGATATTTTGTCTAGATGCCCACATGATTCATAACTGTTATACAACTTTGATACAGTTGTTTCTATGTTGAAATGTGTACACATATGTAATATATCATATATTGATTGTAACACTACTTAGCGGTTCATTGATATTTATTCACCGCTGATCTTTCAATGTTTTTCGTTTTTGATGATCATGATGTTAAGATATCTTAGATGAAATTTATGTATAAACTAATGTGGAAATTGGGTCATTGCTAATATTGTAGTATGCGTTGGTGACACCTCTCTGGAAATATTAATACTTAGAGAAGTACCTTCTCTAAGGTCATAAAACTTATGCTTATCATCTGCGCATTGTTATTGGTGCGTTGTGAGCCTATTGTATGTTGCTCCTAGATGTGTTTCAAAAAAAAAAAAAGTACCATTTTTTTTTCCCGAGGGGTGTGGTAATCTGTTGCGTGCATATTTTGACGCACATATTACAAAAATCGATATGGCTATTTAATATGGAAAAAATATAGACATTCATTCATTTGTGTATGAAAATGCTGTCTATGGTAAAAGCGAGAGAATCCATGTTTGATTCACACTTTTGATTATAGGAGTAATCGTTCTTGATATTGATCCGGCGCATGGATTGCTCTTACGTTTGTACTTATTTTTTAGGGCCAGAAAATATATTAATTTGCTTATTATGTTTATGGCCTGAATTCATATGTATTACATATTATTAGTACAAGTAGAATCAGTCCTATATTGTATATTTTGGATGGGTAGGCGGGACTAGATTCTTATTATTCCGGTCTAGCGGAAGTATGAGTTGTCTTGACAAGTCGTGATGAGTTCCGATGTACCGTGATAATGGCTGGTACGCACTTTTCAAAGGGCTGGTAGATTCTTAAGGAAATACGATTCATGAAGTGGTTTTCTTCTAAAGGAGATGGTATCTCTACTATAGTTTATGTTAGAGACTCTCCTAAGGTACGGTACAATGTATAATTCGGACTCCATGTATTGCCAGACCCTATTTTGATGATCTCATGTCGATTCGACCTAGATGGAACATTGTGCTTCGTATCGCTAGGGTCGTGTTTTGTATCGACAAAGATGACAGACTTTCCTACAGCGGTTATGGCTACGTGAATTAACCTGATCATCGTAGAGCTGTATGGGAACATTTATGAAATCATTTATATACCCATCATAAATTAACTCTGGCTTATATTCTCCTTCCTATGAATGAGTGAACGACAACTCAGGGAGGCGGCCATGTTAGATTTCGGTCATCATATGTTTTGATCACTGCCAAGAGAACAGATTATTTATCCTATTATCGGACAGTGACAGGGAGATCTCAATCTTGCTAGAAACCCCCTCTTTCGTGGTTTCATAATATATGCTACAAACTATGGACGTCAAGTAACCTTAGTTATTTACCGATCTGCCTTCACTGACGCGTTTAGTCAGATAGGGGAATGCGGCCATAATATATCATGACATTGAACTTTTGATGTACTGCCCATTATTTCTGAATGTGTCATGACTTCAGATCTGCTATGTATACCTACAAATTGATATGTCAACATACCATGATGTACTCGTATGTCCCAGTGTGTACGTCTGAATAAATTGAGTAAACAAAGATTCCAGCAGTCTGCATTGGTGCCTTGTAGACACATGTGTATGAGTGGTTATATTGGTCAGCACACGAACAGTACACCATTCGCGGTAATCACACTCTACACTTCTACTTCATACATACACCATCCTGCGTCGGTTGGAGTGACCAAGTTTAGGGCCTGCTTCCCCTGGAGCCTTTGCCTTCCCTAACTCAGGACTAGGGTGAGTTACCCATTTACAGCTGGGTAGACTGGAGCATGCCTGATCTCAACAACACACCACTCTTCCTTACAGAGCATACAGACTGACACTTCATTAGAGTGGAAAGAAGAAAAGAAACTTTACAGTGACACACTTCACAGCTTCATTGCGTTTGAATGTAGGTTTCCATTTCTTTACGTGACATGTCAATTTGGTATTCAATAAATGCCGTTTTGGCTGATACGAATTACGTTTATATCAGATTTGTTTTATGGTTTCAACCAAGGTTTTTCTACGTGGCCCTTGACTTTTGACGACATTTCATAAGTTTCCCATACAGTTACTAGGAAAATCCGGGCAACGCCGGGTACTTACAGCTAGACTGATATAATAAAACAATGTAATCTTAATAGTACCGTTTGTAATTTTGAGACTTTAAAACACAGCAATAGAAGACATAAATTTAAAATTGTATTGGACCCTAGAGTATGTGACAAATGTATGACGCTAAGTTTCAGATCCGTATAATCCTAGAGATGGTTGAGGCTGTCAGTTCTCAGTCTACGAAAGATGGAATACAATCGTCGATGAAAGACATTCGAGCTTAAATGGTTTTCATTAATGAAACTTTTTTTTTTTTTTTTTTTTGCGCTCTTAGCATATAGGGAAACAAGGGACGCAATCTCTTACACTTATTTTAACATATACTAAAAAATAAAACATTAAACTTATACATAAGCCAGAAAAAGGATGTAATAATCTTTGCACCGGTACATTTTTAATTAATTATAATCCTGCAACAAGTGTATTTGTATCCCTCTTCTTGTTTCCCATTAGATTTACAGCTTATCTCGTGAAACGTCGCATATATACAGTAGTTGATTACCGGTTTCCGATCCCTGATGTATTGTCTGATTGTGTTTCTTTAACATGTATGTCATCACCTCCATCAATTTTTCGTGGTCATACTGGTGGCTTTCATTCTGATGTTATATGTTAGTGTGCTTGGCTGATCGGAATTGATCTGTCTATATATATAGTCCCTCAATATATTCCCTCTCTTGTATTTTTCTAGTGATGTCACTTATCTCACTGTTTTTAGTTTCTGTTTCAATTTTTTCCCTTACACGTGACCTTTGCTTTGAGGCTGAATTCATGTATGCGCTTAACATATCCTTGTAACGATATTTTTAGTAGTATTTAATACATCCAGATTAAACATTTCTTTTTTGTTTTGGTACAGCTTTTGCGTGACCCGTTTCTGGCAAAGACTTTGTGGTCATAACATGGTCAATGTTATTGCTTGTCATAAGAAAATGTTCGACTTTTCCGTAGCAGACTTTATCCTGAGCATGTCCTCACTTCTGCTGTACAACCCATCTTCCAAATCTCTCGCCGCGATGTCTACAACTCCAATTACAAAACAACACCTGACACATAGTCAAGTTAATCTTATCATCCCTATAGTATTACAGTTAAGAAGATTGTTTCTTTCCACCATCTGCCCCTGCTCTAAACTGATCCAGGAACCTGGGATGTTTCCAAGGATGTTCCCTTCGTTTCCAACTGCGTGACAACAACTTAAGGGACCTCCTGGTTCATAGCCGTCTGAACATCGACGATAGCAACCATTTTGGCACAAAACCATGCAATAAAGCACAGTATAAAACGTGTTAATGTGATATTCAACGTGCAATGTGTCATTTCCTAAAACCACATTCGCCATCAAGAATGGCTGTACATTCGAATCACGAGACGTTGTATGGATCATTGTTTTCAAACGGTGCAGCAAAACTTAATTAGTGTAACTAGTAAATGACTAGGTGACCGTTTTTACCAACATATTGTTATTGTTAATCAGTATCGACCTCACTGCACTCAGGGCAAACTCCAAGGTCCCCAGGCTCCCTCAGCAAATGTCGAAGGGTATGACTGCTAATTGTACCTGTAGCACACTGGCTGTACATACAAATATATAAATTAAAAAATAAAATGGTATGAAATCAGTTTTACAAGTTAACGGTAAATAGGAAACACGGGACGTTTCGGGTTTTACCCTTCGTCAGCCACAGTAACAAACATGGGACATACGACGGATGCATCCTCTCTCACGTCCATCTCTGCTAGTCCCACGTTTGATGCCAAACTCCAACATTCTCAGTCTTGTTGATTCATCCATTGCAGTGTCATTATCTATCAGACGAGCAACCAACATCTTTATTATGTCTCTCGGATGGCCCTAATACATGTAGCCATTCATTTCAGTAACCTGGACGTCCAGGGTGCACATGACATCCAGGTCACTGTGATTAGATCCTCTTCCTCCTGTTATCGGTCTGATCTTGAAAACCGCTAAATCTTCCTGATGGGATGCCCTAAGCCACGCGGCTTAAAAACCAAACACCCCTTTGCCTGAATCGGCTTTCTGTATATACACACATCACTATTTATGTATATTATTACTATGTATATTATTTACATTTATTGCTTGTATATTTCAATGAGAGGGTGGGAGATATATATATGCTGAAGGGATTATTGGAGTCTCCATGATTTCTGAAGGGCTGGTATGAATGGGACATTAATAACGTTGATATTCGAAGTTGACATTCCAACATTATCTATATAAAGCTACATTGTGGTATATGGAACGTCGATGTGTCACGGATTGTGACATACTGTCCGACTTTTGAAGACTTTGTGTATTGACTTACGTCTAGAGTAACATGATTATCATTGGTGTGAGGAGCTGTGTGTTCCAGTTTCAAGAGCAAGTCACCGATAACTTATTTACAGTTATTTAAGTCTCGTTAATTCTGTTGCTATGTCCTCTGTGCTTCTTCTTGTATATTATTTATATTTATTGCGTTTATATTTCTATGTTGTGTTTAATATGTGAATGTATGTTTATGTGTACATATGTGTGTGGGCATGCGCGCGCGCGTGTGTGTGTGTGAGTGAGTTTCTGCCTTCGCTGTGATGGTCTTGTCTTCTCTCTGAAGGTCTTTTGACTTCTATGTGATGATCGTTTGTCTTATCTGTGAAGGTCTTCACTCTTCTCTATGATTATCTTATGTCTTCTCTGTGAAGGTCTCTCTTCTCTGAGATGATCTTCTGTTTCTCTTTAACGATCTTCTGTCTTTTCTTTCATGATCATCATTTTACACTTTTTCAGTTGACATGTTGTGCATTTTACGCAGTCTATGTGACAAATATACTGGTCATCAGCAAAGAGGGCATTGATATCACAAAGGTCATTTATAATACAGACTTGAAATAATTTAGAACATTTGCAGTTCAATTTAATCATTCTTAATTTGTCGAAACAAGCGAGAGTCATTCCTAAATATTTAATAGTGACTGTCGTAATTTTATAAGATAGGTTTGTAGATATTTATGGTCCGGTCTGAGCAGAGGTGATAGTGGAAAATGTGTGAGAATAAAGGTGTAAGAAAATAGATTTTTCACGAGGGGGTGATAGTGTAAGAGAAAGATCAGTCTCTGGAGTGAGTAGTTTCTCTACTCCAACCTATCTATATGACTATATTGTAAATCAGACGAACTTTCGCTCCTTATATAACAAATATAAGTTACACCTCACATACATACACAATTACGTGACGAATACGCACAGACGTGAAAAACTATGGATAATATATATGGGTAGGGGTGCAACCAACACACTAAATTAAGTTTTATTAAGTTTATTATCACTTAAAAATCTTCACAACATCAAGCATATACATATCAATAAAAGCATGGTTTAAGACAAATGAAAATAACCACATATTGCCACCCCTCTTGTAAAGAAAGGATCCCAACAGAAGTTAATAACCCCAAAAGGTCAAAGGTTAACAATAAGGGTATGGAATAGTCAGTAAAGGAAAATAACAAGTTCCTAGTTAAGCTATCCCGTAAATAATCAGGCTAGTGAGGAAATAAAAAAAAAGATTAGTATACTGATGGTAACAAGGGAAAATATGTTTCTCTCTTTCTGTTCTTTCACTCAGTCATTCTGTGGCCACACGCATACTCGCTTACCCAGTAGTTGTCGCAGGTATCCCTAAAAAAAAAACACTAGCAATAATATGACCCTACAGTGTCAGGTTTGTTGCCTATTCCGGCCCCAGACTCGCCTTGGTGCTTACTGCTAATGTCAAGGTAGTCGCCAAAGTTGGTGGGTTAATTTTTTTCCTGGATAATTCATGTATCACTGCCTATAGTTGGTTGGAATAAGACGTATTCGTGATGGTCACCGTCATAGAAAGAAAAACATAATGTTCCTGTGCTGTCTAGCCTCTGGTTGCTGAGACACTCTGTTACGTTATGCAAATGTTAATAATAATAATTATCGGCTGTTCTCTGAGTTGATGGCCGATTCTGAACAGTGAATTCTCTTAAGTATAATCCCCGTGGAAAACTAGTGTCATAGGTCAGGTAAATATATATATATATATATATATATATATATATATATATATATATATATATATATATATATATATATATATATATATATATATATATATATATATTGCCACAGCGGGCTGATCAAATTGATATAAAAATCTGGTAATGTTCAGGTCCAGTTTAATATTATGTTTATTATTTCTAGATTAGCCTTTCTCATGAGTGAAGAAAGTGGACCGCACAGGTCAAAAATGGAAGACGCAATAAGACAATAATATCTCTGGATAGCTTAAAAGACCGCTAGTTTGCTGGGTTTTTTTTTCAAGCCTAGATTTAGCAAGAAATACAAAACATTTAACCATAATATTAATATCCTACCCTAACACGCGTAAAGGTAAGATCTATTATCCATTCCGTTATTAAATTAGATTAGAAACCACAGGTGTCTAGCTTATCTTATCACTTTTAACACGTGATATAAACACTAGTCATTTATAAAATTACACATAATGGATAGAAGTAAATTGTATTCCGTCATTTATCAATCGCCTAGCGTATTTATTAGTTAATTAAAAACATCTGGAATTAAAAAAAAATAGCTATGCGTTATTTACCCAATGGGCTGATCACCCGTTGGCTTGTCACACCGATTACGGAAACAACGGCAGATGGATCTATTTGTTGTTGCCCTAAAGACGCCGCTAGGCGTGATGGGAAACTACAACAGAGAAAATCAATCTGCTGTTGCCCTTAAGACGCCACAAGGCGTGATGGCCTCTGACTGCTTGGTCGGTCTTTGGCTAAGGACGGAAGAAGAAGAAGAAGATGCGTTATTTAGTACACCATCTTTAGCACTTAAAAAAATCCCAGTGAATTCTAATGATAAACTTAACACATAAAATCACGAAAAAGGCTATTATCTATTACCGCAAACAGAAATGAATTAATCTCCACGGAATTCTAATACTACACTTCCACCATGGCTCTTAGAATCGTGAGCTAGATTTTCCAAAATTTTCTGAGGCGACTAGATAACTGATTTTAGGAGATGGGGCATTTATACAAGAATAGCGTTGTTTCGCTGAAAGATGACGAAAGTCATGCCTTGGGCAATCAGGGGGTTTTCTTCCGAGATAAAGAATTTCCTCCGTTCGCTCTGTTCGCCGTTGAATCGACAACAAAGGCTTCTGATCTCGGCGATTGTCTCCCCGTATGTACAACATCACATGATTCGCTCGAGCTTATAGAGAACTACAAAGCAGTTTTACCTTCCACGTGTTTTGGGCCCGTGCATTCTGTCAGTTGTCGTAATACTGACGGCTCTGCTCGCATGGGAGCTTCAGGCAAACGCACTTGGTTCGTCCCCTTGAAAGGAATGACATTTACGAATCTAGGTAGACCCTCGTCAGCGCATGAAACAAGAAAAATAGGCGTGGCTAAAATATGAGTTAGACAGATGGCAAAAAGACATGGATTTTTCGTACTAAAACGTGCATACTAATGAGGAACAAAGGTGGGAAGCGAAGGCGGACGGATTCATGTAGTCTATTTACATAACCTGTCACAGTGACCTAAAAGTCTCATTAGGTATATTATAACCACTTTCATTCTTCGTTGAACCCTACTTAAGCTCTCCTCTCTCTCTCTCTCTCTCTCTCTCTCTCTCTCTCTCTCTCTCTCTCTCTCTCTCTCTCTCTCTCTCTCTCTCTCACTGTGTCTCTTTCTCGCTCGATCTCTATGTCGCTGTTATTCCCCTTCCCACCTTTCCACTTTCTTAATGCGCGCACTTCGTGTTCCGATTCTTTCTAAATTCGGGAGTGACTGGCATCCGTCTCCAAGAATGCAAAACAAATGTGTGAAAAAAATTTACGTTTCACAAAACTTGATTCAGTTTGTTATGCCCTGTCCTGAGGCGAAAAATGGTTATCTGTCCCTGACGGTCAAGAGTGTGGTAGTCGTCGTTGGGTTGATTCTGTTCTCTACTGATAGTCTGGATAGCTCTCTTTTTCTCAGTGTATGTGATTTCATTATCTTCTTGATCACATTCTCCTCCCTTTTTTTGCAAGTTTATCTGCCTTTTCATTTCCGGGTACACCACAATGAGATGGTACCCACTGAAGTATGGTTCGCTTTTTGGCAGCTACTTTGTTTAGTTCATTTCTCAGATGCGGTAGTTTACCACTCTTGAGAGCTTGCAGTACAAACAGTGCACCTGTGAGGATGACTAACTGCTGGCAGTCAGAGTTAGTTTTATAAATCATACAGTATTTGCAGCTTGCTCTAGAGCTTGAACCTCAGCTGTATAGTTGGAACAGAATTTACCAGTGGGGAATATGCCTAGTCTCATAGTGGTTGTCAGGATATGAGATAAATTATCGGTGCCTCCATTCTTTACAGCATTTGTTGTGCACATGTGGATTAAACGAACAAACTGCTGAGCATGTTCTACAGGATTGTCCTCTGTACGACCAGTTGAGAAAGATATACCGGCCCAATGACTCAACACTAAACTCAAAGCTGTATGGAGCTAAAGAGGAACTCCAGACAACGGTCGAGTTCATCATGAGAACTCGTCTGACGGTGTAAACACCAAAGATGTGATCGCAAGAAGAAGACAGAACTTGATGTTACAACGCTGGAAAAAATAGTCTCAACTACGCATGCGCAGAACACCCCAATGTGGATACTGACTGCTGACCTCAAGATAGCCAATGTTGTCTTTTCCTTGCACTAGGCTGTCTTGTGATTTAGTTAGTGTTAATAAGGCAACTCTGTGAATTAAACCTCACTTTTACAACGAACTAAGTATATGTTTGTTGCTGTTGAGGAACAAGTTCAGCCCAGTGACTGTCAAACAAAACTTCAACATACAACAGTTAAGATCACATGAATCTACTGACTTTGTTCTTATCAACAATAAAAGGCGATTAGGACAAACATAAAGGCAAACTGATATTTCAACGCGAATAGGTTCGAGTATAAAGCTCTTTTTCAACGTTGAACAATTCAGTATTGTTATATTGTTAGTGAAATACTGACGATAAATAGATGTTGTTACCTGTTCATGATATTGTCGTCTTTAACCGATGTTGTTATATGCTCCCGCGCCTATGAACATATGTAACTATAAACTTATTTACAGATATCCCCACCATCCAAATTGTACTGGAGCCGCCCCTGCTGACCTATATGTACATATATATTTCATTGTGATTTTTTTGTTTCTTAACTTTGCTACAGCTATTCACAAATTTGCTTATTTATATTATAATCCCGACCACTTATCACTGATTGAATTCCAGAACAAATCCTAGCAATTTAGAAAGTATTCAATAACTAACCTTTCGGTAATGTTATCGGATAGAAGTGCTATTCAATAGATTGATTAAAATACGTGCATTCACAAGGGGATGATGTGAGACAAGAGACGGATACAATTACACGTGCCTACACTTTGAACGGATTTGAGGTAACTGAAGAAATAATGAACAAGGACCGAGGTAGTGTTTGCACATCAGCGGCGTAGTCGGTCACGATGATGTTGGGTTTCTTGACAGTGACAACAAAGAAATAGAAGAGACTTTGCAACCAAACAAGCAAGGAGGATACTTCTAAGTTCGAGCTGTGTGTAGATTTGATGATAAGTATTTTTAGTATCATCGATCGGATGACACATTTTGATTTATTAAAGTGTCTCTTGGTCAAGAATGTCTCGTTCATCACGTAAAGTTAAAAAGTTCCCAAGTCATCTATAACGTCGAATGTTTCAGCACGTAGCAGACGTGAGATCATTTTTAATTGCACGGAAGAACGGAATCTATTTAAGGCCTAGTGCACAAAACTGATCCTAAAAAAAACACGGGGGGTGGGGGAGGGAGACGAGAGCAACAACGAGCAGCCAATGACAAAGCACACCCGACGAAATAGATATATAAGACATCTTTTGTCCTGCTGACAAATTTTAAAAAAAAAAACGCATCAAGGAAACTTGCGCGCGACATGTAAAATTTATTTATTTTTATTATTATTTAAAAACGGGATTGTCCTCTTAAAAGAAAAATGCAAAAGCTATATTAATCTTTAAAACAGACATTATGTATGTAGCTCAAACGGCTTGTGTGGCCACAGAGGTGTATAATTGAAGATCCCGCGGGGTTGTTAGAGTGGCAGACGTGTGTAATAGAAGATCCAGCGGTGTTGTTAGAGTCACAGAGGTGTGACACAAAAGATTCTGCGGTGTTGTTAGATTCACAGAGGTGTGTAATAAAAGATCTATCGGTGTTGTAATAGTCACATAGGTAACAACAGCGAACCAGAGCTGACCAAGACCCTACTTCACCTCCACGTGATGGTCCTGGAAACAGGCTGCATCACTGCAGTCTGGCTGATAGAGTAGGGATCGAAGAGGGAAGGCAAACCCGGTTCCAAAAAATGCTCGCTGAAGTCGGATGTGTCGGCCGAAAGGCGCAGATATCGCAGCTCCGGTGTAAACAGACACAACGCAACCAACGTCCTTTTTCAGGACGAACGAGGAAGAGGAAGAAGAAGAACAAAGGTGTATAACTGTGACGTAGAGATATGAAAATTGAAGTCCCTGAATTGATGGATGATAAAGGACAGTAGCCTCGAATAGCATTGCAGCCCCTGGATTTGTGTGAAACACAATAGTCAACGTGGATTCCACGCGGGCTCAGTAGCATGCACACAATAGCAACGTGGAATTCTACAACGTGGGCTAATTAATATGATAAACAGTTTTCATGCGTGCATCCAGGACATCGCTTTGTCATAAAGGGGAGGTTAAGCCACGCCTTCCGCCTTACCTTTCTTCTTCTTCTTCCGTCCTTAGCCAACGACCGGCAAAGCAGTCAGCAGTGGCCATTACGCCTAAGGGCGTCTTAAGGGCAACAGCAAACAGATTTTCTTTGTCGTTGTTCCCATCACGCCTAATGGCGTCTTTAGGGCAACGACAAATCAATCCGTTTGTCGTTGTTTCCGTAATCAAAGTGACTGGCAAACGGGTGATCAGCCCGTTCTTTCTTTCTTACTGCCTAGTAGGGCGTTGCCAAAGTCCAACGAGGAAAGCGGTTATCGATCAAAAAGGCAGCGGTGGTCCCAAAACGGACGAAGCAGTTTCACGCCGTCGTTTAACACCTCAGTGTGAACCAGAGAATCGCTCGCAGTCTGAGACGAACGGGGAAGAGTCTAGCGGTAAGACAGTTGGGTAATAGAGCGGGGACTGGCGGCGCAGAATCAGAAAAGGTCCCTGATTTCAAAAAAGTTGTGAACTTTCGCGTGTCCCCCTGGTCCTTCAATTCTTTAATTATATATTGAGACCACTGAAGAATGCGTTTATCATTTGCGCCAGAGAGTTTGATGAAAGTACTAGCTATAAAGAACAAGATTTCCTGTGCATATCTTCTATATTGGAGTCTAAAATTCATTCTGTATGGCCAGTGGTAATATATTAGTTTCAAGTGATCAGTGGTCTAGTTCTTTCATTTTATTTCACTGGATTGTGTGTTAATTTAAACCTATTAAATAAATCCATCTCAAAAGTTTCCAGTTGTAAATTAAATGATATATCTATACGTTATTTCCCAATATAATAGATGCTTAAATTAATTTAGGAGCCGTTAAGGGATTTATAACAAACTAATACAGTTTAGTTCTGTATATACGTGTGTTTTTTTAACTATTAGACTGGCGGAGAGTTTTTCTTAAATATATATAACTGAATACGCTAGTGTTTAAAAATAGTCTTAACTGTAAACTTAGCGCGCGTCAGAATATGATTAGTATTGAGTGTATGATTTTCATGTTTTCTATTTTTTCACATAGTATGATCATATACCTTTGCGTCCCAGCAATTATAGAGTCCTCCAGACTCGGTTCTTCTAACATCCAGATTTTTTTATGAACCTTTTAAATATAATCTTCTTGTGGCGGCCCTGTGCGGTCTCGCTCTCTAAAGTTACATGAGATCAAAGCAACCCAAGAACATTTAAAACTCATAAAGCAATAAATTATGTAAATTAACTGGAGAAGAACAATTGCCAGAAGCGATATATATATATATATATATATATATATATATATATATATATATATATATATATATATATATATATATATATATATATATATATATATTTATATATATATATATATATATATATATATATAATATTTACTGCTCTACTGTGGAAAAGAGTATATTCTTGTACACTGACAGTCCTGTTGTTTTCCACTGGATTAACCCCCCCCCCCCCCCGAAGAAAACACAACTCACTGTTCAGTATTTGTCATCACGCTATAGAAGTTGCCCACCACCAGCGGTGAAATCCAGGAGACCACTACCTTCTCATAACTATACCAGTGACAGTGTCATCCCATAGACACTTTTTAGATAATAAATCAAAAAGGAACACTAATGCTTCACCTTCCAGCGATTACGGGAAAATTTGCTAAACGCCAAACCCGCTAGTCTGGGGCTGGAAAACGAAGGAAAAGACTCATACATTGTGTTGAGTGGTTACTTGCCTGTGTGTGTTATTCTATGGAATGCCCGATTCAACGATCGGTAAGTGAGAATGTGTGTGTGACTATGTGATGGCCATCGCTAGCGTGCATGAATGAATAAGATATATTAGCTAAACTTATAATTTTCTTTACTTGGTAAATATCCTTATACTGTATTCCTTATATTGTTCTCTTTAAGTGGGATTGCTTATCTTTGCTTATTTCCCCTCCCTTAATCTGCTTAGTCAAGGGATAACTTGGAGAATACTAGGACTCTGTTCCTACACCCCATACTAAATATTGTAAAACCCCCTATCGGAATAAATTAATCTATCTTTTTAGGTTAAATTATCTCTTTATAATAACCACTTGTCTTTGGACTGGGTTTTTGTTTGTCTATACAAGCGGGAAGGGCATATTGGGATACTACTCTTCAAACCACCCCCCCCCCCACCCCACCCCCCCCCCCCCCCCCCTCCCCCCCCCCCTCCCCCGCCCCCCCGCCCCGCATCCCCCCCCCCCCCCACCCGCCCCCCCCCCTCCCCCCCCCCCCCCCCCCCCCCCAACCTTGTTATTTGTATTTTTTTCTGTAACTATGATCTTTGACTGTACCATGCTAAATGTTGTGATTTTGGTTTAATGATAATAAACACCATAAACCTTAAATTACTGTGTTGGCCGACCCATTACCCATATCTGTTATATGTAGTTTGTATTCACGTTTGTGTGTTTGAAGCACCAAATTGGTGTGTGTACGAGTACATGAGTGTTGAGTAACTGGCAAACATTGTTTAGCCAGGAGAGGTTTAAGAGTCTACAGATAAATAAAATTGTCGTAAGGTAGGCAAATCGGAGACATTACCCGATTTCAGAGACTGTCCTTACTCTTTCCAGCACCCTTGTGAATCAACTATCTATTTCTTAACCCTTACTATCATAGAGCCTTCACCATCATTCTTCATTCGAACGGGACCACTATTTCTAAGACATATCTCAAATAAAATTACGACAATAACAAAAGATTAAACGGTGTTGTTAGAGTCACAGAGGTGTATAATAGACGATTCTACGATATTGTCAGTCACAGGGGTGTGTAACAAAAGATTCTACGGTGTTGTTAGTTACAGAGGTGTGTAATAGAAGGTCCCAGCAGCGTTGTTAGAGTCACAGAGGTGTGTAATAGAAGATTCAGCGGAGATGTAGTGTCAATTGAGTGTAATACGAAATGCAAGGGGCCATTGAGATGTGAAATGGAAGATACACAGTAACGACCACCTAGGACAAATATATTTTATTCACTGCGCAGACATGCGGCTGGGGTATATTGTATAAATTGTGACTAATCAATCATATTTGTTGTATAAAAGTAACATTTCTGTGAGTTTAATGTGTTTTTTTTTAGGGTATAAACAAGTATGAATGAAGTTCATGTTCCCAGGGACAAGTTAATGTCTGGAACAATTTAATAAATAGACAGCAATGACCGGGGCTTGATAAGAAACTTTGCAGAGCGCTACAACAGGAAGTACTTTGATCATCAGAAGGTTTCCTACGTCGATCAAGTGTTTCGCTCCTGTAATCTCCTTTACATTCTAAGGGGACGGGCCCACTTAGATCATGACTCCCAAATGTCCGCATCCTGTTGTCTTCCCGGCCTGCGCTGGGAATTGAATCCACTCCACCTTGGTTGCAGCTGTAACATTCATTCCTTGTTTTGTCCATGCTGCCAGCCGAAGGCAATTGTTAAAATATTATGTTGTACATAAATTATTGTCCTAAATTCCATAGCCCGTTGCGGTAGCTCGACAGCCAACACGACGCCCTTTCCACAGCTTCACTGAGCTTGGAATTGAACTCACTCCACCTTGGTTGCAGCTCTTACATTCATTCCTTGTTTTGTCCATGCTGCCAGCCGGAGGCAATGGTTAAAATATTGTGTTGAATATAAATTATTGTCCTAAATTCCATAGCCCGTTGTGGTTGCTTCACAGCCAACACAATGCCCTTTCCGCAGCTTCACCGAGCCTCTTAATTGCCCCTGTTCTTGACTGTCCTTTCACACCCAATAGTTTCAGTAGATCATACACTGAAGCAGCCACGAGACCTCTTGCACCTACCTTAACAGCTATGACTTTTTCTGTGAACCCATCATGTCTCAATTCCGTGACCATATCATTGTACTCGGCCAATTTGAACGAGTGTTGCTCATCCAATCTGGATTCAAATGGCAGGGTCAGATCATTCATTATAATCTGGTGTGATGATGAGGAATGTTGCACTATATCTGGTCGTCTTCGAGATCTCTTAATGATTTTTTTCCGGATATATTCCTTGCCCAGGTTGATCAACTGCCATCTCCCAGTCATTTGCACAGTCAAGAATAGATGGTAAACTGCTACTTGGTTTACTGGGTCTGGGATGTGCTGACTTTCCTGCTCTCAGAAAGTATGAATATGCGGTACTCGGTCTAACTTTGCTGTTCACCTTCACCCTTGCCATGTCTTAATCCTATTTGAATACAATGTTTACGTGCAGGACGCGCGCTTAAATTTCTGATTCGCGTAAACCGAGATAATTTCCTCCATAGAAACTCAGTACGTTACAATTTTGAGGATGCTTCTGCAAAGTAGATGTAAAAACTATTAACGAATTTCATAAAAAGCGTAGGACACCGAACATAAAGAACATAAAATAAAGACATGAAAAGATGAATGTTAATCAATAGAACACCATCTACGAGACAGTTATCTCAACGGGAGCTATCGTTATCGCAGTTCGCGTTATTATGAATTCGCGAAAACCGAGATCGCATAAATCGCGATCGCACTGTATTTTATCTGTTGTTGAATATATGTTGTTGTGACGCTACACTGTAATTCTGACTTTTAACAGGCCCGATTCTGTGGTTCTATTTTGAATTTTCACCAGTTTTATTTTCTTCTGATCACGCGATTTTCCGTTGTTTACGGAAATCGCTATTTTCGGGCACGCTTTTACGGAAATCGCTATTTCGGGCACGCTTTTTCACCATTTTATTTCTTCTCATTTGAATATATATCGTGTTTGGTATTTTTTTTGAGTAGATAAATTAAATGGGTTCGTTTATGATGGTAGGTTTATTTTATTCTAGCATCAGTTTTACTTTCTTCTGATTTTTCGCGATTCCCGTAAAGTTCGTTGTTTACGGAAATAATCGCCATTTCCGGCACGCGATATGACGAGGCCGGAAGCACGCGGGGTTTGCGTGGGTTGATAGTATTAATTTTTCTAGCGCTCCCATTGGTCCGGGATTTGCGTAGGAAGGGAAATCCGCGTGGGCGGTTTCTCTTGTATATATTGAGACCGAAAACGGGGATTCGGTCTCTATGAAAAATTATTGCCTGGCCGTAGGACGTCGTAATTATCGTTCTCCACCGTGGGAAAAAACAAACGATAATCGGTATGTAACTATTTTATTCATCGTTTTACTTATTAGTGGGTTTTTCAGAAATTTCGTTTTACTTATTAGTGGGTTTTTCAGAAATTCGCCCTTAGGTAAAGATTAACTTTTCAGTTTTAAAATAAACGATAGCGCCATTAATTACTATTTTTGAAGAACGACGTAATGCAACAGTGTGCTTATTCTTTCCATGTTTTTGGGTAATAGATAGGAGTGTGTGAAGTTGTGAGAAACACGTGTGCCATATTTGTAGGATGTTATGTAAAACCACCCTATTTATTCCTTTATTTTTTCTTATTAAATTTTTTTTAAAATTTTAAATCGGAAATACCTTGATTTATTTTCGGTGGTTCGTTAATTTTTCTGGAGGGCCTTAAATGTGAAAACCACCAGGCTTGGAGGAAAATTTTTATTATTATTTTCTATTAATAAAAAAAATAAGAAATGGGGAAAATGCAAACAGTGTTTGCTTATTCTTTTAAATCTATGAATTTTTGGCTGATAGAATTTAGGGTGTGTTCGTTAATTTTTCTGTCCCGTTTTTTAAAAATGTGTGTTTTTAAATTTTTTTTTTAAACATGTAGGGTCATGTGTTAATTGTATTTCCATTGTCGTTATTCCATTGTTTGTTTTTAAATATGAGGAGTGTTTTTAGATTTTAGTAGAAGGAGGGGGGAATTAAGACCACCGTGCTTAGCGATGGGAGTTTTAATGTAAATTTAGAGTTTTAGGGGAAAAGCGGAAACCCTGGTGTGTTCGTTATTTTTCTGAGCCTTAAAAATGTGAGAAATATTGTCAGAGGGTTCAGATTTACGTTGTAAATGAATTATACTGCTTAGGGGAGGAAACTATTCCTATAGCGAGATTTAATTTAATAAGAGTAAGCCAGGGAAATCCTGTGTTAATGGGTAAAAGGATTTCCCTATTTTTGTCAAGTTTGAGCACGTGATCGGCCATGCGTAACGGCCATGTAACATGTCAGACGGGTCTGGGCTATTGTTTGTTTTACCTGGCAGATTTTAGTAGAAGGAGGGGGGATGAAGAGGCCACGTGGGATAGTGGTATTTTATGTATTGTGAGAAGAACGAGAGGAGTGTGATTTTAGTGCCACGTGGGATAGTATTATGTATTGTTGTGAAGAACGAGAAAAAGGGGAGAAGAAGTGAGAATGAAGAGACACGTGTATAGAATTATTTTATGTATCGTATATGTTAGAGATAAGCGATTTTAGAGTGGGTGTACATGAGTCGCTGTTTCTTTTAATTTCAGCGAGTCTCGGCGAAACAGTGGGGAGCATAATTTTGCCCATGTGTAAAATTATCCACGGCAAAAGACATATCTCAGGGTCAGAGTACTCGAGTATCGTCAGGAGCAAAAGAAAATTACCCTATGGTCTCTGGCAGTGAAGTCCCTATGCTTCAGCTGGACCGAGGTTTATTTATCATACAGCCGAGAGCATCGCTATTATAGTCTCTAGCAACGGCAGGTGGCCGGGAGACTAGTTTCATTTTGTACAGCCTGAAATCAAGGCTGTGGTTTTTTCCTCTAACTCCGGGGCGGGTTAAAAGAGGGAAGCTATTCAGCAGCAGAAAAGTTTTGTCTACAGTTAATCAAGTCCCTCATGCTTGATATCCGAACATCGTCATCACCAAAATCAGGAACAGGTGACAGGGTTACCATACCTAGGTCCTGATAGAAATCAAGAGAAGAGCGTAACGGAGATGCCGCATCATCAGCCCTCGAGTGTTAGAGAGACACTGAGATCAAGAGAGAAACATAGAGAAGGAGGGAGAAAATAGACAGGACCAGTAGGGTCTGTTCAGTATCCATTGGACGGATAGACACTGAGTCTGCGTTCGAAAAAACCAAGTCTATTAATTGTAGCATTTCTTGTGGTGTAGTTATCGGCGCCTATTGCCTAACTAGTAACAAGCTGTGTAGCCGTTCGTTGAGGAAGAGTCACCAGGACTAAGACAGAAATTTATTAGTGTTAGAGAGTGGAGGCTAAAAGTTGACAGCCCCACCAAAGTAGATTTGGTTTAAATCACTAACCATTTTTATTGTTCCTCAGCAGGGTGACAGGAAGAGTGAATGTGATTTGGGGTTTTTTTTTTGTTGAGTGTCTCTCAATTTAATTGTTACCTTGGTTTTTCCAGGCCGTGCAACAGTGCACGCTATTGACTGACTTGATGACGTATGATGCCATTTTATGTTTTCTTGTATGTAAATAAATATATACATATATTATTTACTGGATCAGCTTCTATTCTTTACTATACTTACTCTATGTTGTCTGTATAGTGGTGTTTGTGGTCGTAATTATACACCTTATCTCCTTGTGTTTCAAGGCAGTCAGAGGTGTGGAGACTATAGCCATTTTTTTAGTCACGAAGCGGCAGGGGGAAATTCAAATCCTGGGTCTATCTCTTGAGCCAATAGTCTCACCTGTCCACAGGCATGTTATTTTCCATCTAAATTCTATCTTCTCAGACTTTCTCATACTAGGGTCTTGCTTTCATTCAGGCACACTCTATAAACTTAAAACCACTTCGTGACAAGTGGGGGCTCGTCCGGGATAGTTCTGTTGAGATCAATTCTGTGATCTACATTCATAGATTGTCTCTAGGAAGTTTCTGAGAATAGAATTTCTTTAAATATCCCCTAGACTTGAGCTACTAGAACTGATCCAGTATAAGTTTTTCCACAGGTTGCAGTCTAGTAGATTTTTGTGGTATTTTTGATTTATATGACTAAGAGGTAATTGATGGCATACCGACATATTTTTCTTTAACAGGAAGGTAATTTAGTTTTTGGTAGCTTCTTAACTAAATTTTTTTCTCAGGTTATTGTTCAGACTTGACGCTAGTCTGAGTTCGGGTTTTGGAACAGCGGTTAAAGAGGGAGTATTATATATTACGTAACAGGTAGTTCCTTCCTTTTGTTCTCCTTTCTGTCATTTTCTGTTAGTTGTGAACTTACAGCAGTTTACAGGTAAGATGGCGGATATGGCCAAGTTACGAGCTGCCTGGCGTGAATCTGCTCAGGATATGGGAATGGATAAGGAGGAGACTAAGGCCTACCTGATAAGGGAAACTGATAGGCATATTCAGCGAGAGAAAGAGAAGGAGGACAGGGCAGCCGCCGCAGAAATTGAGGAAAGGCAAAGGGCCGCCGCCGCAGAAAAAGAGGAAAGGATAGCCGCCGCAGAAGCAGCAAAAGAGGAAAGGATAGCCACCGCAAAAGCAGCGGAGAGGCAGGCCGAGATGGAACTTCGGAAATTGGAAGCCCAGGAGAAGGAGAGGCAGGCCGAGATGGAACTTCGGAAATTGGAAGCCCAGGAGAAGGAGAAGGCAGCAGAGATGGAATTTCGGAAATTGGAAGCAGAGAGACAAGCAGCAGAGAAGGCAGCAGAGAGACAGCATGAACTTGCCCTGCGTTCTCTGGAACTGCAGTACCGAGCTTCGGAGAGCAGTTCAGCTAATGGAGATTCACCCGGAGCAGGAGCGACAGACACCTCAGGAAACGGAGGACCCCGGATGACCGCCATGAGCTTCCCATTTGACTCGTGTGGTGAAGTGGGATGTTATAAATATTTATAGGGGACTTAGTGTACTGACTGAGATCAGCTGTGAAGGTATCTATATCTATTAAGAGTAGTGTATTATAGATAACCTTACTTGCTACCACATATCTCTATATCTCAGTCAGAATTATTCTGGAATAGTGTGATGCTACGTTATGTGTCTAGGGTATGAGTATGGTGAAGTGTAAGTCACAACAACAGACAGATAAACAATTTAATTTAATCCACTACTCTTGACAACACTGTGACACTCACATACATATAACACTCTATGAGAATATCTTACAGGAGACACTCGTAACTTTTCAAATAACAATATGTATTCATTTCTATCATAAAGGCATATGTGTGTCCTGATTCAAAGACAAAGGAACCAGGAATCACAATCAATGTTAATTACAAGTTATGTACAGAATGTATTAATATGAATCTGGTAGTGACATATATTATTAAAAATATCCTATGTGTGTCAGTTGTGTAATAGTAGTATGAGGTAATACTGGTTTTGTTTTGTTCAAGCTCTGTTGGTAGTTGTCATCATGACTTCAATAGTTTGTCTTAAGGAAACTAGTATTGGAGATGTTCTCAGTTCCTGATATTAAGACAATTAATTTCCCCTCTTAATGTTAATTTTACAAAGTCATTTCAAGATGAGGGGACATAATGTTGAGCTCAGCTGGCCAAGTTAGCTTATCTGGTGTGATGGCGGCAGGAAAGGACTCCTCTGCTCGAATTCTCCTCTGGGCTCTGGAGACACCTCACTGATAGCTAAAAGGACCAAGGAGTATGCTGTCCGACACTGGATTCAGCAAAGCTCTGACCAGGTGCTGCTCAGTACCATCAAGACCACTGTCCCTGAAATCAAGGAGGATGTACCTTCTACTTCATAACTAACTTATAATTTCTTTTTACACTGATCACAACACAGCACAAACATTGAGTTCAGAGCGTTAGGCCAACTATCAGCTTCATTCTGAAGTACTTTATACCAGCATTAACCTCCTTAATGGTTACTACGCCTCTGCAATTCCAGCATTATTTCTTTCTAGTCAATCATCTAGGTGTCAGTGTACTATTTGGCCATTCCATGCCGTTTTACTTCCCTCCGACACCCTCTGTTCAGGCTGGAGCATTATAGGCTTTATCTCTTGTTTGCCACTGAACTACACATATATATACAGGCATAAATTAACAATTTACATTCAATTTTCATTAAAAGATACTGAATGGTTCAAGCTTACCACAATTTCATGGAAATAAACACAGATACGTTGATTAGCAATGAATTCTGGCACAATTACTGGCACAAATTTCCATCTGCTTATGTTCCAGGCTTTTATTTTAGCAAAATTGTGAGCTGGCTTCAACGCACTGATGCTTTATCAAGCTTATTTAAACAAGTGGTTTCGAACTAACGCTCCCAAGTGTGTATATCAGCGAGTCTGACCAATGAGGCCCCGTTTCGACAAGTGTTTGAAAAAATGTTACCTTTCCCCGTTTCCCCTAACAACGAAAGATAGTATTTATAGTCCGACCAATCGTGGTTAGGCTTTCATTTGTTGCGCTCCAATCAATTGGGAGTTTACATGGTAGGCTATTTATGTAACGTAAGGTTTTTTCAAACACGTTATAAAAAAAAATTTTATGAGCAGAAATGATTCCATGCTGTCAGGCATCCTCACTATTTTATTTTGGGTATAATTTATTAATTCCTGGACTATTTGCGTAACGTTTTACATATTATTTGTCAGCAAGCCCTAAGGAACCCAAATATACCAATTTGAAAGAGCTACGTGGCTGCGTTCAAAATATGTATTTTCTACCTCCTGTTTCGAAGATGTGCTGTCTGGGTACTGTTATGTTTTCAACCGTAAACCCATCTAATGTTGTCTTTCCTAATAAGAGTTTTTTTATGATTTATAAACCTAACTCTGGGAAAGGGTAGTGTATTTTATCACTGTCCGTCTGAAAAACAATTAGTGCATGTAGACTTACACGCGTGATGGCAGCATTTGTGTATCGCGCGACGCGTGTTGCATGCGTTCCCGGTTTTATTTCGCCCCTCTCTCTCTCTCTCTATATTTGAGTCCATCTGTTCGTTCGTTTTGGTAACGTAATATAATTAATGTTAGGATTAATTTAGGTCATTACGCAGGGCCTCTCAATGTTTTTCTTAGAAATGCAGCACACGTTTCATTGAAGAAAGCGGGTAATAATACAGTAAGCTTTTACTATCAACGTGAAAGCGTTACAATTTGCAGACGAAGCATAAAACAAGGGGGATTTCGATTGTGACAGCACTGTTCTTTACCATTCTTCTTCCTTTATTTATTATATGTATTTATTAGGCTTTATATTTACTTGATAATTTATATATGTGGATTAGAATATTCCACGACACCTCCCCTCTTAAAACAGACATTATATGTCAGTCCTTTATTCTATATACACATAGAGAAATTCATTATTATTTCTGGGGTTTACGGTGATTCTCATCACACGGATGGCGGCTTAAAAAATCCGCTCCCAAATTGGTTTTTCCAGATATATACTCAATGCTAAAATTATATGGAGCCAGAAGTAAAGACCATCGGAGTAACCTAGAGTTCTCATGCTTAGCCTGTGCTAGAAACGATAAAGGTTTGTGATCTGTTTGCAACTTAAATGCCTTCCCATATAGATAAATATTGAATTTCTTTATTGCCCATATTACTGCAAGACATTCTTTTTCGCTAGTTGAGTAGTTGATTTCAGCTTTATTCAACTTTCTGCTAGCATATGCCACTGGGCTTAATTCCCCATCCAATGCATCTGATTTCTGTAGTAGAGTTGCACCTAACCCAATATTACTTGCATCCGTCCTTACAATGAATTCTTGACTTAAGTCAGGTAATTTTAAAATGGGTTTACTTGTGAGCTTTTCCTTCAATTCTTGGTAAGTCATTTCACATTGTGGTGTCCATGTAATGCGATCTGGATGTCCTTTACGTGTCAATTCAGTTAACGGTGCACATATGGAATTAAAGTTTTTGATATACTTCTGGTAGAAAACACATAATGAGACAAAGGATCTCACGTCCTTCTTGGTTTGTGGTCTCGGGGCTTTCTGTAGTTTCTCTAAATTCTTTGGGTCAGGGGTCATGTTTCCCTGATAAACTGTGTGTCCCAAAAAATTCCAATTCTTTACATCCAACGCAACATTTGGTTGGACGGGCTGTTAAATTTGCCTCCCTAAGTCGATCAAACAGCATGTTCAGAGAGTCAATGTGTTCCTCAAATGTTTCTGTTGCTATAAGGATATCATCCATAAAATTTGTTATACAGGGATTATTCAGAGGATCCAATAATTTTCTCATCATTCTAGAGAAGACACTAGGCGCATTCTTCAATCCAAATGGCAATCTATTAAACTCATAGTGTCCTTCTGAGGTACTAAAAGCTAGGTATGGTCTAACCTCAGGCTTTACTGGAATCTGATAGTATCCTTTACTCAGATCCACTTTTGAGAAATATTTAGCTTTATTTAGTCTGGCAAACAGCTGATTTGTATCCGGCAATGGATCCACCTGTCCTTCTGTAATAGCGTTCAGTCTCCTGTAATCTATACAGAGTCTATGTTCTCCAGAGGGCTTCCTTAAGAGTACAACACCGGAACTATACGAAGACTCACTGTGCGAAATAATTCCTTCCTTCAACAGATAGTCTATCTCTTCCTTCAAAGCTTTCTCCTTAGCAAACGGAATCGAATATGGTTTCATACAGACAGGTGTGGGGTCTATCAGTTTCATATCATATTCCAATAGGTTTGTATTCCCTGGTCGGTCTGTTAACACCTCTGCATGATTATTTAGAACCTGTTGCACTCTCTCTTTCTGAGTTTTCGTTAAATGTGTACTGATTTTCACCTGTGCTGCTGTCTCACAGGGGTGTAATGGATATTCAAATGATGAAAGTGGTTCCTTTTTCATCTCCATGGCGATGGACAAGGTCAACAAGTGTGTCTCTTCCTGATGTTCTCTTTCCAAATATTTCTTCAGGAGATTCACATGATAGATTTTTTCTTTCCCCTTCTTATCTATCTTATAATTTGTTCTAGATACCTTCTCTAAAACTGTATATGGACCCTGCCATCCAATTTGTAACTTATTCTGACTCCCGGGCAAAAGAAGCAGTACTTTCTCTCCCACAGCCAAATTTCTGTCTTTCGCCTTCCTGTTATAATAGGCAGCATGTTTCTTCCTGGCTTGTTTCAAATTTTCATTGGCAAGTTTCCAGCCAGTTTTTAACCGAGTGGTCAGCTCATTCACATACTGGTATGAAGATGTAATGTTTTCCTCTGCCTTTTCATCAGTCCACGTTCTTAACATAGCTACATATGGACCTTTAATTGTGTGGACCTATTTGTCCATGCACCGGTATGGTCTCTTCCACTCGAAGCTTTATAGTGATGATTTTTCCTCCCAGAATTATCATTCACAAAACGACCGCTACCAATTTTTCTTTTTGGGGCTTTCTCCCCTCTTAAAATTCTTGATGAGAGATTTCCTCCCTACATCCTCTTCCTCCAGTTTGTTTAAGTCCGATTGAGGGATTTTCGGCTTATCCTGGGGTAAGACATCTTTTTGCACTCTCCGCATAGTGGCCATTGTAAAACAGTTAAGTGAAGCTTGTCCGTGAAAAGGGGCTTCCCATTCCATTTGGTCCACTTTTTCAAATTTATTTTTCCTTTTATTGTCAGGCCTGATTTTGCCCCATGGCGTGTCCAGGTCCTGATCCATGTTCCCACTTGTGGGTGTTCCCTCATGTGCTATGCTACACCTTTCTACAAAATTCTCAATGTCCCATCTTGCTTTGGGCCAATAATAATTGTGAGCCACCTTTTGAATGATGGTACCTATTTTCTCATGGTCCCCATCTGGTTTCACATGTAGGCTCCTTATTAAGTCTGCCCTATATCTTTTAGGAAGTACCAGTTGTCCCTGACCTTTGGATCTAGCTCCAGTCTTCCTATACATCAACTTGTTTTTCATGTAAAAAATCTCCCTTGCCTGGAGTTGTATGACAAGTTGACAATTTTCTGAAACAAGGCTTGAGTGTTTTATCCCCAGCCTGTGCCTTCCTCATCTCTTCTGGAGTGGTATCCAACATAATATCCTCCTCCTGTCTTGAGGTCGACCTGACCTGAAGGGTTGCCATATACACAGGTTTCCTTCTGCAACGGTCAGTGTCATGATTGTCCATCTGACAATTCTTACACCACCTTTTTCCTTGGTTGAAAGATTTTCTTTCATCATATTTCCTTTCATCGAATTGTGGGAATTTATTTTTATTGTCATACCGTGGCCTATCAAATTGGTGCTTACCTTTATTTTGATCCTTAGGATCAAATTTATTAAAGTTCTGTGGTGCCCTAAAGTTGTCCACCTGTTTCTTTTTATTACCTGTTACCTCTGCTTGAGCTGCTTGATACCTTTCAGCAACATTTAGCAACTCACCCAGCCTCTCTGCACCTTGTTCCATGAGAAACTTTCTCAGGTCTGGAGCCATGGACTCTCTTAGTTGCTCTATAAGGACCATTTCCTTAAGATCTTGGGTTTTCCCCAGAGAAGTCCATTTCTCCAAGTATGTCTCTATTCGTGCAGAGAACTGGTGATATGTTTCACCTGACAGTAGTTTAGCATTCCTAAATTTTTTTCCTATAAAATTCTGCATTCTTTTCATACCTTAACAAAAGAGCCTGCTTTAGCATGTCATAATTTTCCTGATCACCTCTGCTCATTTTTGCAAAAACTTCATAAGCTGCCCCACGAAGTCCCTGAGATAACTTTAAGCTCCACCTTTCTCTCTCTAACCCATACGTGGTAGCTAATAGTTCATACCTATTTAGGTAGCTCTCTATATCATCGTCTTTCTCAACAAAATGATCTAAATGAAAATTCATAGCTGAGGTTGAGGCTCCTTGAGTAACCGTAGCATCAGAGGCAAAGGGACTGGCACCATTTTCAGGAGCATGGCCTTGAAACTCAAACTCCCTTAGTCGTAACTCATGTTCCCTTTGTAATCTTTTATCTTCTGCTTCCCTTTCTGCAGCTAATTTCCTCTCTTCTCTTTCTGCAGCCTGTCTTCTTTCCTCGGCTTCTCTTTCTGCAGCTAATCTTTTTTCTTCTGCTTCCAATTTCTTAGCCTCAGCCTCAATCTGCAACCTCTTAATTTCCTTGTCAGCCTCTAACTTTCTTTCGGCTTCAAACCTTCTTTCTTCACGTTCAATAAATTTGTCACATTCCGTCGTGACATAGGCAACCATAACTTGCCCATCTAATCCTAACTCTTTTGCAGTCTGAACCGCAGCAGATCGAAATTTGGCCAGGTCCGCCATTGTCTATCAGGTAAATTTCTACAATGTCTAACCAACAATTCAATCTCTAATGGACAACACAGGCACCGTGAGCTCAACCTTATTTAATTCCACCCAAGGATACCTTTTAATTCTTATATTCCCTGAAGTGAATTACCCCCAATATTTTTTAATAGGGAAAGATTCAAAATCCCAAGAGCGAGACCCCAATATATGTGGTGAAGTGGGATGTTATAAATATTTATAGGGGGACTTAGTGTACTGACTGAGATCAGCTGTGAAGGTATCTATATCTATTAAGAGTAGTGTATTATAGATAACCTTACTTGCTACCACATATCTCTATATCTCAGTCAGAATTATTCTGGAATAGTGTGATGCTACGTTATGTGTCTAGGGTATGAGTATGGTGAAGTGTAAGTCACAACAACAGACAGATAAACAATTTAATTTAATCCACTACTCTTGACAACACTGTGACACTCACATACATATAACACTCTATGAGAATATCTTACAGGAGACACTCGTAACTTTTCAAATAACAATATGTATTCATTTCTATCATAAAGGCATATGTGTGTCCTGATTCAAAGACAAAGGAACCAGGAATCACAATCAATGTTAATTACAAGTTATGTACAGAATGTATTAATATGAATCTGGTAGTGACATATATTATTAAAAATATCCTATGTGTGTCAGTTGTGTAATAGTAGTATGAGGTAATACTGGTTTTGTTTTGTTCAAGCTCTGTTGGTAGTTGTCATCATGACTTCAATAGTTTGTCTTAAGGAAACTAGTATTGGAGATGTTCTCAGTTCCTGATATTAAGACAATTAAATTCCCCTCTTAATGTTAATTTTACAAAGTCATTTCAAGATGAGGGGACATAATGTTGAGCTCAGCTGGCCAAGTTAGCTTATCTGGCGTGATGGCGGCAGGAAAGGACTCCTCTGCTCGAATTCTCCTCTGGGCTCTGGAGACACCTCACTGATAGCTAAAAGGACCAAGGAGTATGCTGTCCGACACTGGATTCAGCAAAGCTCTGACCAGGTGCTGCTCAGTACCATCAAGACCACTGTCCCTGAAATCAAGGAGGATGTACCTTCTACTTCATAACTAACTTATAATTTCTTTTTACACTGATCACAACACAGCACAAACATTGAGTTCAGAGCGTTAGGCCAACTATCAGCTTCATTCTGAAGTACTTTATACCAGCATTAACCTCCTTAATGGTTACTACGCCTCTGCAATTCCAGCATTATTTCTTTCTAGTCAATCATCTAGGTGTCAGTGTACTATTTGGCCATTCCATGCCGTTTTACTTCCCTCCGACACCCTCTGTTCAGGCTGGAGCATTATAGGCTTTATCTCTTGTTTGCCACTGAACTACACATATATATACAGGCATAAATTAACAATTTACATTCAATTTTCATTAAAAGATACTGAATGGTTCAAGCTTACCACAATTTCATGGAAATAAACACAGATACGTTGATTAGCAATGAATTCTGGCACAATTACTGGCACAAATTTCCATCTGCTTATGTTCCAGGCTTTTATTTTAGCAAAATTGTGAGCTGGCTTCAACGCACTGATGCTTTATCAAGCTTATTTAAACAAGTGGTTTCGAACTAACGCTCCCAAGTGTGTATATCAGCGAGTCTGACCAATGAGGCCCCGTTTCGACAAGTGTTTGAAAAAATGTTACCTTTCCCCGTTTCCCCTAACAACGAAAGATAGTATTTATAGTCCGACCAATCGTGGTTAGGCTTTCATTTGTTGCGCTCCAATCAATTGGGAGTTTACATGGTAGGCTATTTATGTAACGTAAGGTTTTTTCAAACACGTTATAAAAAAAAATTTTATGAGCAGAAATGATTCCATGCTGTCAGGCATCCTCACTATTTTATTTTGGGTATAATTTATTAATTCCTGGACTATTTGCGTAACGTTTTACATATTATTTGTCAGCAAGCCCTAAGGAACCCAAATATACCAATTTGAAAGAGCTACGTGGCTGCGTTCAAAATATGTATTTTCTACCTCCTGTTCCGAAGATGTGCTGTCTGGGTACTGTTATGTTTTCAACCGTAAACCCATCTAATGTTGTCTTTCCTAATAAGAGTTTTTTATGATTTATAAACCTAACTCTGGGAAAGGGTAGTGTATTTTATCACTGTCCGTCTGAAAAACAATTAGTGCATGTAGACTTACACGCGTGATGGCAGCATTTGTGTATCGCGCGACGCGTGTTGCATGCGTTCCCGGTTTTATTCGCCCCTCTCTCTCTCTCTATATTTGAGTCCATCTGTTCGTTCGTTTTGGTAACGTAATATAATTAATGTTAGGATTAATTTAGGTCATTACGCAGGGCCTCTCAATGTTTTTCTTAGAAATGCAGCACACGTTTCATTGAAGAAAGCGGGTAATAATACAGTAAGCTTTTACTATCAACGTGAAAGCGTTACAATTTGCAGACGAAGCATAAAACAAGGGGGATTTCGATTGTGACAGCACTGTTCTTTACCATTCTTCTTCCTTTATTTATTATATGTATTTATTAGGCTTTATATTTACTTGATAATTTATATATGTGGATTAGAATATTCCACGACACTCGTTCCCTAATGGGAATGAAAAGATTGACGTGTTTTTAGAAAAATTTCAACGGATGGCAAAGGCATACGGGTTGGATGAGAGTCTTTGGTGCCTGAAATTATCGCAATCTTTGAAAGGTCATGCTTATGAAGTCTACAACCAGATGCTCCTAGATGACCAGAACAACTTCGAGGCACTGCGAAATGCTTTATTGCAAAGATTTCAGTGGACACCCCGGAAATGCCAAACCATGTTCAGGGAGAGCAGGCCGGAGAAGGGAGAGAGTTTCGCACAGTTTGCCGAGCGGGTGAGAAATTACCTTACTCGCTGGAGGGAACTGTCAGGATTGGCGAAAACTTTTGAAGGGTTGGAGGAGTTAGTTCTGTGTGAACAAGTCAAGGCAAACATGTCCCCCGACTTGAGGCGGTATCTGGCGGAGCAGGGTGCCCAGCAACTTGATCAGATTATCGTGTTCGCCGAAAGGTTCCAAACAGCACAGGCCGAGGTACTGAGCCAGAAACGGAAAAACCCTGACCCGCCAACCCGAGGACATAACACCTCTCCCGACAAGCCAACTAACGGGCCGAACACCCGAGAGCCCCCTCCACCTGCTTCAAACTCCGCGAGGGACCCCAACCCACCGAATAAACGAGATGAGGCAAGGAGGGACCCTGGCCGCAAACACGCATATGGTCGGACGTGGGGTGGCCGAAATAATTATAACTCGCAGTGGAAAGCAGGGGGAAGCCGGGAAAACCCCCCGAAGAGAGTGGCCTGCTTACAAACTTCTGTACCAGACTTGGAGAAGGAGCAGGATTCTCAACCTACGAGTGACCGACCTTCTACGAGGGGAAGGGTAACGGTTAATGGGATCGAAACCGAGTGTTTGTATGATACAGGCTTAAGTTTCGAATGTCTCGTGGGCCATCATCTAGTGAAGCCCGAACAGATGACTGGAGAATTTGTGGAGATATGTGGGGTGTTAAAGGGAGATGCTCCAATGCGCCTCCCAGTAGCGCAGATAGAAATAGTGTCCAAATTCGTCAGGGGCACGATCAAGGCGGCTGTAATGGAGGGGCCACTTTTTGAGGTCATTTTGGGATGTAGGTATGTGTACCTAGGGGACCCAAAGGAACCGGAAGTAGTGGCCGCAGTGGTTACTAGGGAGCAAGCCAAGAAGGAGAGGGAAAAGGAGGCCCCCACTAATCTGTTACTACAGGAACTGCAGGAGGCACAACAACAGGATCCGACACTGGAGGCCTGTTTCCAGAAATTACCCACGTCGAAGGACCCCAAACAAAAGGGGAATTTCTTCAAGAAGGACGGGCTGATTTATCGCAGAGACGGAGGAGAAGAGCAGCGGCATAGCCAATTGGTAGTGCCAGCCAAGTATAGGCTGCAGATTTTAGAAATGGGGCATGCGCTTCCATTTAGTGGACATATGGGGCAGGGGGCCACCATACATAGAATAGCGGCTCATTATTTCTGGCCGGGAATGACCCAGGACATCATAAGATTTGTAAAATCGTGTGCTCAGTGTCAGAGAGTGGCACCCAAACACTGGACCCCCCAGTCCCGTTAGGAGAGATGCCCATCGTCGGTACCCCCTTTGAACGAGTGGCGGTTGACATTGTAGGCCCATTAGAAAGAACAAAGCGGCGGAACAGGTTCATCCTGACATTAGTCGATGTGTGCACCATGTGGGCAGAGGCCATCCCCCTGGCGGTCACCAACTCGAAACATGTTGCAGAAGCCTTGCTGCAAATCTTTACAAGACTGGGGTTTCCTCAGCAAGTGTTGACAGATAATGGGTCCCCATTTCGCAGCTTGCTGATGGAGGAGATCTTCAACATTCTTCGGACCCAACACATACATACCATTCCGTATAACCCGGCAGGAAATGGTCTCGTGGAGAGATTCAACGGCAGCTTGATGACGATGCTGCGCAAATTAGGGCAGGAGCGGCCTGAGGATTGGGACCTTTTTATTCCCGCCGCCCTGTTTGCTTATCGCGAAGTCCCCCAGGCTTCTACAGGCTACCCGCCAGCCACCTTATTGTTTGGGCGACCGATCAAGGGCCCCTTGGAGGCACTGTTCAGGTCTTTGACAGATCGGAAGGCAGATGAGACAACGGTGTCAGCCTCCAAATATGTGGCAGAGCTACAGAAGCGACTACAGTTAGGTTGGAAAATGGCCTCAGACAACCTTCGTAAGGCTCGCGCAAAACAGGCGCAGAGATACAGCAAGACGGCCAAGGAAAGAGAGCTCCAGGTAGGGGAGAAGGTCTTGTTGTTACTTCCACCGGGGGAAAACAAACTGCGCATTGGATGGCAGCGGCCTTTCGAGGTGTTAGAGAAAATCTCTAACACCAACTATAGGATCGCTATCAGGGGAAAAAGGAAGATATACCAAAAAGGAAAGATAATTACGGAGCCCCAAATATATGAATCTCCTTAGAAAATCACAACGAGCCCCACCATTAGACCACCTGTTAGCTTTGGCGGTAGCTATTGATGCAGAGGACGACCCAGAGGATTATGGGGAGTACCTTACACCCAACAGAGTCGTACCGGAAAGCCCTCCCCAGCCCTGGCGGAACTGCGTTTTCCATGCATTTGGGTTGTTTACATAATGCCCCAGGGTGCCTTCACACAGAATGAATGAGGAAGTATTAGGGCCGTTGCAAAACCCCCACATTCATAATTTTATGGACGATATCCTCCATCGCCACGGAAAAAACGGAGGAGGAAAAACACATTAGCACTGTCGCATTGCCTCCTTGGGAGATTTGAAAGGAGGCGGGGCTTAAGCCGCCTCCGACCGAGCAAAATGTTTACTCGGGCTTTGACACCATAGATTTTTCCTAGGCCACACTAAATCGCTCAGGGATGCATGTTAGCCCGTGGACAAAAACGGGTAAGGAAAGCAGTTTCCCCCATCACTAAAAAGGGACACGAGGATCCTTCATCTCCCTGTGCGCATATAAAAAAATTCATTCCGAATTTTATAGCTGAAACAGGGCCGTTGATCAACCTCAAAACGGGAAAGGGTCAACCGGAAAAAATTCGAGTGGACTAGCAGATTGTGGAAGGAGCGTACACCACATCTTAAGGAGCTACTGAGACAGTTCGCCTAACTTTCGGCTCCCGGATCTAACAAAACCTTTTGTATTAGGGTGGACCGCACTAGGCGCCATCGTGAAATTGGAATCTTTTACAAGCCGGACGAATCCCAACAAGGTTCTAATTTCATGCCAGTAGGCGAAACTTAATGCGGCCGAAAGTAACCCTAACTCACAAACAATAGAACGAGAGTGCCTTGCATTAGTGGCTGGGATTTGCAAGAAACACCACGAATACCTATAAACACGGGGTCCACGTTTGTAGTGCAAAGTGACCACGCTCCTTTGGCGTTTTTGGGACGCCAAAACAAGCACAATTAATGGCTAAAAAATCATGAGATGGGCTTTATTGTTGGGCTGCTACTCCGGTTTTCGAGAGTCAATACATCCCAGGAAAGAATAATGTAGGAGCCGATTTTCTTAAAGCCGGCACCTGAAAAAGGGGACAGAATACCAAGTGAATTTAGCACCCTTCCCGATACTTGAAAGGGGGGACATTATGTGACGGCTTACACTGTTAATTCTGACTTTTAACAGGCCGATTCTGTGGTTTTTTTTGAATTTTCAACCAGTTTTATTTTCTTCTGATCACGCGATTTTCCGTTGTACGGAAATCGCTATTTTTCGGGCACGATTTTACGGAAATCGCTATTTCGGGCACGCTTTTTCACCATTTTATTTTTCATCATTTGAAAAATATATATCGTGTTTGGAATTTTTTTTGAGTAGATAAAATAAATGGGTTCGTTATGATGGTTAGGTTTGATTTTATTCTGCATCGTTTACTTTCTTATGATTTTTCTGCGATCCCGTAACAAAGTTCGTTGTTTACGGAAATAATCGCCGTTTCCTGGGCCGCGATATCGACGAGGCCGGAGCACGCTTGATAGTAGCGCTTCCCAATTGTCGTAGGAAGGGACCGCGTGGGGGTTTTGTCTTCCTTTGTATATATTGGAAACCGAAAAACGGGATTCGGTCTCTATGAAAAATTATTGCCCTCGGCCGGTAGGGACGTCGTAATTATCGTTCTCCACGTCGGGAAAAACAAACGATTAATCGGTATATGTAAACTATTTTATTCATCGTTTTACTTATTAGTGGGTTTTTCAGAAAATTTCGCTTTTACTTATTGTGGGTTTTTCAGAAAATTCGCCCTTAGGTAAAGATTAACTTTTCAGTTTTAAAATAAACGATAGCGGCCATTAATTACTATTTTTTGAGAAGAAACGACGTAATGCAACAGTGGTTTGTGCTTATTCTTTCTTATGATTTTTTGAAGTTGTGAGAAAACAACGTGTGCCATTAATTTGTAGGATGTTTGTAAAAACCACCATTTATTCCTGTATATTTTCTAATGTAAATTTATGTGGGAAATCCTGGTGTGTTCGTTAATTTTCTGAGCCTTAAAAATGTGAGAAATATTGTCAGAGGGTTCAGAATGTCGTGTAAATGAATTATATGCTTAGGGGAGGAAACTATTCCTTATAGCGAGAATTTAATTTAATAAGAGTAAGGCGGGGAAAACTCCTGTGTTATGAGGTAAAAGGATTATCATATTTTTGTCAAGTTTGAACACGTGATCGGCCTATGCGTAAACGGCATTTGTAAAACATGTGTCAGACGGGTCTGAGGCTATGTTTGTTTTACCTGGCATGATTTAGTAGAAGGAGGGAGGTGAGAGCCCACGTGGGATAGTGGTATTGTATGTATTGTGAGCAAGAAACGAGAGGAGTTGTGATTTAGTGCACGTGGGATAGTATTATGTATTGTGCTCGAGAGTAAGGGGAGAAGAGAGAAGAAGTGGTGAATGAAGAGACAGTGTATAGAATTATTTTATGTATCGTAAATGTTAGAGATAGCGATTTTAGATGTGGGATGTACATGAGTCGCTGTTTTATTTTAATTTCAGCGAGTCTCGCGCGAACAGTGGGCGGAGCATAATTTTGCCCATTGTGTAAATTATCCTCGGCAAATAAGACATACTCAGGGTCAGAGTACTCGAGTATCGTCAGGAGCACAAGAAAATTACCCTATGGTCTCTGGCAGTGAAAGTCCCTTTGCTTCAGCTGAGAACCGAGGTTTTATTTATCATACTGCCGAGCAGCATCCGCTATTATAGTCTCTAGCAACGAAGGTACCGGCGGAGACTAGTTCTCATTTTGTACAAGCCTGAAACAAGGCTGTGGGTTTTTTCCTCTAACTCCGGGGGCGGGTTTAAAAGAGGGCTAGCTATTCGAGCAGAAGAAAGTTTTGTCTACAGTTAATCAAGTCCCTATGCTTGATATCCAGAACATCGTCATCACACAAAATCAGGAACAGGTGACAGGGTTACATTCCTAGGTCCTGATAGAAATCAAGAGAAGAGCGTATAACGGAAGATGCCGCTTCATCAGCCTCGAGTGTTAGAAGAGGGGGGGGGGGGGGGGGGGGGGGGGGGGGGGGGGGGGGGGGGGGGGGGGGGGGGGGGGGGGGGGGGGGGGGGGGGGGGGGGGGGGGGGGGGGGGGGGGGGGGGGGGGGGGGGGGGGGGGGGGGGGGGGGGGGGGGGGGGGGGGGGGGGGGGGGGGGGGGGGGGGGGGGGGGGGGGGGGGGGGGGGGGGGGGGGGGGGGGGGGGGGGGGGGGGGGGGGGGGGGGGGGGGGGGGGGGGGGAGGGGGGGGGGGGGGGGGGGGGGGGGGGGGGGGGGGGGGGGGGGGTGGGTGGGGGGGTGGGGGGGGGGGGAGGTGGGGGGGGGGGGGGGGGGGGGGGGGGGGGGGGGGGGGGGGGGGGGGGGGGGGGGGGGGGGGGGGGGGGGGGGGGGGGAGAGGGGGGGGGGGGGAGGGGGGGGGGTGGGGGGGGGGGGGGCGGGGGGGGGGGGGGGGGGGGGGGGGGGGGGGGGGGGGGGGGGGGGGGGGGGGGGGGGGGGGGGGGGGATATTTATTTACTGGATCAGCTTCAATATTCTTTACTATACTTACTCTATGTTGTCTGTTATAGTGGTGTTTGTGGTCGTAATAGACACCTTATCTCCTTGTGTTTCAAGGCAGTCAGAGGTGGGGAGACTATAGCCATTTTTTTAGTCACGAAGCGGCAGGGGGAAGATTCAAATCTGGTGTCTATCTCTTGAGCCAATAAGTCTCCACCTGTCCACCAGGCATGTTATTTTCCATCTAAAATTCTATCTTCTCAGACTTTCTCATACTAGGGTCTTGCTTTCATTCAGGCCTCACACTCTATAAACTTAAAACCACTTCGTGAAGTTGTGCTTTAGAGTTATATGAATAGTAGATCAGCCTGCTGGTCATGTTATGTAACGGGCAATAATAAAAAAGGAGGAGGACCGTAGTTAGGACTATGATTTAACTGCAAGGTGAAAAAAAAACAGGCAGTTTGAATCTCTGCTAGAACAAAGGGACAAAGAAACAGGCTACGTTATGAACGGGGGGGGGGGGGGGGGGGGGGGGGGGGGGGGGGGGGGGGGGGGGGGGGGGGGGGGGGGGGGGGGGGGGGGGGGGGGGGGGGGGGGGGGGGGGGGGGGGGGGGGGGGGGGGGGGGGGGGGGGGGGGGGGGGGGGGGGGGGGGGGGGGGGGGGGGGGGGGGGGGGGGGGGGGGGGGGGAGGGGGGGGGGGGGGGGGGGGGGGGGGGGGGGGGGGGGGGGGGGGGGGGGGGGGGGGGGGGGGGGGGTGGGGGGGGGGGGGGGGGGGGGGGGGGGGGGGGGGGGGGGGGGGGGGGGGGGGGGGGGGGGGGGGGGGGGGGGGGGGGGGGGGGGGGGGGGGGGGGGGGGGGGGGGGGGGGGGGGGGGGGGGGGGGGGGGGGGGGGGGGGGGGGGGGGGGGGGGGGGGGGGGGGGGGGGGGGGGGGGGGGGGGGGGGGGGGGGGGGGGGGGGGGGGGGGGGGGGGGGGGGGGGGGGGGGGGGGGGGGGGGGGGGGGGGGGGGGGGGGGGGGGGGGGGGGGGGGGGGGGGGGGGGGGGGGGGGGGGGGGGGGGGGGGGGGGGGGGGGGGGGGGGGGGGGGGGGGGGGGGGGGGGGGGGGGGGGGGGGGGGGGGGGGGGGGGGGGGGGGGGGGGGGGGGGGGGGGGGGGGGGGGGGGGGGGGGGGGGGGGGGGGGGGGGGGGGGGGGGGGGGGGGGGGGGGGGGGGGGGGGGGGGGGGGGGGGGGGGGGGGGGGGGGGGGGGGGGGGGGGGGGGGGGGGGGGGGGGGGGGGGGGGGGGGGGGGGGGGGGGGGGGGGGGGGGGGGGGGGGGGGGGGGGGGGGGGGGGGGGGGGGGGGGGGGGGGGGGGGGGGGGGGGGGGGGAAGAGGGGGGGGGGGGGGGGGGGGGGGGGGGGGGGGGGTGGGGGGGGGGGGTGGGGAGGGGAGGCGGGGGGGGGGTAGAGGGGGGGGGGGTGGGGGGGGGGGGGGGGGGGGGGGGGGGGGGGGGGGGGGGGGGGGGGGGGGGGGGGGAGTCTAGCAGTTCAGCCAAGATGTTGCCCAGGATGTGGCCACCTGTCACAGAGGTTTTATGGATCATTGGAATTGCCTATATCCATTTATCTTTTTCTTTCAACCCGTATCCTCTATTTTATTACACTCTTTACCTTTTTTCCTGTATTTTTCGCATCCATTCGTTTGCGACAAAATATTTTCTTCCCCATTCTCAACTTTACCCGTTTCTTTCTACATACTGGCTAAAAGACATTTATGACATAAAACGTATCAGTCTTCCTACACTAGACGGGAGAGCGTTTAAAATTCATTCTATTGCATTAGGATGGGTCAGGTGGACGATAGAACATGTTGAATACTCGTCTGGGCAGACAGAGATAGCAGACATGCGGTCTGTATTTTTCTCCCATGTCACGGGCGTTTCGTCCAGATAGTCCCGTTCGGTGTCAGTTAACACCTGACACTAAACGTTTTCTCTCGGAGTGAAGTTGATATGACACTCACGCAGTAGCGCTCGGGAATGAGGACATATAGTCTGGGTTTTTCCATGACACTCACGCTTCTCGGTCAGTTTGTTGAACGTAGGTGTGAAGGACGCACTCGGTGGCAGTTTCGGATGCGTCTAAGTTACGTAAGTGTTAAAGACGGAAAGGGAGATTGTTTCGTTTTGCGAAATAAACGTTTTCACCTCTTTGGATCTGTTTGTAGATTTTAACCATGTGAGTTTTGAAACTAGATTTTCATTTCTTGTGCTCCTAAATTTTGCCGTAGACAGATCGCTATGTGCTAAGATCACAATATCTGGAGCGATTTTGCCATAGAGCCCTAGACTTACCATTAGATTGCAGTAATTCTAGTCCATGGTTTACTGTAGTTCTGTGATAGAGAGAGGTAAATATATTATATTCAATATTAGTATTTTGTGAAGTGTTTAAAAGTGATGATAATCGCTTATTTCATATCTTCATCTAGTTAGATTTGGTGCAGAGTGCTAATTCTATATAGATTGTTTTATTTATAGTGTGACGTGTTTCAGTGGAAAAGCAGGATAAAATTATAATTTCTATGCTTAAACAAACATTGTAGTTATAATGAATTTAATTAAACTGCTAAATAATACAGGACGGGGACGATTTTTTTAAACTAAACTATATTGCTAGATGCCTCTGGAGGTGGGTTTGACGGGAATACATATGTATCTAATTTCATGAGGATTGTTTGTATTTTTAAATAATATATAACATATTGCACGGAGAGTTTTAAATGATAAGTCAAGCTTGCATTTTTTAAAAACGTAAGTTCTATTGAGTAATATATGTAACGAGACTCATGTGGTTTTTCTTTATTCAGTGAATACTGGGGTAACCCAAACTTTGCCGGCGTTTTGTACAGAGACATACTGATGCGTGATGCCATATGATGATGGATGGCATCCGCATGTCTGGTTTTGTGTAGTGTGTAGATGTGTTCAGTCAAAACAATGTTCATGCAACAATAACAGGGCAATCCACATAGGACGTCAGTAAACTCACGACGTATAAAGTCTATGAGTCTTGAAACAGCCGTTGACGTTTTTCTTCATTATTTATTGTGGACGCCACAGTGACAAAATGGTTACGCAAATGTGTAGGCACATCAAACAGTCATTATCACAGCAACATTCAATACAGCAATAGACGGTAGACAGCATTACAATGATGAGTCAGATGCATGTTATATTTCATAGTGCTGTAAATTAGTCAGGTGGAAAACTCCATCCTTTTCTATAACAGCCAGGAGATAACCAGATGTATGAGATCAGTTCACTCTCCTTAGTTTGACTTCAGCAAGACAGACACGTCTGCCGAAGTATAAATAATCTCCTCAAGGAATATCTCTAGATAATCAAGGTTTTCCAAACCTAGTTCATTTAACAAAGTAGCAAGTAATGGTCCTTGGTACATGCATCAACCGATGCAGTACAATGCAGCCCCGACATGTTGAGATGGGAAACGGATAAGCCTGGACTCACCCACCTCTCGGAATTTGAGATGAAACTGAAAGACGACACCCCAGTACGGACTAAAATATATCCGGTCCCGTACGCCAAAGCTGCTGCGTTACGGGAGGAAATTGAAAAACTGCTGGCGGCCAACATCATTTCTGAAACCACATCCCCATACAGTTCAAGCGTGGTCCTATTACAAAAACCTAACGGTGAGACCCGACTGTGCATCGATTATCGATTGCTCAACACCGTGACGGAATTTCAACCGGAAGCCCTCCCCAGCCCTGCGGAACTGTTTTCCAAATTGAGCCAGGCAAAGATCTTCTCGAAAATAGACCTCAGTAAAGGCTATTATCAAATTCCGGTGAAAGAGGACGTCAGGCCGATGCTGGCCTTTAGCACTAGTGAAGGGCACTATACGTTTAACATCATGCCATTTGGGTTACATAATGCCCCAGGTGCCTTCACACGAATGATGAGGAAGCTATTAGGGCCGTTGCAAAACCCCCACATTCATAATTTTATGGACGATATCCTCATCGCCACGGAAACGGAGGAGGAACACATAGCAACTGTCGCCTCGCTCCTTGGGAGATTGAAGGAGGCGGGGCTTACCGCCCGCCCGAGCAAATGTTTACTCGGCTTTGACACCCTAGATTTCCTAGGCCACACTATCGCTCACGGATGCATGTGGCCGCTGGACAAAAACGTGGAGAAAATAAGGAAAGCAGTTCGCCCCATCACAAAAAAGGACACGAGATCCTTCATCTCCCTGTGCGCATATTACCAAAAATTCATTCCGAATTTTAATAGCTTAACAGGGCCGTTGACCGACCTCACTCGGAAAGGTCAACCGGAAAAAATTCGGTGGACAGCAGAATGTGAAGGAGCGTACACCACTCTTAAGGAGCTACTGACCAGTTCGCCAATACTTCGGCTCCCGGATCTAACAAAACCTTTTGTTTTAAGGGTGGACGCCAGCGCCATCGGAATTGGATCCACTCTTTTACAAGCCGACGAATCCCAACAAGGTCTATTGTTCCCAGTCTCCTATGCCAGTAGGAAACTTAATGCGGCCGAAAGAAACTACTCAACAATAGAACGAGAGTGCCTTGCATTAGTGGCTGGGATTCGCAAACACCACGAATACCTATACGGGGTCACGTTTGTAGTGCAAAGTGACCACGCTCCTTTGGCGTTTTTGGGAGCCAACAAGCACAATAATGCTAAAATCATGAGATGGGCTTTATTGTTGGGCATGTACTCGTTTTCAGTGCAATACATCCCAGGAAAGGATAATGTAGGAGCCGATTTCTTAAGCCGGCACCTAGCTCCGGAAGAGAAGGAGGAAGAAGGAGTACTCACAGACAGCTCTGTAGACAGGAATAAGGAAGGGCCAGTATGAAACCCAGAGATTTCAGTGATTTAGCACGGTTCCCGTACTTGAAAGGGGGGACTTATGTGACGCTACACTGTAATTCTGACTTTTAACAGGCCCGATTCTGTGGTTCTATTTTGAATTTTCACCAGTTTTATTTTCTTCTGATCACGCGATTTTCCGTTGTTTACGGAAATCGCTATTTTCGGGCACGCTTTTTCACCATTTTATTTCTTCTCATTTGAATATATATCGTGTTTGGTATTTTTTTTTTGAGTAGATAAATTAAATGGGTTCGTTTATGATGGTAGGTTTATTTTATTCTAGCATCAGTTTTACTTTCTTCTGATTTTTCGCGATTCCCGTAAAGTTCGTTGTTTACGGAAAAAATCGCCATTTCCGGCACGCGATATGACGAGGCCGGAAGCACGCGGGGTTTGCGTGGGTTGATAGTATTAATTTTTTCTAGCGCTCCCATTGGTCCGGGATTTGCGTAGGAAGGGAAATCCGCGTGGGCGGTTTCTCTTGTATATATTGAGACAGAAAACGGGGATTCGGTCTCTATGAAAAATTATTGCCTGGCCGTAGGACGTCGTAATTATCGTTCTCCACCGTGGGAAAAACAAACGATAATCGGTATGTAACTATTTTATTCATCGTTTTACTTATTAGTGGGTTTTTCAGAAATTTCGTTTTACTTATTAGTGGGTTTTTCAGAAATTCGCCCTTAGGTAAAGATTAACTTTTCAGTTTTAAAATAAACGATAGCGCCATTAATTACTATTTTTGAAGAACGACGTAATGCAACAGTGTGCTTATTCTTTCTATGATTTTGGCAATAGATAGGAGTGTGTGAAGTTGTGAGAAACACGTGTGCCATATTTGTAGGATGTTATGTAAAACCACCATTTATTCCTGTATATTTTCTAATGTAAATTTATGGGGAAATCCCTGGTGTGTTCGTTAATTTTTCTGAGCCTTAAAAATGTGAGAAATATTGTCAGAGGGTTCAGATTTACGTTGTAAATGAATTATACTGCTTAGGGGAGGAAACTATTCCTATAGCGAGATTTAATTTAATAAGAGTAAGCCGGGGAAACTCCTGTGTTAATGGGTAAAAGGATTTCCCTATTTTTGTCAAGTTTGAACACGTGATCGGCCATGCGTAACGGCCATGTAACATGTCAGACGGGTCTGGGCTATTGTTTGTTTTACCTGGCAGATTTTAGTAGAAGGAGGGGGGATGAAGAGGCCACGTGGGATAGTGGTATTTTATGTATTGTGAGAAGAACGAGAGGAGTGTGATTTTAGTGCCACGTGGGATAGTATTATGTATTGTTGTGAAGAACGAGAGAAAGGGGAGAAGAAGTGAGAATGAAGAGACACGTGTATAGAATTATTTTATGTATCGTATATGTTAGAGATAAGCGATTTTAGAGTGGGTGTACATGAGTCGCTGTTTCTTTTAATTTCAGCGAGTCTCGGCGAAACAGTGGGGAGCATAATTTTGCCCATGTGTAAAATTATCCTCGGCAAAAGACATACCTCAGGGTCAGAGTACTCGAGTATCGTCAGGAGCAAAAGAAAATTACCCTATGGTCTCTGGCAGTGAAGTCCCTATGCTTCAGCTGGACCGAGGTTTATTTATCATACAGCCGAGAGCATCGCTATTATAGTCTCTAGCAACGGCAGGTGGCCGGGAGACTAGTTTCATTTTGTACAGCCTGAAATCAAGGCTGTGGTTTTTTCCTCTAACTCCGGGGCGGGTTAAAAGAGGGAAGCTATTCAGCAGCAGAAAAGTTTTGTCTACAGTTAATCAAGTCCCTCATGCTTGATATCCGAACATCGTCATCACCAAAATCAGGAACAGGTGACAGGGTTACCATACCTAGGTCCTGATAGAAATCAAGAGAAGAGCGTAGCGGAGATGCCGCATCATCAGCCCTCGAGTGTTAGAGAGACACTGAGATCAAGAGAGAAACATAGAGAAGGAGGGAGAAAATAGACAGGACCAGTAGGGTCTGTTCAGTATCCATTGGACGGATAGACACTGAGTCTGCGTTCGAAAAAACCAAGTCTATTAATTGTAGCATTTCTTGTGGTGTAGTTATCGGCGCCTATTGCCTAACTAGTAACAAGCTGTGTAGCCGTTCGTTGAGGAAGAGTCACCAGGACTAAGACAGAAATTTATTAGTGTTAGAGAGTGGAGGCTAAAAGTTGATAGCCCCACCAAAGTAGATTTGGTTTAAATCACTAACCATTTTTATTGTTCCTCAGCAGGGTGACAGGAAGAGTGAATGTGATTTGGGGTTTTTTTTGTTGAGTGTCTCTCAATTTAATTGTTACCTTGGTTTTTCCAGGCCGTGCAACAGTGCACGCTATTGACTGACTTGATGATGTATGATGCCATTTTATGTTTTCTTGTATGTAAATAAATATATACATATATTATTTACTGGATCAGCTTCTATTCTTTACTATACTTACTCTATGTTGTCTGTATAGTGGTGTTTGTGGTCGTAATTATACACCTTATCTCCTTGTGTTTCAAGGCAGTCAGAGGTGGGGAGACTATAGCCATTTTTTTTAGTCACGAAGCGGCAGGGGGAGATTCAAATCCTGGGTCTATCTCTTGAGCCAATAGTCTCACCTGTCCACAGGCATGTTATTTTCCATCTAAATTCTATCTTCTCAGACTTTCTCATACTAGGGTCTTGCTTTCATTCAGGCACACTCTATAAACTTAAAACCACTTCGTGACAGTTGTGCTTAGAGTTATATGAAAGTAGATCTGCCTGCTGTCATGTTATGTAACGGGCAATAATAAAAAAGGAGGAGGACCGTAGTTAGACTATGATTAACTGCAAGGTGAAAAAAAAACAGGCAGTTTGAATCTTGCTAGAACAAAGGACAAAGAAACAGGCCTACGTTATGACCCCTATGTCTTTGTCAGAAAGAAGGTACGGAAAATGAAAAGAACACGAGAACTAATTTAAATACACCAAAAACATTTTTTTAGTGGTGCGAATTGCTAAAGTAAATAGTTGCTGTCGCTGTGATAATTCCGTCTGGTACATTACACTACACATTCTGTAGCATGTAAAATATACAGCAACCGCGTGATTCACGACACACATCTAGAAGGAATGTGATTAAAGATTCAAGCTAATTTGGCTGTTAAATATATTCCCGCAACCCAAAACCTGTTTTGTAAATGTTCATTTGTAAATGTTCATTTGTATATGTTCATTTGTAAATGTTCATTTGTATGTTTTCTTTCTGTTCTATTGTGATTCGGGACGCTAGTACATTTCATAGTTTTATTTATCTCTTATTTTATAATCCTCTATCTCGCTAGATGTGACGTATTTTTTTCTTCTTTTCATAAAAATGTTGATATGGCCTTTCTGCACTTAATGCAGTTTGATTCACTGTGTTTGCAATGTAGTATTCTTATCTAGTCATCACTTTCATTGCTTTTGACTCATGTCTATCAAAGTCTTTCTCAATTTTTGATCTCATCATCGTCATTAGTTGCCATCTCCACAACGAAGGTTGGCTGTAATGGATCTCCAACGTCTTCTGTCTCTTGTCTTGGTGGTGCGCTCTGATAGACTCTTTCCTGTCCATCTCTTGATGTTATCTTCCCACTTATAGTTGTGATCCCATTACGTTCTGTAGGAAGTACGTGGTAAGGCCCCAATCTCTTCCACGGTGGCTAGCTATTGTCTTTTTCTATGTCCGACATGCCTCTAGTGCGCCACACACTTTGCTGTTTCGCTTTGCGAACCGTTGATCTTCTCAGATTCCTCCGCCTCACTCACCGTCTCAGTCTTTGTGTACTAGGGATGGACATTCCCTTGAGTAAGATTGCTCCTACTCCACCCATGTAGTTTAGCCAGTCAGCCAAGACTGTTGCCCAGGATGTGGCCACCTGTCACAGAGGTTTTATGATCATTGAATTGCCTATATCCTTTTCTTTTTCTTTCACCCGTATCCTCTATTTTATTATCACTCTTTACCTTTTTCCTGTATTTTTCGCATCCATTCGTTTGCGAAAAATATTTTCTTCCCCATTCTCAACTTTACCGTTTTCTTTCTCATACTGGTAAACGCATTTATGACATAACGTATCAGTCTCTACACTAGACGGGAGAGCGTTAAAATGCATTCTATTGCATTAGATGTCAGTGGACGATAGAACATGTGAATACTCGTCTGGGCAGACAGAGATAGCAGACATGCGTCTGTATTTTTCTCATGTCACGGGCGTTTCGTCAGACTAGACCCGGTTACGTGTTCTCGTCAGCATTTTGTTAACGTAGGTGTGAAGACGCACTGGTGGCAGTTTCGGCATGCGTCTAAGTTACGTAAGTGTTAAAGACGGAAAGGGAGATTGTTTCGTTTTGCGAAATAAACGTTCACCTCTTTGTCTGTTTGATAGATATTAACCAGAGTTTGAAACTAGATTTTCATTCTTGCTCCTAAATTTTGCAGTAGACAGATCGCTGTGCTAGATCAAATATCTGTGTTTTGGCAAAGTCTGAGTTTCTTGGCCATTTTGCCGAGCCCTAGACTACCATTAGATTGCAGTATTCTAGTTCATGGTTTAGTCTGTAGTTCTGTATGGAGGTAAATATATTATATTCAATATCTAGTATTTTGTGAAGTGTTTAAAGTGATAATCGCTTATTTCATATTTCACTAGTTAGATTTGGTGCAGAGTGCTTAATTTATATAGATTGTATTATTTTATAGTGACGTGTTTCAGTGGAAAGCAGAATAAATTATAATTTCTAGCTTAAACAACATTGTAGCTATAATGAATTTAATTTAACTGCTAAATAATCAGACGGGGACTATTTTTCTAAACTAAACTATAATGCTAGATGCCTCATGAGTGTTGACGGAATACATATGTATTCCTAATTCATGAGGATTGATGATTTTTAAATATATATAACTTATTGCACGGGAAATTTTAAATGATAAGTCAAGCTTGCATTTTAAAAACGTAAGTTATATTGAGTACATAATATGTAACATATTTCATATGTGGTTTTTCTTTATTCAGTGAATACTGGAGTAACCCAAACTTTGCCGGCGTTTTGTACAGAGACATACCTAATAAATGCTTATACTGGGCCTTTGAGCCAGCGCATATTTCTCCACTAACTCTAATGTACATGCTGCCTTGTGGCGAGAAAAATTACAGAAATCTAAAACATTAACTTTCCGACATTGTTGACAAGTGTGTGGTGAACCAAGATTATTTGTTGACAGAAGGTCATCTTCCTAATTAAGGGAAACCTCGTGTTCTGACATTGTGTGCTCGTTTAAGCCTAATTCTTACATCGTGAGTCAAGTGACACTAACTTTAGTCTGAAATAACTATCGCATGAAGCAGACGCTCCCCAGATCCATTTTGATGAAACCAACAAACAAATCTGCAGGGCTGGGATCTGTTTCATTAAACGACAGTAACAGATAAAAAGTGTGAGTGTCCCAAAGTTTGCGCCAGACGGCGAACAACAGCACGATTGTAAGTATATCAGGGCCCTGATAAAAGAACCGAATGAAAGTAGACTGAAGGATATTCTTTTGTTTGAGTCACCCACGTTGTAACTTCCTTTATGCAAGTTATTGTTAATAATATTTACCCTTAGAAAAGCAGAGTATCAAGTCTGTCCATACCTTAAAAGGGGGAAACCATAGACTCAATCATATGTATCTGTAACTCTTTGGGGTTATCACTTTTCTCTAACGGGACTGTGAACTTTATATCCAGGGGAGGACCATACAAACGGGTCTATCACTGTTGTAGCATTCCTTGATTTTTATGACTGTGTATGCTTTGATGTATTTTATATGTTGTGATGTAAGTTTACTATGATAATTAAACTATACCTACATTTATTTCAGTGTGGTGGTCAGTTCGTTCCCATAATATCTATATAATCATTGTTATAGTTTTTCCCACGTCTGTGTGTCTAACTGTCGTCCATTGTATGTGCGGGCACGTGAGTGGATAGATATATAGTAATATACATATTTTTTATAGACTGTCTGACTTCTTTGGATCTGTTGTAGAAGATAGGCGGAAAGAGAGAGAGAGATTCTCGATTTTCCGGGACAGCCTCTATAAATTTCTACCATCTCACTCGTAGAACTCTATTTCTACTATCACATCTCACTGTGGCTATCACTCATTCTAACCTATTCAGAAGGGACCAACCCAAGTCTTAATTCCCCTATCGAAAATCTACGACACCACCTCCGTACACAAGCGGTATTCGAGGAGCCATACATGAGCTAGATAAAGAGAGGAGAACCAAATAGGATCCTGACTATCCTAAAAAGGACATGGCTTTCTCTCACCGTGAGGTACTATCCCTCTCTCTTTTTGATCTAGAAATCCTCAACCCCGTTTCCGAAATTCCGAAATTTGAAAGCTCTAAGAACCGAATTTTGTTGTGTGGCGTTGCTCCTGTGCATTGCATGACCCAAGCGTGTGTGAGGCGTCAGTTACATAGACCATATATGTATATTGTATTTCTGATGGATCACTGTATCGAAATAATCCAGACTATACTGTATTGTCACGTTTTACATCGTCTGTGTCGTAACAATATGACGATGATGAATTGGGACATTTTCAAATATTTTTTAAGCACCGATTTTAGAGAACTGAACCTTTGTGATGCCTCTCAAATTTAAAAGTTTCGGTGTTTAAAATAGTTTTATTAATTATAAACGTGTAGGTTTTCAACATTAGGAAATAACAAATAATAAAGATTATTTGTAACATAAACATAAATTTTAGAAATCTTAGTGAGTTTTCTTGCGGTTTGCAGCTGCGGATCGCATTACCGTACTGAAATAAGAAAACAGCCGAATTCCGAAACAAAGGTTTCGGATAAGGGATTAAGGACAGAACAGAACAAGTATTAATCATCAGAATCCGCACATGGCACAGGGACTGGTGCACAGAGGGGTACTTGAAATATTTAAGACCAGGGGCGGCTTCTGCCTTTGGAGCCCCCCCCCCCCTTCCCAAAGAAATACATTTGCAAGTATGTTTTTAACTGTAAGTACTATCATAATAGTGTCCGATGGCGCTCCCTCCTGGCTGTAACCCGGGGCTGATCCTTCCCCGCATCCACTTAGCACGCCACACTAGTTTGTATCTTTAGATTGAGAACAGATGCTGTATCAGTATCAGTCATACATTATCTGTTTAATAAGCTTAAGACAGAAACGTCCAATGAGTATACCCGCAGCACTGATCAAATGACTGCTCAGCATATGCTGCAGGAATGTTCAAAATAATGAGAAACAGAGAACGCACATATGGCCTTTACAAGTACCAAAAAATATTCGCGTTCAATCTGAAGACCCTGCCTGTATGAGCAGTCGAGAAGCATTGGGTTAATCTACTTGTCCTCCTATCTAAACAATTCCGTTCGGCAAGAATTTGTTAAAATCTGGCAAAGGCTCTACCAGAATGACAAGCTTTACTCGTCTTGGTATCTCAGGGTGGCGTGAAGTGGATGACAGTTTGTCTTACTGAAGGTTATGTTAGCATAGACAGATTGCTTGCTTTTCTGGCAAACCGTCTCTGAAGGACATGTAGGCGCAGTTGTGAAGTAGTGTATGCGGGTGATAGATCACAAAGTCTTTCTCTCTTTTTGTGTTTTATGTACTAGAATACACATGTGCTAATGATTTTATATGTGCATAGCTGGGAATAGTAATTATTTTATTTTCTCACTTTTAGGATTTTTATGTGGCACATTTTAGTGCATGCGTATTATTGAAGTTTACCTGACCACTTCTCCACATATGACTGACTTACCGAGACATTTATTTTAAAGCCATATCCGTTTAAGAAAAAAATACCATTCACTTTGAGCCATCTACAGTGCTAATTTAGAGATACAGAAAGAGAGAATCCCGAGAAATGCGAGATATTAAGTGCGTAGCTGCACGTTTGTCTTAGTATGATTCGTTTCTCGCATCAAGTTCATTTCGTCGTTTGAGTTGACCTGAATCGCATTCTGGAATGGCAACTACTTACTGTATATGTCGATCCGACTATAAGTCGACCCCTAAACTTTAAGACTTAAAACCTTCGAGTCGACCTCTAGACTTTAGGGCTTAAAGATTTTACAAAATGAAAGACCCGATTATAAGTCGAAGAAGTTTTTCGGCGATTCCGAATTCCTGCATTGCACTGGAATTTCCTTGGCTTTCTGCAATTTTTTTTTCACTTTCAGCATAACCTTTTCATGTTTAAACGTTTGAAATCGTTCACCTGTTTCGTAAATATTTTATTTTACTCGAAATATAAGTCGAAGGATGCATTTTTAAGGTCCTAAAAGGGAAAAAATTTCTCGTCTTATGCTCGAGTACATACGGTACATATCCTTTCTGCTGTCTAGTCTCGTCTTTCTTTCTTACTTTCTTTCTTTCTTTCTTTCTTTCTTTCTTTCTTTCTTTCTTTCTTTATTTTGTTCGAGTACTCATTTTCGTTATGTGTTTAGGAATGGTCATCTAACTGTCGATCTGTCTCTTCAAATCGCCAACTGTGACATGCATTTTTCAGAAAGGGAATTCTGCAATGGTCTGTTCAGATGGATACACCTGGAATCGAGATCCGGTGTGTAGGAGGATGCAGAAAAATAACTCAGTCCCAGGTTTTTCTTTTGAACCATCTAGACGGCTAAAACAGACTGATACAGCATAAGTTAAGTGCCGCAAAGATGCCGACTTCTGAGAACAAGTCGGCCAGATAGCTCGTACAAATTCCGTCTATTTGCCATACGTGTAGACATCCACTATCTATAGCTTGTTACCATAATACTAATTTATCAAACAATCCTGGTCATCTTTTATTTGTGCCCATCCTCCAATGTATATCTTGAGTGTATCTCGACTGTATAAGACAATATTGTCCATTTCTATTCTATGTCCGCCATCTTCGTTTCCAAGTTAACACAAATTTATGAAGCACTCCTGGTTATCATTCTTTTATGTTCTCAGTTCTCACATCTAGTGCTTGGTGTGTAAGTGGTACAATTTGATACAACAACTTGACTATCTTTTAGGTACACTCAATCCTCGCTATTCGGGACCCAAGACGCATCAAAAGTGAGGAATGCAGTAAGCGACCCATAGCTTGACTGCCTGCGTCAGTGTCAGGGAACCAGAGCTGACCAAGACCCTACTCCACCTCCACGTGGTGGTCCTGGAAACAGGCTGCATCACTGCAGTCTGGCTGAGGAGTAGGGATCGAAGACTCATGCAAACACGGTCCAAAAGATGCCGTGCCGAAGTCGGATGTGTCGGCCGAAAGGCGCAAATACCGCAGCTTCGCTGTAAACGGACACAACGCAACCAACGTCCTTTTCAGGCCGAACGAGGAAGAAGGAAGAAGAAGAATCCTCCCTATTCACGTTTTCCGTATTCATGGATTTTTTCATTCCCGCGAGATCAAGTGTAATCCATTTTTTGCCATTCACGGGCACCTCGCGGGTATTCGCGGCCATGCGCTATTAAAAAAAAAGTCCAGTAAGAAGAGGCTGCTTCCTTGTTCTCGCAGCTTTCGTTGTGTTTACGCGTGTCTTTGTCGAGCATCTTTTCATCCACGTTTTTGCAGTTTTACGCTGTTTTGATTATTTTTGTAATTAATAATGGCATCCAAGCGTAGTGCAAGTGTGTTGGCGAGTGTGCCTAAGCGCAAGAAGGCTGTGATGAGCCTCAGTGATAAAGTACGTGTGTTAAATAACCTTCGTTCTGGGATATCCGTTTTCAATGTTAATGCAATTTTCTTTTTTTCTTCATTTTAAGTATTTTCTTTACAAGTGTGGTAAGTTGGGATTATATAAATACTTATAGGGGACTTAGTGTACTGACTGAGATCAGCTGTGAAGGTATCTGTATCTAATAAGTGTGGTGTGTTACAGATGACCTTACTTTGCTACCACATTTAGACCTCAATCAGACTTATTCTGGAATATTGTGATGACTACGTTGAATGTCTAGGGTTATGATAGTGATGAAGTGTAAGTTCACAACAACCAACAGACAGATAAACACTTTAATCAAGATCCACAACACTTTACAACACTATGACAAGCACATACATATAACACTCTAGAAGACTATCTTAAGTAAGTCAAGTGTTAACTTTTAAATTATGTATTAATTTCTTTCAATAATAGATATCCTGATCCAACTACAGAGTGAATTAGGAATCACAATCAAATGTAAACACAATGTTTATGTACAAAATTTATACAAAGGATCTTTGTCCTGACATATAATATTATTACAATATGTGTGTAGGGTTATGATGTAGTACTATGAGGTAATACTGGCTTTTGAAGCTAGGTTGTTGTTTGTCATCACGACTTCATGTGTTTGTTACTGGTGGAAATAATATTGAAGGGATCACAGTTTCTTTTTATTTGTAAAACAATAACTGTCCCTCTTGATTTAGTATTACAGTCAATTTTAGGGTGGGTTATACAAGGGTGAGCTGCTCTGGCTGACGAATTCTTAACTCATGTGTCGGCGGCAGGAAAACTGTCTCCTCTGCTCGCTTGCTTCTCAGTTATCTTGAAATACACCACTGGTCGATATCTTGGACAAGGAGTCTGCTGCCAGCCCTCTGGATCCAGCAAAACTCAGACCAGGTGCTGCTCTAATACTTCAGTACCACGGTCCCTGAAATAAGAAGGTTGTACCTCCTTCTTCAGAACTAATATATAATATATTCCCACACTGAAGTACAGGACATTACAAACACAGAGTTCAGCGCTGTAGGCCAACTGCTAGCTTCTCATGTGACAATATACACCAGTATTCCTCTCCCTAATGGTTACAACGCCTCTGCAATTCCAGCGTTAATTCCTTCTATATAATAGGATAGGTGTCATGTTACTATTTGGCAATCCCATATATGCCTATGCAGTTATACTCCTCTCTGACAAGCTTTTACATGGTGGAGCAATATCTAGGCTTTGCCTTCTGTTTGCTACTGAACCACACACATACAGACACAATTTATCATTTCATATTCAATTTTCATATTTTATATATATATATATATATATATATATATATATATATATATATATATATATATATATATATATATATATATATATATATATATATATATATATATATATATATATATATATATATATATATATATATATATATGAAATATGTCTAGCTTACCACAATTCAAGGAAATATACACAAGTAACGTTGACTGGCGATGAATTCTGGCACAATTTTGATCTGCCTTATCCCAGGCTTTTATTAGAAAAATATTAGCTTGATCTCAACGCACTTGCTTCTCACAACATTAATTTTCAAAACTGGCCCTGAACTGACGCTTCTATTTGACTATATCAAACGTTCTAACCAATGAGACCATGTTTACAAGAGCCTTTGAAAAACTTTTACCCATCCTACACGTTGCCATTAACCACAATAATAGTATTTGCAGTTCGACTAATAAGGTTTCGCCTTACATATTACTACAGCCAATCAAATCGTATCTAACTTGTTGGCCTCATTTCCCCTAAAGCAGTGTTTTTCAAACATGCCATTATGAGCAAATATGATCTTGTGCTGTCAGACAACCCCACTATAGTATTTTGGCTATAATTTGTTAATTACTAGCCTATTTGCGTAACACATAACATATTCTTTGTCAGCAAGTCCTAAGGCACACAAATATATAAGTTTAATGGGGCTAAGTGGCTTCGTTCAAAATATGTATTATTATAGGATAGTCGTGTATTTATTTTTTTACCACCCGTTCACTTCTTTATCATGGGATGTCTTCTGTACTGTCAGGCTAATGTCAGGAGCTTAGACATAAATCAGTAGAATGTCAGGTTTCCCAATAAGATTTTAAACCTGTTTTCAAAACCTAACCTCGTATCGTTAGTGTTTTTTATTTACTGTTTATTTGAAAAAAATCAGGTCTTCATGCCTTTCGCGTGTGATTGGCGTTCACTTTTTAATCGCGAGACGACGTGGTATTATTGCATGCGTTCCTCCGTGCATCTCTCTCTCTCTCTTCTAAGCCCGTCTGTCTTTTAGGTTAACGTAGTGTGTATAGTGACATTAATGCTAGTATTTGTATCTAGATCATTATGCAGTTTGCGTATCTCAAGGTTTTCTAAGAAACACAGTACCAGTTTTATTTTTAGACACGCGTGTAGTTTATACAGACGGAGCAGAAAAAGGGGTTTTCTTGTTCAGCCATTATGGCGTTCTACAACACAGGCGTACGCTATTGTGACCGCACTGATCTTTTACCATTCTTCTTTCTTTCTATTGAATTACCTCGTTAGGCTTTACATTTATTTTCTAATTTATATATGTGGATTAGAATTTTTCACCACAAATTCTCCCCACTTAAAACAGACATCATATGTCAGTCCATAATTCTATATACACATAGAGAAATTTAATATTATTCCTGGTGATCACGGTGATTCTCATCACACGGATGGCGGCTTAGAAAATCAGCACCCAGGTTAGTTTTTCCAGAAATATATTCTATGCTGAACTGAAATGGTTGCAAAAGCAATGACCATCGGAGTAACCTCGTATTTTCATGCCTAGCCTGCGCTAGAAAAGCCAGGGGTTTGTGATCCGTTTGCAACTTGAATGCCTTCCCATACAGATAAATATTGAATTTCTTGATCGCCCATATTACTGCAAGACATTCTTTTTCGCTAGTTGAATAATTTTTTTCAGCTTTATTCAACTTTCTGCTAGCATATGCCACTGGTGTTAATTCCCCATCCAGTGAATCTGACTTCTGTAACAGGGTAGCGCCCAAACCGATATTGCTTGCATCCGTTCTCACAATGAATTCTTGACTTAAGTCAGGTAATTTCAAAATAGGTTTGCTGGTGAGCTTTTCCTTCAATTTTTGGTATGCTAATTCACACTGTGCTGTCCATGTAATTCGATCTGGATTTCCCTTGCGTGTCAAATCAGTCAACGGTGCACATATGGAATTAAAGTTTTTGATATACTTTTGGTAGAAACCACATAATGAGACAAAGGATCTCACGTCTTTCGTTGTTTGTGGCCTCGGGGCTTTTCTTAGTTTCTCTAAATTCTTGGGGTCAGGGGTCATGTTTCCCTGATGGACTGTGTGTCCCAAGAATTCTAATTCTTTACATCCAACGCAACATTTGGTTGGTCGGGCTGTCAAATTCGCTTCTCTAAGTCGATTAAACAACATGTTCAGAGAGTCAATGTGTTCCTCAAATGTTTCTGTCGCTATAAGGATATCATCCATGAAGTTTGTGATGCATGGATTATTCAGAGGATCCAACAATTTTCTCATCATTCTAGAGAAGACACTAGGCGCATTCTTCAATCCAAATGGCAATCTGTTAAATTCATAGTGTCCCTCTGAGGTACTAAAAGCTAGATAAGGTCTAATCTCAGGATTTACTGGAATCTGATAGTATCCTTTGCTCAGATCCACTTTTGAGAAATATTTAGCTTTATTTAGCCTGGCAAACAACTGATTTGTATCCGGCAATGGATCAACCTTACCTTCTGTGATAGCATTCAGTCTCCTGTAATCTATACAGATTCTATGTTCTCCAGAGGGTTTTCTTAAGAGCACCACACTGGAACTATACGAAGATTCACTGTGTGAAATGATTCCTTCCTTCAACAAATAGTCTATCTCTTCCTTCAAGGCTTTCTCCTTAGCGAAAGGAATCGAATATGCCTTCATACATACAGGTGTGGGGTCTATAAGTTTCATATCATATTCCAATAAGTTTGTATGCCCCGGTCGGTCCGTTAACACCTCTGTATGATCATCTAGAACTTGTTGCGCTCTCTCCTTCTGATCTTTCGTTAAATGTGTACTGATTTTCACCTGTGCCGCTGTATCACAGGGGTGTAATGGATATTCAAATGATGAAAGTGGTTCCTTTTTCATCTCCATTGCAATAGACAAGGTCAACAAATGTGTCTCTTCCTGATTTTCTCTTTCCAAATATTTCTTCAGGAGATTCACATGATAGATTTTTTCTTTCCCCTTCTTATCTATCTTATAATTTGTTCTAGATACCTTCTCTAGAACTGTATATGGACCTTGCCATCCAATTTGCAACTTATTCTGACTACCGGGTAGAAGAAGCAGTACCTTCTCTCCCTCAGCCAAATCTCTGTCTTTAGCTTTCTTGTTGTAATAGGCAGCATGTTTTTTCCTGGCTTGTCTCAAATTTTCATTGGCAAGTTTCCAGCCAGTTTTTAAACGAGTGGTCAGCTCATTAACATATTGGTATGATGATGTAATATTTTCCTCTGCCTTTTCATCAGTCCACGTTCTTAACAGACTACATATGGACTTTGAATATTGTTGACCTGTTTTTACAGGTACCGGTATGGTCTCTTCCACTAGAAGCACTGTTGTGATGACTTTTCTTCCCAGAATCATCATGCACAAAACGACCACTACCAATTTTTTTCTTGGGGCTTTCTCCCCACTTAGAATTCTTGATGAGAGGTTTCCTCTCTACATCTTCTTCCTCCAGTTTACATAAGTCCGATTGAGGGATTTTCGGCTTATCCTGGGGTATGACATCTTTTTGCACTCTCTGCATAGTGGCCATTGTAAAACAGTCAATTGAAGATTGTCCGTGAAAAGGGGCTTCCCATTCCACTTTATTATTCTTTCTATTGTCAGGCCTACGTTTGCCCAGTGGCGTGTCCAGGTCCTGATCAATGTTCCCACTTGTGGGTGTTCCCTCATGTGCTATGCTACACCTTTCTACAAAATTCTCAATGTCCCACCTTGCCTTGGGCCAATAATAATTTTGAGCTACCTTTTGGATGATGGTACCTATTTTTTCATGGTCCCCATCGTTTCTCACATGTAAGCTCCTTATTAAGTCTGCCCTATACCTTTTAGGAAGTACCAGCTGTCCCAGACCTTTGGATCTAGTTCCGGTCTTCCGGTATATCAGTTTGTTCTTCATATAGAAGTCTCCTTTTCCTGGAGGTGTATGACAATTGGACAATTTCCTAAAACAACGCTTGAGGGTCTTATCCCCAGCCTGCAGCTTCCTCATCTCATATGGAGTGGTATCTATCAGAATATCCTCCTCCTTTCTAGAGGTCGACCTGACCTGAAGGGTGGCCATATACACAGGTTTCCTTCTACAACGGTCAGTATCATGATTGTCCATCCGACAATTGGTACACCACCTCCTTCCTTGGTTGAAAGATTTTCTTTCATCAAATTTCCTTTCATCGAATTGTGGGGTTTTATTTTTATTTTCATACCGTGGCCTATCAAACTGGTGCTTACCTTTGTTATGCTCTCTATGATCAAACTTATTAAAGTTTTGTGGTGCCTTAAAATTGTTTACCTGTTTCTTTTTATTACCTGTTACCTCTGCTTGAGCTGCCTGATACCTTTCAGCAACATTTAGTAACTCACCCAGCCTCTCTGCACCTTGTTCCATGAGAAACTTTCTCAAGTCTGGAGCCATGGACTCTCTTAGTTGTTCTATAAGGATCATTTCCTTAAGATCTTGGGTTTTCCCCAGAGCCGTCCATTTCTCCAAGTATGTCTCTAACCGTGCAGAGAACTGGTGATAAGTCTCACCCGACAGTAGTTTGGCATTCCTAAATTTTTTTCTATAAAATTCCCCATTCTTTTCATATCTTAACAATAGAGCCTGCTTTAGCATGTCATAATTGTCCTGATCATCCCTGCTCATCTTGGCAAAACGTCATAAGCTGTACCACGAAGCCCTTGTGATAACTTTAAGCTCCACCTTTCTCTTTCTAACCCATACGTGGTAGCTAACAGTTCATATCTATTTAGATAGCTCTCAATATCATCGTCTTTCTCAACAAAATGATCTAAATGAAAACTCATAGCTGAGGTTGAGGCTCCCTGACTAGCAGTGGCATCAGAGGTAAAAGGACTGGCATCATTTTCAGGAGCATGGCCTTGAAATTCCAACTCCCTTAGTCGTAACTCGTGCTCCCTTTGTAATCTCTTATCTTCTGCTTCCCTCTCTGCAGCCAATCGCTTGTCTTCCCTTTCTGCAGCTAGTCTCTTTTCTTCTCTTTCTGCCTCCAATTGTAACTTCTTAGCCTCAGCCTCCAATGCCCTAGCCTCTTTGTCAGCCTCAATCTGCAACCTCTTAATTTCTTTTTTTGCCTCTAACTTTCTTTCAGCCTCTTTTTTTAATCTTTTTTCTTCACGTTCAATAAATTTCTCACATTCAGTAGTGACATAAGCAATCATAACTTGCCCCTCCATTCCCGAATCTTTAGCAGCCTGCATAGATGCAGATCGAAACTTTGCCAGGTCCGCCATTTTCTAACAGGCAAATGTATACAATGTTTGACTAAACAATTTTATCTATGACTAATTAAACTAAGGACAACCACAAGCACTGAGAGCTCAACCTTATCTATTTTCCACCCAAGAATACCTTTTTAATTTTTATTATTCCCTGAAGTGAATTACCCCCAATATATGTAATAGGAGAAGATTCAAAATCCCGGACAGGACCCCAATATATGTGGTAAGTTGGGATTATATAAATACGTATAGGGGACTTAGTGTACTGACTGAGATCAGCTGTGAAGGTATCTGTATCTAATAAGTGTGGTGTGTTACAGATGACCTTACTTTGCTACCACATTTAGACCTCAATCAGACTTATTCTGAAATATTGTGATGACTACGTTGAATGTCTAGGGTTATGATAGTGATGAAGTGTAAGTTCACAGCAACCAACAGACAGATAAACACTTTAATCAAGATCCACAACACTTTACAACACTATGACAAGCACATACATATAACACTCTAGAAGACTATCTTAAGTAAGTCAAGTGTTAACTTTTAAATTATGTATTAATTTCTTTCAATAATAGATATCCCGATCCAACTACAGAGTGAATCAGGAATCACAATCAAATGTAAACACAATGTTTATGTACAAAATTTATACAAAGGATCTTTGTCCTGACATATAATATTATTACAATATGTGTGTAGGGTTATGATGTAGTACTATGAGGTAATACTGGCTTTTGAAGCTAGGTTGTTGTTTGTCATCACGACTTCATGTGTTTGTTACTGGTGGAAATAATATTGAAGGGATCACAGTTTCTTTTTATTTGTAAAACAATAACTGTCCCTCTTGATTTAGTATTACAGTCAATTTTAGGGTGGGTTATACAAGGGTGAGCTGCTCTGGCTGACGAATTCTTAACTCATGTGTCGGCGGCAGGAAAACTGTCTCCTCTGCTCGCTTGCTTCTCAGTTATCTTGAAATACACCACTGGTCGATATCTTGGACAAGGAGTCTGCTGCCAGCCCTCTGGATCCAGCAAAACTCAGACCAGGTGCTGCTCTAATACTTCAGTACCACGGTCCCTGAAATAAGAAGGTTGTACCTCCTTCTTCAGAACTAATATATATAATATATTCCCACACTGAAGTACAGGACATTACAAACACAGAGTTCAGCGCTGTAGGCCAACTGCTAGCTTCTCATGTGACAATATACACCAGTATTCCTCTCCCTAATGGTTACAACGCCTCTGCAATTCCAGCGTTAATTCCTTCTATATAATAGGATAGGTGTCATGTTACTATTTGGCAATCCCATATATGCCTATGCAGTTATACTCCTCTCTGACAAGCTTTTACATGGTGGAGCAATATCTAGGCTTTGCCTTCTGTTTGCTACTGAACCACACACATACAGACACAATTTATCATTTCATATTCAATTTTCATATTATATATATATATATATATATATATATATATATATATATATATATATATATATATATATATATATATATATATATATATATATATATATATATATATATATATATATATATATATGAAATATGTCTAGCTTACCACAATTCAAGGAAATATACACACAAGTAACGTTGACTGGCGATGAATTCTGGCACAATTTTGATCTGCCTTATCCCAGGCTTTTATTAGAAAAATATTAGCTTGATCTCAACGCACTTGCTTCTCACAACATTAATTTTCAAAACTGGCCCTGAACTGACGCTTCTATTTGACTATATCAAACGTTCTAACCAATGAGACCATGTTTACAAGAGCCTTTGAAAAACTTTTACCCATCCTACACGTTGCCATTAACCACAATAATAGTATTTGCAGTTCGACTAATAAGGTTTCGCCTTACATATTACTACAGCCAATCAAATCGTATCTAACTTGTTGGCCTCATTTCCCCTAAAGCAGTGTTTTTTCAAACATGCCATTATGAGCAAATATGATCTTGTGCTGTCAGACAACCCCACTATAGTATTTTGGCTATAATTTGTTAATTACTAGCCTATTTGCGTAACACATAACATATTCTTTGTCAGCAAGTCCTAAGGCACACAAATATATAAGTTTAATGGGGCTAAGTGGCTTCGTTCAAAATATGTATTATTATAGGATAGTCGTGTATTTATTTTTTTACCACCCGTTCACTTCTTTATCATGGGATGTCTTCTGTACTGTCAGGCTAATGTCAGGAGCTTAGACATAAATCAGTAGAATGTCAGGTTTCCCAATAAGATTTTAAACCTGTTTTCAAAACCTAACCTCGTATCGTTAGTGTTTTTTATTTACTGTTTATTTGAAAAAAATCAGGTCTTCATGCCTTTCGCGTGTGATTGGCGTTCACTTTTTAATCGCGAGACGACGTGGTATTATTGCATGCGTTCCTCCGTGCATCTCTCTCTCTCTCTCTTCTAAGCCCGTCTGTCTTTTAGGTTAACGTAGTGTGTATAGTGACATTAATGCTAGTATTTGTATCTAGGTCATTATGCAGTTTGCGTATCTCAAGGTTTTCTAAGAAACACAGTACCAGTTTTATTTTTAGACACGCGTGTAGTTTATGCAGACGGAGCAGAAAAAGGGGTTTTCTTGTTCAGCCATTATGGCGTTCTACAACACAGGCGTACGCTATTGTGACCGCACTGATCTTTTACCATTCTTCTTTCTTTCTATTGAATTACCTCGTTAGGCTTTACATTTATTTTCTAATTTATATATGTGGATTAGAATTTTTCACCACAACAAGTTTTCAGTGTTAATGAAATTTTCTTTATTTCTTAATTTTAAAAGTTCTTTGTAAATGTTTTCAATGTTTGTTCTCCAGGGATTTTGTTATAATGTGTGTGTGTGTGTGTATGTGTGTTTGCGTGTGCATGTATGAATGAGTGGCGACAGTGCGAGTGAATGTGTGAGTGAGTGAGTATTGGTAGACCAAAAGATTGTTCGTACTGTACTATTACAAAGAAAAGAGTGTATAAAATAGATTTATAAAATGAACAGTATAATAAATGAGCTGTTTTTTTTACAAGGATTCATGAAACATGAGTTTATCGGTAGCAATAGTGAATAGGGTCCCACAGAAACCTAACCCCCTTTCCCCCTTCTTCTCTTCTTCCGTCCTTAGCCAAAGACCGACCAAGCAGTCAGAGGCCATCACGCCTTGTGGCGTCTTAAGGGCAACAGCAGATTGATTTTCTCTGTTGTAGTTTCCCATCACGCCTAGCGGCGTCTTTAGGGCAACAACAAATAGATCCATATGCCGCTGTTTCCGTAATCGGTGTGACAAGCCAACGGGTGATCAGCCCATTGGGCTCCTTTCCCCCTTAACCCACGTAAAATAGAATATATTTATCCCCTTCGGTTATTTAACTTTAAATTGAAACTACAAGCTTAGAGCTTGTCTTATCGTTTAAAAAAACTCCCGTGAAATAAATTCTAGTCATTTTTAAAACAATCAATCATCATGAATTAGAAATAAAGACATATTTCGTCAATACTCATGATAGACAGTGCCTTTACTAGTTCGTTAAAATATTCTCTGACTGGTTACTAGCTATTAATTAAATTTATTTTATAGCTGGCATAGTTTAGCTAGAAATTATTATTTATTCTGCTAGCCTATGTAACACAGTAAAACCTAGAGAAATATAAATGACGGACCTATCTAGTAAATCACTCTGCACAAAATCTTATAGAAATAAGATATGGACTAAACTAGTAAATTACTCGAACTTCTAGTATAGTATTTACTACAAGCACAGAAAATGAACGATCTCCAAATCGAAAAATTAAGTAATTTTACTATTATAAGAGATCTTAGAATCGAAGCTAGATGTTCTCTGAAATTCTGGCGGTACTGGATAAATTGAGTTAGAATGCTGGGGTATATATATCTCTGAAATCAAAGGGAATGTTACACTATACACCGAAACCAGACTCTCTGCTAGATTTAGCACCTACGTTCAGATCTTGGGGAATACATGAAATCAAAGCCATTTTTTCATGCTAGAACCGAAATCCAGACTCTCTCTGTTGCGTATGGACTCGCTTGAGATCCGGCGTAACGTAATTTGCTAATCAGTGCAAATTTTACACGTTCTGCTCGTATGACCCATTCTAGTGAGCAATGTCATTTGATCTGGCAATTAGCCGAGTTTAATTACCTTTCAAACGAACGATTCAGGGGAAGGTAATAGAAATTGTCTGCCCCTTTGATCGCTGTCTGATCTATTACAACGATTTTCAATCGCTGGCGTTAAAAATTACAGGTAACGTTAGCTAATAGGTCTGCTCGTGAACATTCATCAAAGGAAATAGCGAACAGCAATAAAATATGCGTGCTAACTTAGAAAAGAGACAGATCTCTGAGTGTAGGAGGGTTTTGTGTTAACAAAACATTCGTAGGTGAAAGCTAGGTAGAAGAAAAGTGTAGATAATGAAATAGATATATGAAAGCTATTATCATAATATGTCACAGCGGGCAACAGTCAATACAAACAGAAATTAAGGTAAGAAAGTGGGGATGGAGAGGACATACACTCAGAAGAGAAAAATCAAGCACAGCCAGAATTGCCCTTGACTGGAACCCACAGGGCAAAAGAAGAGTGTGGACGCCAAGGAGAACTTGGAAGAGAACAGTGGAAGAGGAGGCAAAGGAAATTGGAATGACTTGGGCATAGCTGAAAAAGACAGCCCAGAATATAAATCGATGGAGAGCAACTGTTTCAGCCCTATGTTCCACGGGGAACGAAAAGGAATGATGATGAATTATAGTATTGTTGTGTAAGAAAAAAGAAAACCCACCATTATTGATAATTTCATTGGGGTACAATTACTTAATGAGCTTGTGGTGGGCAGTCACAAACTATGTATTATTGTTATTTTTTTAAATATTATTATAGTAAAGTAGTATTATCAATATAGATGTCTGTTGTTTAGTCTGTTCAATTGACATTCACTGCTGCGTGAATTATTCATTCATTATTCTTTTCAACTGACAATCAATTCTGCCTATTATTCATTCATTAGTCCTTTCAACTGACAATCACTGCTTTTTTTATTATTCATTCATTAGTCTTTTCAACTGATATTCTCTGCTGCCTATTTTTCATTCGTCTTAACAATCTCTCGCTAAGACGTCCTGACAGGCAACACGTCGACAAATTAGGCAGCAAATAAATCATGAGAAACTTCTAAAGTGTTTTAAATAGATAATTAACTTTTTAAAAAAATTAATAATTAAGAGCGTTTTAACTTGATCGTAATAGAACAAAAAATGGTAGTTACATATTGCAGTAAGTGGCATCACTAAAACGCCAGCCATAACTTTTGATTTCTTTCTTACTTTCTCAAGTCGTGTCAAAAATCACTTCGTACTTGTGTATGACAGATCAGAACTTGTGTGACAGAGCGAAGACGTAAGAGTTGCTTCAGCGGTGATTGATGTGTTAGCTATGACACATTGATGTGGGTACGTTTTGTGACACTTGACCTACACTTCAGAACAAGGTTGCGGTTTGTAGTGGGAGATGGTTATTTTTGGGTGGAGCTTTTTTTTTTTTTTTAAATTACACTACCGATGCCAATTAACCGCAATTTTGCAAGTAACAAGATAAATGCTCTTTATGTGCCTTTAAAAAAAAATATATATATATATTTTTTTTACATGTATATCTTTGCCAAAGAAGTAAAAGCTCCTAGACAGTGGCCTAACAACCAATATAGTGGAGCGGGCATGTTTCTGGGACACCAGCACTGTGTTGACTACGGAAAGTAGTCGTAGGAATTGACCTTCGCATTTGTGTATATATTCGTAATCCCCTTCCGTTCTTGCTTTGTTCCGAACAATTAACTGTGGAATTAATGGTTCCTTGTTTAATGCGATGTTTGCCCATCCAGTATGTGTTGTTGAATATTTTCAGGTCACGTCTGCTGTACTTGGCACCTTTTGATCGCTGGGTCTAATTTTCTGAAAGATAAAATTATATTGAAGCTTGGGTTTTTTAATGTGTATGTCACGGGTTGCCTCCCCTTGCTCTGCAGTAGTGGTCCAACAGTGGCCAAAACCTAGAGTATCTAATGTGGATTGTCCAAGGTGTCAACCTTCGCACAAGATTACTCTTGGCAGAGTTGTAGATAGAAGGGTAATGATGCTTCTAACTATTCACAAGATATTTCTTCTTCTTCTTCCTCGTTCGTCCTGAAAAGGACGTTGGTAGCGCTGTGTCCGTTTACAGCGAAGCTGCGGTATTTGCGCCTTTCGGCCGACACATCCGACTTCGGCACGGCATTTTTTGGGACCGGGTTTGCATGAATCTTCGATCCCTACTCCTCAGCCAGACTGCAGTGATGCAGCCTGTTTCCAGGATCACCATGTGGAGGTGGAGTAGGGTCTTGGTCAGCTCTGGTTCGCTGACCCTGACGCAGGCAGTCAAGCTATGGGTCGCTTACTGCATTCCTCACTTTTGATGCGTCTAGGGTCCCACAAGATATTTCAGAAGTCAAGAACAATGCTGAATGAGTCTTAGCACGTTAACTATGTATCTGACCCGCCGCCTTTTGTGAAGATGGTTATACACGATTTGCTCGTTCAAGCCCCCGGCTGATTTAATTCAGCGAAATTCCTTTTATTAGCTCGATATAGATATGTATATATATTAATGAATGTACACTAGAGGTTCTTGATCATACATATGCCTTTCTCTCTGTAATGATTAATTCAACTATGAATTTATCAAAATCAACATATACAAATTTAATGCTCAATTACTTTGAAACAAATGTAAATAAATACGAAATGTTAATTATGAGAAAAAATAGTTCATCATAGTTCTCGGTTTGGGAGATGAAAATATAGTCTTTTGAAGTAGCCTGCTAAACTTAAAACTTAGCTTCCAAATTACTGAAATGTTGGTGCTGCTGGTTCCGTCGCTTCGTCTCTGTGGCAAGGGCACGTCTCCAAAGGATTCTGGAGGTAATCGCTTCCGGTCAAGGCACGGATCTTCACCCCCCGTGGAATGTAGGTTTCACGTGTCGATCTCAAGCTTAGAACCACATACTAGTACAGCTGGTAACGTGGGTAAAACCTCAAATGGTCACCCCAATCCGTACCACCAACTTTAGAGGGAATAAAAGAACACATTCTGCTGCTAAGTATTTGTTTTCCTGATTGAGATCAGGTGCCTTTCCCTGCTGTCCGTCGCCGATTTTTTAACGAGTGAGAGCAGAGTGAAAGGAACTGACCCAGCGGGAGAATAAACTACCATTGGCAGCTAAGTGACAATATCCGCTGCCAAAAGTGACCTCCTTTACTCATTTAAATTCGTATTCTCCCTGAGTGTTTATCATATAACTCAGGGGATGTGATGAAAAATCACCATTCTTTTAGTTAATGTAATGAAAAATTTCAACTTGACAGCGGCAAGTGGCTTGTGCATGAAGGAACAACTTTAAGCATACATACAACTCATTACAAATGATAATATACATTTGATGTCATGATCATCCACTTCCTTTCTCGTCTTGGAGTCTGAGATTACCTCTGCTTTTGGTTCTTCCGTGAGAACTAGCATGAAGCAATCACCAGCGCTTGCTGTGGTGGTTCATCCTCTTCACATACTGGGGTTGCCAGCCTCGTATGAACCTTTAACACTCCTAGATAGTATAAACCAGTAAAATTCAAAGTATAAAAAGGAAATATATGAACAACAGAATGGGATTCCTCAGGGATCAGTGATTTCACCTTCAATTTTCACTATAGCTGTAAATGATTTAGCAGATGAATTTAACGACATTAAGAATGCAGTATCACGATTTGCAGGTGACTGTGCCATTTGGCGATCTGGAATAAACTTGGACCATTTTTACCAAAAACTTAAAAAACAAACAGACAAAGTTTTAGAGTGGATGAAAAGTTGGGGCTTCCAAATTAATGTTAACAAAACAGGAGGTATGATATTCAGCAAAGGAAATTTAAAAAAAAATAATATAACCATCAAAGGACAGAAAAGATGTACTTCCTCGACAACTAGATTTCTGGGCATAACTTTAGATAAAAAACAAAATAGGAATAAACATATAGACAATTTAGTAGAAAGCTGGATGGGACCCCTAAATATACTAAGGATAGTAAAAGGTAATGGATGGGGGGCCAGCAATAAAATAATGCTTATGTTCTACAAGTGTTTCATCAGGGGGAAACTAGATTATGCCAGCATAGTCTATGACTCAGCTGCAGCTTCTAACAAAGCAAAACTAGACAGAATTCAAAATGCAGCAATGAGAACCATTATAGGTGCATTTATATCAACACCAGTAGAAGCACTAGAAGTAGCTCTTGGCATACCGCCCCTTGGTCTAAGACGGAAAGAACTAAGATTAAATTATTGGAGTAAAGTAGCACAAGAAGTGACCCACCAAGCACATAAAGCATTTGTCAAAAACCAACCAAGTGTATGGGACGCCCCCTTAAATAAAGAAAGATATCCAACAGGGTGGAGAACTATAGAAGATCTAACACAGTTCAAAGAACTGTCAAACACAATAAACAATAGTAATAAATATAGAAGCACAATACCACCCTGGGAACTAAAAACACCAATCATAGACTACTCACTTACTGAAAATATCAAACAAAACATAGAAGGTAAGGAAGCCAAAACGATTAGAAAGTTCATAAATCATCTTACAAAACAAAGTCTGGCCGTCTTCACTGATGGATCTAAGGGTGATAGTGGGCAACTAGGTGCAGGAGTAGTAATACCACAGTGGGGAATTTAGAAGAGCTACAGTGTAACTGAAGGGGCTTCGATTTTTACCGCAGAGATGGTAGCAATTTTAAAAAGTTTAGAAATAATCGAAGATAACCCACCAGAAACTGTTACGATATTCACAGACTCACCATCATCACTACAAGCACTAGAACACCCAGGTAAATGTAGCCGGCCAGACAAAAAGGAAGAAATTCTTGCAATTAATACATCACTAGGGAACAGAGGATGTAGTGTGGGTTCCAGCACACATAGCTATAGCTGGTAACGAGTTGGCAGACCAGAACGCCAAGTATGGAAGGATAAGTAAAAACAATATAAGAGCAGGACTGGGACGGTCGGAGATCAAGAACCACGTGAAGCTAACTATAATAGAGAGCAGTGGAGGACCCTGTCTGCTGATGCTTCCACCATGGCACCCCTACGACCCATGACGGGTTACGGGTTGAGATGATGAATATATACATATATATGTTAGTTCACGTGTTAGTAATAAAACATAGAATGAAAATGCTCTACTTACGCCAATCTTGTCTACAGACGTGTGCTCAGATGAATAAAAGAGACGAATTGTTCTCTTACACGCGTCTGGGATGTCTTTTTTTTTTTTTTTTTTTTTTTTTTAACAATAGATTGCCCCTTCTGACTCCGTGTTTTTTTCAGTTTCCTAATCCCAGTGTTCCTTATGAAAATTTGAAAGAGATTTCCTGTGCTTTGTAAGTCTTATCTGATTCTCCAATTAAAGGTCCGGTTAACAAATAGGAATTATGAATCTAGTCTTCACTCTGGCGATGTCTGAGGTCTTGGCGAGCTTGAAATTCAAAGTGAGATAAAACTGCGAAATGGTCATCCTATATTCCCCCTCAATGTTTTTATGAATCTAATCAGAAAGATCCAATCATTTCAAACTTGTCGGGTGTGGCACTTTCAAAATATTTCCTACATGGAAAAATTTTGCAAAAGGTCACGTCTCCCATATATGGTAATATGATGTCTTGCATACACTCTCACAAACGCATTTGAAGACTCATATTGTCTAAAATGTAATAAATCCATGATTACTTTTAACCAAGTGACCGGAAACGATTATATCACCCTTGTCTGCCCACAGTTGTCACACAGACAGTAATCTCGTTATCTGTCGTATGAGTATGCAAACTCCGTGTCTTATCGGAGATTTAAGCAGATAGCACTGACCGATGTACGTGTTAATCTGCCGCGCCTATAACCACAAATCTGGGTAGCGTCAAGCAAATGTGATATTTATCACCTACATGGCGATTTGATAAAATCAAATATCTGCTACTTAGCAGAAAAAGAAAGAAAGAAAGAAAGAAAGAAAGAAAGAAAAGTGCAATAATTGACAGCACGTAATAAAAATCAGTAGCACAGATGTACCGATACTGCCAGAGAGAACCAAAGATCGATAGAGGTCGTCCATTTCGTCACAGACATGTCATCATTTCCCTTAAATCACTGTCCTGGTGGAATTTTTAGTATTTGGTTTGTGTTGAAAAAATGTTGTCGTTAGTTTTTGTCAAGGTCAATATTACTTGTTTAAAAAATTCTTACACATAATTCATTTATAAATGGTATACCAACTGTTCTAGTGAGATTACTTATTTGTATTCTGCGATTATTTTCAGAAAAAATTTAAATGTATAAACGTAGGTTTGTTTAGTTACCATCATTCAACTACCGAAATAGACCTCTTCCTCTCACCCTCCTTTTTTTTTTACTATAGGCACAAATTTCCTACTTTCGAAAATGTAAAGAGAAATTTGAGGCAGAAAGCTGATATGCAATGACTGAACATACGTTTCTGGGGCAAATAACTTTTTTTTTTTTTAAAATACAAAGACATTGACAAGGGGATCGTCTACATATGACGTCACGAAGTGAAGGGGAGTAAGGGAAGGGTCAAAATATAGTGATAAAGTGTGACGATAGAGGAAAGGAGAAAAAATGGGGGGAGGGAGGAGAAGCGCTTTAAGAAGTGTAATGCCGCACATAAAAATAAGTGTCATGATGGCTCTTTTCATAAATGATGTCGGAACAAAATAAAATTTGGAATCTCCATCCCCAGAGTCTTCTTTAATCCGCAACAGTTAACAACTCCCTCTTGGACGACTGATATTAATATTATAATTTCACCTAAAATATTAGATAATTTTTTGTTATAACCTTTAACTGGTTTAAAGTGTCTTTTAATTAAATATTTCTTCGTTTGAATATAATTTAATATACACCTTTCCAATAAGCGATGTTGATCTGGAAATTATGGATTTCTAGTTCGCCCAATGGAAGAGCATCTTAATTTGCCGAGGTGTAAAGATAACGAAGAGAAATAATTCATTGATAATGACTTCAGTTGTCGACCTTTGATTTTGAGTGCATTTGCTCTCAAGTTTAACATTATTTTATCAAACGTTCTCCTTTTCTTCTTTGATCCTTAATTGTCGACTGTCAAAGCAGTCAGTGGCCATCACGCCTGGTGGTGTCTTGTAGGGCAGCAACAAATTTGCTTTCACTTTATTCGGTCGGTGGCCATCCTTCGTACAGCTCATATAATCTTAATTTGGTGTTTGTGCTGTACTGGGAAGACTTCCAGATGTTGTTGAGACTAGCAAAGGCTGTTCTCGCTTTATTCATTCTGTTCTTGATGTCTTTGCTTGTTCCGCCGTCAGGTGTTACTATGCATCCCAGTTATGTAAATGTGTCCGTCTGTTCCAGCTTCTGGTTCCTTATTGTTATGGGCTCAGGACTGCCCACATTGAGTTATACAACTTTAACAAACTGTAATAAAGAACTGAAGTGATTGATGTGACATAACTCTGGTTAAGGGAGGCAATTGCCAAAATAGTCAAAATTTAAAAAAAAAAAAACCACACATACACATACACACTGTCGTGAAACATTCTAAATCCACATATCTAAATTAAAAAGTAAATGTAAAGCCTAACAAATTAATTCAATAGAAGGAAAGAAGAATGGTAAAAGAACAGTGCTGTCACAATGACTGTACTCGAGATCCCCTTTTTCTACTTCGTCTGCATATTGTAACGCTTTCACGTTTGCTAGTAAAGCCTACAGCATCATACACGCGTTTCTGAAAATAAAACGTGTACTGTATTTCTTAGAAAACCTTGAGATACGCACACTGCTTAATGACCTAGATAAAACACTAGCATTAATGTCATTATATACACTGCGTATTGAAAAGACAGACGGCCTTAGAGAGAGAGAGAGACGGGGGAACGCATGCAATACTACCACAGTCTCGCGATTAATAGTAACGCCAATCCCACGCGAAAGGCATGAAGCACTAACTTTTTTTTTCAAATAAACAGTGATAAAAAACACTACCAATACACGGTTAGGTTTTTAAAAAACATGTTTAATGCTTATTAGGAAACATGACACAATACTGTTTTACGTCTGAAATCCTGACATTAGCCTGACAGTACAGAAGACACCCCATCGTATCGAAGTGAACGGGTGGTAGAAGAAAATACATATTTTGAACGCAGCCACTTAGCTCCATTAAATTTATATATTTGTGTTCCTTAGGACTTGCTGACAAAGAATATGTTAAGTGTTGCGCAAATAGTCTAGGAATTAACAAATTATAGCCCAAATAAAATAGTGAGGTTGTCTGACAGCACCAAATCATATCTGCTCAGTGGCATGTTTTAAAACCACTATTTTACGGGAAATAGGCCAACAAGTTAGATCCGTTTTGATTGGCTAGAATTATATGTAAGGCGAAACATGATTAGTCGATTGCAAATACTATTTTTGGTTGTTACGGGAAACGGTAGGAAGGGTACTTTTTTTCAAATACTTTTGTAAACAAGGTCTTATTGGCTAGACCCTTTAATATAGTCAATTAGGAGCGTCTGTTCAGTGCCACATTTTGAAAATAAACTTACTGAGAAGCAAGTGCGTTGAGATCCAGCTCATATTTTTCTTATGAAAGCCTGGGACAGAGGCAGAGCGGAATTTTGCCATAACTCATCGCCAGTCAACGTATTTTGTTTAATATTTCCATGAGTTGTGGTAAGCTAGAAATATTTGATCGCTTTTAGATGAAAAATTGAATGTGAATTGATAAATTTATGTATGTATTCTGTGTGGTTCAGTAACAAACATGAGGCAAAGCTAGATATTGCTCCAACCTGAACAAAACTTGTCGGAGTGGAGTATAACTGCATGGGATTGCCAAATAGTACTATGACACCTATCTTATTGAATAGAAGAAAATAATGCTGGAAATCGCAGAGGCGTTGTAACCATTAGGGAGAGGAATACTGGTGTATACTGTTACATGAGAAGCTAGCAGTTGGCCTACCGCGCTGAACTCTGTGTTTGTTATGTATTTTGCTTCAGTGTGGAAATAGATTATAAGTTAGTTCTGAAGTAGGAGGTACAACCTTCTTGTTTCAGGAACCGTGGTACTAACATATTAAAGCAGCACCTGGTCTGAGTTTTGCTGAATCCAGAGGCTGGTAGCATACTCCTTGGTCAAGATAGCGACCAGTGTTATTTCTCAAAGAAACGATGAAGCAAGCCAGCAGTGGAGACTGTTTCCTGCCGCCCACACAGAAGATAAGATTCGTGGCCAGAGCAGCTCAATCTTGTGTATACCCCCTCTAAAAGTGACTTTACCTTAAATCTAGAGTGACATTTATTTGTTTCAATTAAAAAGAAACTGTGAAACTTTCCAATATTAGTTCCACCAGAAACAAACACTTGAAGTCATGATGACAAACAACAACCTAGCTTGAAAAGCCAGTATTACCTCATAGTACCACCGCAATAACACACACACAAACTCATATTCCAAGGCGAACTGTGGTGTAGTGGTTAGAACGCCTGACTTACAAGACAATGTTCTACGTTCTATTCCGAGAACGGGTGTTTTTAGTTTTTTTTTTTTAACCAACATATGTATTCAGTTTTTGTAAGTGCGTTTTTCTAAATATAGTTTTCTAATTTCTGCTTGTGTTGACGCGCTTACTTACTCTGTAGAATGTGAAAGGTGGAAAGGAAGGATCCGAATACAAAATAATGTGTTCTATTATCAGAATGTGAGACAGAAATCGCACACCATAATTCTTTGCCGAATTGTCTTGGTGGGTTGGTTACTTGCTAGTAGTAGAGTATAGTTGTCAAGCCAATGGTGGACACAAAATTGTTGTACTTAAAAGTCTTAGTTTACTGAAAAAAAAAAAAAAAACAACAACAACCTGGTATTTCTAAAGCGCGTTACAAATTTACTCTTAGAACAAGTCTGTCAAGTTTTAATACAGGTCAACGCGGGAATGTTCTAAGTTTAGGCTCGGAGCGTATCACTATTTTCCTGGGATGTGTGCATAGTAGGGTAGAGGAGGAAATTTTCTACCGGCACGAGTACAGTACACAACTGCAAGTTATGTGGTAATTTCTAACGTTTTGCTTTGTTTTGTTCATGACAAATGTTGTTTTATATATATATATATATATCTCAACTTCTTACTCGTTCTTAGCTTCTTATCCTCTCTCTCTCTCTCTCTCTCTGTCTCTCTCTCTCTCTCTCTCTCTCTCTCTCTCTCTCTCTCTCTCTCTCTGTCATGTGTGTGTTTGTTGTTACCTTTCTTTTTTTCTTGTATCCGTTTGCTTTATTATTATAGACTTTACTCTGTGATATTGTTTTATCTCCTTCTCTCTCCCTCTCTCTGTTTTTCTTTGTTATAGACGGCGCAGTATGACATTGTCTTACGTTTTTTTTTTTCCTCTCCGACCGCAGTTTGAGAATCATTATTTCCTGACATATAACAACAGACTGCCACAGACTTAACGGATGCTAATGTCACGGGAGTTCCTCCCCCTTCTCTGCAGTGGTGGTCCAACAGTGACCAAAGTTCAGAGCATCTACTGAGGGTCTTCAACGGAATCTACTTTTAGCTCAAAATTACTCTTGGCAGAGATGTGAATTGAATAATGGTATTTCAATTCTATGACGCCTCATAGGAATTTAAGAAATCAAGTACTACGGCTGATAGGATTCAGGGCGTGTAAACTTTCTATCTTCCCTGACCTTCTATGAGGAGTAAGAATTTTTCTCGTTTTCATGAGCCCCCAGTCAGTAAAGTATTACTTCAATAACTCTGTTTATAGGTATTTAAAATGGCTGAGACATTTGGGTGTAGTTCACTCAAAATGTCTAAATCAACTATAAATGTGTGTGTATATATATATATATATATATATATATATATATATATATATATATATATACATATATATATATATATATATATATATATATATATATATATATATATATATATATAGATATACATATAACAAATTTAATAACGAATTATAGTTAACGATGTAAAATAAATATGCGTGGCGTGCTTAGGACTATTTCTGTAAAGATTCATCACTGGTGATGAACTGGATATGGTTTTGAAATTTTTAAAAAAATGTTCACTTGGCAGCTCTGAATGGGTATTTAGCTGCCAGTAAGATGTCGGTTGGCTTCTGCTCCAGCCGATGCATGTTCTTTGTTGGTTGTAGACTGGTTCACACTCCTCACTGGTCAAGTCTAGTGGCTTTAATACGTCCCTTCTAGTATCGTAGGGTAATTTCAAAGATGGTCCAGCGTCTTTAAGACCCGTCAGATGTTGGTGTCTAGTTTTGACTGAAGGCCACTTATACCACACACTTGTTCCACAGACTAGTACTACCAATTGGTACCACCGACTAATATCATGAAATAAGAGAGAAGCAAATACCCTCCTGAGCATTGGGTTTCCTGACAGGAAAATCAGTTCCCCCCCCCCCCCCTTTTATTCCACCATCCCATCTGCCTCAGAACTTTACCCTCTCTTAGTATTAATGTTAATCCCAGTGAGCGGAAAACGCCCATTGCATTTGTATAAAACATGTTTATATATATACATTTGCACTGGTTGAAAAGGTTAATGTAATAATTATGTACATTATTTATATCAACATCCACTACCTGCTCCGTATGGAACTTGGGAATACCTCTGCTTTTGGTTCTCTATGAGAAACCCGCATGAAGCAGTCACCAGCTCTTGCGTTGGTGGTTCATGAAATCTTCATTCTATATGCTGATGTTGATAGCCTCGTAAGAACTTGGACATCCAGCAGCACTTTTCACATGTTAATATTGCAAAACATGGACTGATAAAATGGCTGGTCCTTTAAAGCAGAATCCTGATTCTATTTCTTATTCTGGCTTGTCTGACTGTCTTCTTGACGAGTTGAATTATCAGTGCCATAGACTCAAAAGGTGCAAGATTATAAGCAGCATTCGGCCCACGCATCCACATTGCTACTATGTGGCATGGCTCCAATCAGAAATGTTGTATTTTAACATCTCAAATGCCAGACCAATAGCATTCAATTTGTGTATTTTGGCAAGGGCTATCCCCATTACTTCTCTTGGAAAATTCCTGCGTGACACATAAACAAGTGATTTTTTCACAAGTCATTCCCATATAAGGCATTTTCTCTTCCGTTGATATCGATCATGTTTACAATCATGACTTCGTAGATCGATCACTAACAATATCGTTCCATATTGACAAGTATCGTAACTATTGTCTACAACAAGTCTGTCCGGATAAGATTATATCATTTACCTGGTCTAAATCGATGAGTTATCTTAAGTGCGTGTTTAAAGTCTATCACCAGATTGATATTGCCCGACACGTTTCTATGCGAACAACAACTATAAAGCACAACCTGACCAGGCAGAAAACATTATCAGTGATAAGACACCTGACCGTAACCATCCCAGCATTGTTTACTTATTAATCGGGAGCTATCATTCACTGTCTGATCGGAAATGTGTTACGCACTCATAAACAACTTTTCACTCTACACATCCAGGAGTCAATATGGATTCAAGCGAAAGTCAGTGATTACAATAATCAGTAAAGATGGTCGATGAAGCTCAGACATGACAAGAATTGAAGGAAGAAAAATCACTACTGTCAGAGGTGGGGAAAAAAGAAAGTGAAGAGCACAGAATGAATTACAGGATGGTACAGGAAAATGTAACGCTCGAGGTTATTCCGTCACAGCTAATTAAAACGCAGACACAGCTAGACACATCTCGTCTCAGACTCTCTCTGTTTCTCTCTCTCTTTATATAATTTGGTTAATGGCATTGTCTTATCTCATTCAATCTCTTAATTTTAAGACCAGCTGAATGGAACTGTCTTTTAGCATTTCTGTATCTTTTTTTTTTTTAAATACGTTTGCTCCAAAACATTGTCTAAGTAAGTGCTGTGTTTTACAAAAAGACCACTCTAATCCATGATTCATTTTTCTGAGGCGGCAAATTTCAAGATTGAAACAGATTTTTTCAGCTATAAGTGTAAAAATATATTTTAATCCAGTGCACACTAACTTCAAAGTGTTCTGCTTGTTAGCAAAGTCCTCATTAAGCGACTTACTTAGCACTGCTTCGTTAAATAAGTGGCACAGCACATCCAGTTTCAACAGACATTTTTGTCATGTTTGCTTTTATTAACCCTTGGCTGTCTCCATCCAGGCCTGCAGGCCGGCAGGTTATGCATCTGTTTATCTTGACTCGACCTATCCGGCTTGGAAGTTTTAGTGGTAGCTGTGCTATTGCCATCATTGCGCTTGCGCAGTTATGGGGCCTATCACCAACGCAAAGGAGAGATACATTTTCTCAAATAATTTTGATTGGTATGTCCGCAAGTTCAAAAGTTCAAAGAAGTGTACAAGAGAGACATGAGGGCACTAAACATAAATCCAGCAACCTGGGAGGATGAAGCTGCCGATCGCACCAAGTGGATATGCTCTCTACGGCGCCATCTCAGATTAGGCGAAAAGAGGCTCTCACTGTAGGCAGAAGAAAGGTCAAAACGAAAGGAACACCAGGAAAATAAGCAGATCAGGGGCGTATTCCCATAGTCAGTTATGACTGAAGGAGCTTTTATTATTATTATATCCGCAAGTAGCGAGCGCAACGCTAACTGAAAAAAAGGGGGAGGGGGGAGGGCGGGGGTGCAATAATTAAAGCAGATAAGAATTAAAAAAGAGGATTCCTCAACAAAAGAGAAATTTGCAAGAAGACGAAGATGGCTCTATACCGCTCCATCTATTTTCCAGTCTTGACTTATGGGTGGAGTCAAGGGCAATGACTACAACCCACAAAAGCCAGCCCCAAACCTCAGAAATGAGGTATCTGGGGAAGGTGGTTGAAGTAATGAGAAGAGATTTGGTCCGCAACCAGGTGATACTTCATGACCTCAAAACTCAGTCCCTGCAGAGCCGAGTGAAACGGTTTCAATTACGATGGTGTAGCCATGTCTCCAGAATGAGAGAAGATTGCCTACTACAACAAATATGGGAAACCAAGAGCCAGGGATCCAGACCTCCAGGACGACCCAGAATTCGCTGGGAGGACAAAATTAGACAATGTCTGAAGGCCCGAGGACTAGTTTGGAACCAGGTCGGAAAGAAGACAGCCGATAGGATAGTATGGCCCTCTCTGTCTCTGTCTCTTTTTTTTTTTTTTTTTCGTACGCCCGCTAATACTCGAGGCGAAATCTCAGGTTATTATTTTTTAATGTCTAACCTGACATTGATTTTTACGTGAGTATCCTATTTTCTTGTACAGAGACAAGTGTCCCTCGCCATTCATGCATATACTCGCCGTTTTCGGAGGTACCCATTAGAGCTGGGTCGGCTCAGGAGCCGCCAGTCCCTGGTCGACGACACTCCTTCAAATGTTCTCGCCAGGTCTCGAGTTAATCCAGTCCAAATCCCGGTCGACGAAAAATCCTCAAATGCCGTCGCCGGGTTTGATCCTGAATCACCCGGTCGCCAGAGCGGTGTTGTAACCACTACGCTAGCGCGGCTCCGTCTCTGTCTCTGTCTCTGTCTCTGTCTCTCTCTCTCTCTAGCAAACCTCTACACCCCAGGGTAGAAGAGGAACGACTAAGTAAGTAATATTAAAAATTAAAAAAAAAACATACCAATTCGCGTTGGTAACTTAGTGGTGGTTTTCAAGCAAATGTTCTGCGGGTTCAATTCCTAGTAGAGGTTTTTTTTATACATATATTATTCTATTAAATTCAAGTGTTTTGTTGTTGTTAATTATAGTTTCCAAGTGTTGTTATGGATTGTTAGGCTTGCTGGCTCGGCGGAAAAAATGGAAAAGTTGAATCCGAATATAGGAGACATAGTGTATTTTTCAGGATCTGAGGCCGAGATCGCACACCATAATTCTGTTCTGTCATTTCTTGACGTATTACTTGCTAGTAAGCAACAATCACCTGCCTCTGCACAGGTCACACCACACTGACGTCCCATTTAATGTTAAAACATGTATCTTTGGGAAGACTCCCCATCAGTACACCTGTGACACTGATGACAACGTGACCGCGCAACCTCTGCTACAAGAGTGTCCGACAAGCGAGGAACAGACATTAGCAAATATAGCCGTCATCTGTACCAGGTCAGAGCAAGTTATAAGGAGATGTCAATAATATCAGGCTGACCATCGTTTTCTTCAAACATATTCGGTTTAACGTCAGAGGGATGTTAGTAGACGTTGAAGAAACTTGTTCTGATGAAAGATCTTTCTCTGTATTACCATAAGTAACAGCCCACCAATGCTCACTAAGATTACATGAACGCCTCCAAACAATGGCTCTATTATGTGCTGAATCTGAGCAACGTTATTAACGGGCTGTGATGACCGTAATAAGAGCTTTCGCTGAGCAGAAAATCATGAGACAAACAGTAAAAGTTACGATTGGTTGGAGACGTGCCCCCAAAATCGAAATCGTGCTCCAAAAACGATGCTGTGCCTCAAAAAAAAAAAAAGGCGTGCCTCAAAAACGAGTTCGTACCCCTAAAATAAAGTTATGCCCCATAAACTAAGTCATGCCCCCAAAAATGAAGTCGTGTCCCAAAAACGAATCGTGTATCAAAAACGAAGTAGTGCTCCAAAAGCAAAGTGGTGCCTTAAAAACGAAGTGATAAAGTCAGTAGAAAAGTTAACTGAAACAGGAAAGATTTTGCTTGTAAGTGTGGTTCGGCTGGTCAGAAACCTTAAATACACCTCTGATCACATCTCTCTCTCTTTCTCTCTCTCTGTCTGTCTGTCTCTTCCTACCTCTCTTTCCCTCTCTCTCGTCCTCCCTTTCTCTCTCCCTCTTCTCTCTCGCTCTCTCTTTCTCTATCTCTCTGGATGTGTTTGTGTGATTTCGCACAATGCCATTGCCTTACACCACCCTCTCATTATAGTACCGACGTACTTACGGCGGGAATTATGGTATTAGATTTTACATTTTAGTTACATTAGGTATATACTGTTCTCTCCGTGTAGTTTGTTTACACTCGTAATGTTTTATTTGATAATTTTACATTTTAATTACATTTGGTATATACTATTCTCTCCTTGTAGTTTGTTTACACTCGTATTGTTTTATTAGATAATGTTATATTTTAATTACATTTGGTATATACTGTTCTCCCCGTCTAGTTTGTTTACACTCGTAATGTTTTATTTGATAATTACATTTGGTATATACTATTCTCCCCGTGTAGTTTGTTTACACTCGTAATGTTTTATTAGATAATGTTACATTTTAATTACATTTGTTATATACTATTCTCCCCGTGTAGTTTGTTTACACTCGTAATGTTTTATTTGACAATTTTACATTTTAATTACATTTGGTATATACTATTCTCCCCGTGTAGATTGTTTACAGTCGTAATGTTTTATTTGATAATTACATTTGGTATATACTATTCTCCCCATGTAGATTGTTTACAGTCGTAATGTTTTATTTGATAATTACATTTGGTATATACTATTCTCCCCGTGTATTTTCTGGGGGCCTTTGAAGAGAGATAGAAAGAAAAGGACTACATATCTCTGATGTATTTTGTAAGAGGGAATTTAAATGACGTAGCTCACGGGGGCTGACAACGTCATCATGTAACACAAAGTGTATTGATGGGCTTGCTCCTGCAGAGGTAATTTCTGTTGCAATTTCTTTTACACGATGGCGTTGCCATTCCCCCATGCATAAGCCGCATAATATTCGCCGCTTGTGACACGCATGAGAGAGCTAGAGCCATATTTTTTTCTTTGACTGTTGTGGTAAAGTGGGATGTTATAAATATTTATAGGGGACTTAGTGTACTGACTGAGATCAGCTGTGAAGGTATCTGTATCTAATAAGTGTGGTGTATTACAGATGACCTTACTTGCTACCACATTTATACCTCAGTCAGAATTATTCTGGAATATTGTGATGACTACGTTAAATGTCTAGGGTATGAAAATGATGAAGTGTAAGTCACAACAACAACAGACAGATAAACAATTTAATTTATTCCACAACACTTTACAACACTGTGACACTCACACACATATAACACTCTATAAGACTATCTTAAATGAGTCAAGTGTTTAAGTTTAAAAATATATGTATTAATTCTTTCAATAATGGGTATCCTGATTCAACTACACAGTGAACCAGGAATCACAATCAAATGTAATTACAAGTAGTATGTACACAGTTTATATATATGAACTTTGTATTGACATATTTTATTATTATTATTCTATGTGTGTAATTTGTGAAGTAGTAATATGAGGTAATACTGGTTTTGTTCAAGCTTGGTTGTTGTTTTTCATCATGACTTCAAGTGTTTGATTATCGTGGAAATAGTATTGGGAAAAGTTCACAGTTCCTGTCATTTGAACCAATTAATTGTCCCTCTGTGTTTAATAAAATGTCAATTTTTGAGGGGGCACATAATGTTGAGCTACTCTGGCCACAGAAGCTTATCTTTCGTGATGGCGGCAGGAAAGGACTCCTCTGCTCGATTGCTTCACTGTGTTCTGGAGACACCTCACTGGTCGCTATCTGGACCAAGGAGTATGCTGTCAGCCTCTGGATTCAGCAAAACTCAGACCCGGTGCTGCTTCAATAACTAGGACCACAGTCCCTGAAACAAGAAGGTTGTACCTCCTACTTCAGATCTAATTTATAATCTATTTCCACACTGAACACAATACAGAACAAACACTGAGTTCAGAGCGGTAGGCCAACTGCTAGCTTCATCTGAAACAATTTACACCAGTATACTCCTCCCTAATGGTTACTACGCCTCTGCAATTCCAGCATTATTTCCTTCTAGTCAATAAGATAGGTGTCAGTGTACTGTTTGGCAATTCCATGCAGTTTTCTTTTCTCTGATACGTTCTGTTCAGGTTGGAGCACTATCTAGGCCTTGCCTCATGTTCGCTACTGAACCACGCACATATACAGACATAAATTATCAATTTACATTCAATTTTCATTAAAAAGATATCGAATATGTCAAGCTTACCACAATTCATGGAAATAATACACAGATACGTTGACTGGCGATGAATAATGGCACAAATTCCGATCTGCCTCTGTCCCAGACTTTTATTTAGAAAAATATGATCTGGATCTCAACGCACTGTTTCTTAGTAAGTTTATTTTAAAATGTGGCACTGAACTGACGCTCCTAATTGACTATATTGGCGGGTCTAACCAATCGGGCCATGTTTACACAGCTTTTCAAAAAAGTACCCCTACTCACGTTTCCCTAACAACAAAAAATTAGTATTTGTAGTCCGACTAATCGTGTTTCGCCTTACATTTACTTCTATCCAATCAAATAGGATTTAACTTGTTGGCCTATTTCCCGTAAAATGGTGGTTTCAAAACATGCCACTGTGCGATTATGATTTGGTGTTGTCTGACACCCTCACTATTTTCTTTTGGCTATAATTTGTTAATTCCTAGACTATTTGCGTAACACTTAACATATTCTTTGTCAGCAAGTCCTAAGGAACCCAATTATATAAGTTTAATGGGGCTAAGGGGCTGCGTTCAAAATATGCATTTTCTTCTACCTCCCGTTCACTTCGATACGATGTGGTGTCTGGGTACTGTCAGGCTTTCAGACATAAAACAGTATAATGTCATGTTTCCTAATAAGCGTTTTTCAGGTTTTTAAACCTAACTCTCGTAGTTGTAGTGTTTTTTTTTTTATCACGGTCTATTTGAAAAAAAGTTAGTGCTTCTGGCCTTTCGCGCGGGGAGGGTGGCATTAATTGTATATCGCGAGACGCGTGTTAGTGTTGCATGCGTTCCTGCTTTCAGACCTCACTCTCTCTATCCTAATTCCATCTGTCCTTCTATATGTGGATTTAGAATGTTTCACGACAACTGTCAAGAGACCCGCTAGAACTGCACGGGGCCAAGCTTGGTTAAGCTTTCCTTAAATCAGACAATGAGTAGTATCACAGGACAGGATACATAAATTGTCATAAGACAACCACTGAGTATCTCTGAAACATTCTTAAAGAGAGCATGCACCAAAATTAAAAGTTATTGTACCAAAGGTTAAAAAAATGAATGATAAGAAATGAATGATACAGTTAGTGTATGTGTGTGTATAGGTTTACCGTTAAAGTCCCCGTTTTACCAGATCATAACACCAAGCATAGTTGAACATGCATCCTAATATAGCCGACGGAAATTACGTCTGGGCTAATCGGTGTTAGCATCGCCAAAACGTAAACGAATTCCAATATTAAAATAGAGTGCGTGTATCTGTGTGTTGTACTGTACTGTAAAACGCTTTCTTGCGATACAAATATACATGCTTAGACCCCCAAAAAATGAAACCAAAGAACATTATGTGTAATTAGCACTTAAGTTAAACTGAACGATTAGGATATATTCGCATACCTGAACAATGTCACAAACTTTTCAAAGGGCACAGATACACGTATAAAGGAAAAATTGGGTAACACCGAAATAGGTTCTGTTTTGTTCCCTGAGAAAAATCTGGAAACTCTAAGCGATCATGTTAAATAAAAAAGTTAGGATTATGGATACTAAATGATACTGCTATTTTTAATTACGCGACAGAAGTGTGAATAACAGCAATGTGACAGAATTGTCCATTCTCTTTTCTTAACTTTCATGTTTGTCGCCGACAATATTGCGCTTCGTCTCATTTTATTAACTTAATCATTGTTTACACTCCCTTCGTTCAATTCTTGTCATATCAGGACTTAAGCGACCTTCTTTTGCTGATTAGGGTAATCAATCACTTTCTTTTGAACCCATATTGACACCTGGGATCTGTAGAGAGCAGTGCGGTTTACTAATATGTAACACATTTTCCTACCAGACAGTGCATGGGACGTGACCGGATTAGTGAGTAAACTACCTTGGGATGACCACAGTCGATTATTTTATCATTGATAATAGTTCACTGATAATGAGATAATCCTTTCTGGACACACTGGCCGATGAAGAATTATCCATTTTGAAGGAGATTTTCTGTGATAGATTATGTAGTCGTGGGTGTAAATATGATCGATAATAGACGGAAGCTGGCATACCATATATGGTGAGTTGTAAAAAGACATTTTTTTCCGTTTGTTACGCAGGGATTTTTCGTGAGAGAAAGGGTATTATATACACATCTTGCATGTGATTGGTTTAGCATTTGAGATGTAAAAACGCAACATTTTTAAACTGGAGCCTTGTCATATAGTAGCAGTCTGGATGTGGGCATGTCTCAGAATGGAGCGGCCCCAATCGATCTTTGTTTTACTCTAGCAGTATCGGTACATTTGTGGTACTGATTTTTATTATGTGCTCTCAATTATCGCACTTTTCTTTCTTCGTTATTTTTCTGCTAAGTAGCAGATATTTGAGTATTGTCGAATTGCTTGACACTCCCTGTAGGTGATAATAATCACATTTGTTTGAAGCTACCTGTTGAAGGCGATCTTCTCTGTTGTTCTGGAACATTCAATTTGACAACAATGTTCCATATAATGTCAATAAAGTGGTTATAAATTCTGGCCATGTTAGTTGAGTTCTTATATGGTTTCATTCAATATTTTCATCGTGTCAATTGGTGTTGCTTTACGCGAATGCGGGGTGGGGTAGAAAACGTGTGAGCAAACATTTGAAAGTTGCAATTATATTGAACTTGTAATTCCATTGACTTGATAAGTCGGTTCATTGAGTCCACAAATATTTAATACAGTTTACACGTCAAGACGATTCATGCATGTTGATCACAAAAGTACATATTATAACTTGAAAATATATGGCATATATATGTAGATATCCTATCAGTCCTTGTCCAATAATCAAATTACTGTATGCAGATTGTCATAGCTGTATGCACGCGCGGTTGGGGTTTTCCAACGGCCGACAGTGAGTCTATGAGTCTGGCAAAATCAAATACTATGGACTGTAATTCATCCTTCCTTAATTTTCACTTTCGTACTGACCTTTAATCATTTCAAATCTTCGTAATAGCAATGGACTGACCCATGTCCGTACTTGCATAAAATATATCTGTATGGCAATACCATGCCCAACATTGGAAGGAAAGTCAGACGCGTCTTAACAGCTTGACGGTCAATGTAAAAAGGGTAGCGTTTCTTAGTTACCGACTGTGTCCTAAACAACGCTATACACGTCATAATCGATCGTGTATGAAGCGTTCAGTAATTGAAACATCTATCGCAATATATTAAATGTCTTAACCTTTACAATTGCACGTCTGGTAACCTTTAGCAGACGGCGTTAATATCATATACCGTAACAATTCCCTGTACACCGGGGAAAAAAAATCTATCGATTTTTTTTTTCAATATCTATCCGACTTAACAATTTTTCAAAAAAATTTAACACAATTGTGACATATGGCCGACGATGTTCTGAGTAGAACCGTGTTGCGGTCGTGTCAACTAACTATTTGTCATAGTCATCTAATCATAAATCACATTATATATCAATATTATACATATCATTATATCAACTAAATAAATGTCCAATGTTAATAGTGAATGATAAAATTAAATTAAAGTAAGGTCTGTCGTATTAGTATGTCATATAGGAATTAATTTGACTAATTAAAATTAAATTAATTAATTAAACTAAGAGTTAAATTATTAAGGTTCTAATGTAACGCGATGTTATGAGAGAAGAAAAGACAAACTAAGTGAGAAGAAATAGAAAGAAATTCGAATATAAGTTTTAACTTAATTGTGTGTGTTAAGTGTTAGTGAATAATAATTTTAAACTAATTTAACTAACTTTCATTTTTATATATAAATTAAAAAAAATAATAAAACAAAATTCTAATTTAACTTTTTATACATAAAAGATGCATGACATATGTTACGCTATTTTTCAAATAGTTACTGTATTTTGAAATAATTCTGAGCGAATTAAGGCTTCTAGAAGTTCTCCAGGTTAGAATCGTTATCGAAACCAGTTCATGATCAATCACGTTTCCGATCCCAGTTCCACTTCTAACTTATCCGTTTTGGACGTCTTCTGAACCATTTCTTTTAGGTTTACCTGCTTTAGAAACTAATTCTCGGGATTATATACCGGTGAATGCCTGTAGTGTTCATTCTAATTGTTTTGCCATTCAGGAACTTTCCGATATAACACGTGATCATCGCTCTTTTCCAAAGGACAAGCGGAATACTCGGTTCGAAACACTCAAATTTCTTTTAGCGCTAATACTCCGATTCTAAATTTGTCATTAGACACAGAGAACTTGTTCAATACTTTGAATGGACCATGATGGCATTTGCTTGATGTAACCGGTCTAATGGTGCACCAACTTTGTTTTCTAAGACTCGGTCGTGAGCACATAGTCAACGAATGGCGACTTTTCATCGACTCTTCCAAGACTAGTCTTAACAAGCCGTGTTTTGAATGCATAACGAAGCTTTATTTTATCAATTCCAGTCGATCGTAATTTCATATGAAAGAAACTTATGAAAATATGGCTATACTTTTGGCAAATTATAAGTACAATGGATTTCTCTGATCACCCGTTTGCCAGTCACTTTGATTACGAGTCAACTGCCAAAATAATTGATTTCAACTTTTGTAGTAAAAGACCCCGTTCAAGATGATGGGAAAACTCAAAGAAAATTATTCGCTGTTTTTAGAAAACTAGGAGACGTTAATTTGGAGACTGCTTTGCCGGTCGTTGGCTAAGGACGGAAGAAGAAGAAGAACAATGGCGGATTTGTGGAGATCTAAAGGTCATTGCAATTCTCACGGGCATTCAGACTGGGTATACTAAATTTTGTTGCTTCCTATGTGAATGGGACAGCCGCAACAGACAGGAACATTATGCAAGAAAGGTGTGGCCATCAGGGATCGTATGCAGCTCGGGCATAAAAATGTAATACACGAGCCATTAGTTAACAAAGACAGCATCATTTTACCACCGTTTCTCATATAAAATTGGGGCTCATGAAGAATTTTCCAAAAAAAGCGTGTAGATGAAAAGGAGAATACAGCTTTCACTTATTTTTAGAAAAACCTTTTCCGCAATTAGCGATTTAAGATAAAGGAAGGTATCTTTGTGCATTGGACCGATTAGAAAGTTACTGCAGACAAACAATTCGAGAACTTGTTACATGGTAGTGAACTTCGCGCATGGAGCATTCAAATCGATCGTCGATAACTTTCTGCGAAATCACCAATCTGTCGACTATGTGCATATTTTAAGCAAATAGATGCATACAGAAGGTGATTATGGGCTTAAACATGTCCCGAAATCCCATTTGCTTGAATTCGCATCTTGACTTTTTCCCCCTGACAAACTTGGCGAAGTCAGCGATGAACATGGAGAACGATTCCATCAAGATATCGCCGTAATGGAATCATGCTATCAAGGACGGTAGGAGTGGTGACCCCGCTTGCCGATTCTTTCTGATCTTCATCGCGATGTACAGCCATGCACCATTTGGAAATTCGACTCAAAGAAATCAAGCCTACATAACTGTTAATTTTCCAGTACTGATAATAATATTTTTATGCCAGTGTTATACTTCATTGCTATTTCTAGAGATCCCGACCTTTCTTCGGTTTCAACTTTAAGAAACAATGCATTACTGTCCAGAAAAAAATGTTGTGTAGTGTTAGAAAAGTCCAAAAAAAAAAGATAATATTTAAAATTCTCAGAGGTTATTAAGGTTCATTAATGCTAACGTGATGTCCCCTGAGAGAAGAAAAGTCAAACTCCAGTAAGAAGCTTTAGAAAGAAATTCGAATATAAGTTTTAACTTAATTGTGTGTGTTAAGTGTTAGTGAATAATAACTATCTAATTTAACTAACTAAATAATGTATAGGTACATTAAAAAAAAAATTCTTAATCTAATACTTGTGTGAGATTTATTTTCTCTTTTCATAATTTCTTCTTTTAGTATTTCGTTCTCTTTTTTTTTTTCTTTTTTTTTGTTCTTTCATTTCATTTTTTTTCTCACATTTCATTTTATTGATAATAATTCAATTAAGAAGTTAAGTTAACTAATTAATTAGTATAGGATATGATGATCCATCCGTAGTCTTGATCCTGATGAATTCTTTTAGGCAAAAATGTTCAAACGTTTACGTTGGAAAGAAATGTCATTTATCCCAGCATCTAAGAATTAAGTATACACAGGAACATCAGTTCGGTTTGTCGTCAGACATAAATCCATGATTGTTCAAAGAGTATTCATATCTCGTGTATGGACGTTAGACGAAGTTTGAATGTCTATATATACCTTGATTGTCTTTTAATTCAATTCTGTGATGCATATAGTGTTTATACAGTTTAAATTAAAGGCAAGGTTAGTTCCTTTATAGTTGATACTTCGTTCAATCCAATGTAGTTCTGATTGATGTAGTTTAAGAGTGTCAATATTGATTATTCGTCGTCAATAGGATTACGTGACAATGCATCTGCCACACACTTTTCAGTGCCAGGTATGTGTTCAATGGAGAACTCGAATGGCTGTAGGATGATTGAATATCTGGCAAGTTTCTGGCTTGTATGATTTGATCGACGCAAGGCTGCTACAGCACGTTGGTCCGTCTGTATGGTGAAGGGAGCACCGAGCAGGAATTTTTCAAGCTTCGTTATTGCCCAGATCACAGATAAAAGTTCCTTGTCGACTGTTGAATACTTCGTTTCTGCCGGCTTCAGCTTTCTTGAAATGTATAACGTAGGATGTAGAATGCCATCATGGTTCTGGAGCAGGCATGCACCAATGCCGTAGTTACTAGCATCTGTTCGTAAGAAAAATCTTTTGGAAGCATCGGGAAGTCTTAAAATTGGTTCATGCGAGAACAAATTTATAATTTTGTTGAAAGTTTCATTGCACGTACCAGTCCATGTCACCTTCACCGGCATATCTTTTTTTAACAATGAAGACAATACAGCCGTGATGGATGACAAGTTTGGTATGAATCTACTGTAATATTGAACAAGTCCTAACAAACTCCTGACCTGTTTCTTCGTCTGAGGAACTGCTATGTTTAGAATTTTGGAGACTGTACTAGGTAACGTTCGGATATATCCCGATCCAATGATATGTCCCAAAAAGGTTATCTCATTACACGCGATTTGCACCTTTGTAGGTTTAGCAGTTAGATGATAATTCCTTAGAGTGTCAAAAACATATCTAAGTCCCGAAACATGTTCCTCAAACGACGAACTAAACAAGCATATGTCGTCAATATATGTAATAACGTCTGGTCTACCTGATAAAATTTGTCGCATCAGGCGAATGAAGGTAGCTGGCGCATTAACAAGCCCAAAAGGCATCACATTCCACTGGTATAGACCTTGTGGAGTGGAAAATGCGGTGTAGTACTTAGCCTTTTCGGTCAGTGGTATCTGCCAATAACCTTTAGTTAAGTCTATCTTACTAAATATAGTTGCGTTGGATAGACGTGGCAGTAAGTCGTCGATAAGTGGATGTGGTTCGCTGTCAACTATAGTCTTAGCATTTAATTTTCTATAATCAACACATAGTCTAATGTTATTGTCCTTCTTCCGGACAATCACTAATGGAGAAGAGAATGGCGAATTACTAGTCTCAATGATTCCGAGAGACAACATCTGTTCAAGTTCCTTAGTAGTTTTAGCAAGGAAATGTAAAGGAACAGAATAGGGATGTACACGAATAGGTGTATCGTCATTGAGAGTAATGTCATGACTGATAGCCGATGTGCGACCCGGAACGTCGGTCAACACATCTGGATAAGATTGTAATAGATTAGCAATCTGTAGACGCTGTTGCGGTGTAACCGTTGAAGAGATGGTTACATCCCGCCAAGATTCAGTAGGTTGAACTACTGGTACAGGTAACGGTAACTGTACCTCAGGAAAAGAAGATTCTTCTTCCTGGATGACAGATAAGTTAGTATAATGACAAGTGGATACTGTGTTGTCATCTAGTTCATGAAAAATTGACTGTAAGTGTTCAGGACGTGTATGAAATTGCTTGAGCATGTTAATATGAAATATCTTTTTGTGTCCCTTGATATCTAAGACGTAATCAACGTCGGAAATTTTATCAATGACTTTGTAAGGACCATTCCAAGATATCAATAATTTATTGTTATTGTGAGGAAGTAATACATAAGCTTCGTCGCCTGGGAATAATTGGCGTAATCGTCGAGACCTATTTTTGTAGAGATCGAGCCTTAGCTTTTGCAGCCTCAGAAGAAGCTGTTGCCAACTGGCAAGACTCAATAATGTTCTTCCGAAGATTAATTACGTACTCGTAAGATGACTGAGTGTCCTGAGTCATCTCCTCGTCAATTAATAAGTTTTTTATTAGTCCCATAGGACCTCTTGGGGGAGCACCAAAAACTAATTCAAAGGGAGAGAAGCCAGTTTGTTCATGCGGTACCTCCCGATAAGCAAATAGAACAGCTGGGAGTGCTCTGTCCCAGTCATGAGGGTGCTTAGCAGTAACCTTATGTAGTAGTTGTTTAAGTGTACGGTTAAGTCTTTCAACCGCACCATTACTCATCGGATGATAAATACTACTTAAATTCCTGTCAATGTCCCAAGTTTTCATGACTTCCTTCATGGTGTCAGATATAAACTGTGACCCATGGTCTGATAAAAGTTTTCTAGGAAACCCTATTCTAGAAAAGATGAGATGTAGTGCATCAGCTACATCTGTGGTAGTGGTGGTCTTTAATGGGATAGCTTCTGGCCATCGTGTGCACAAATCAATGCACGTAAGGACGAATCTATGTCCTCTGGCCGATGGTAGCAATGGACCAATAATGTCTATTGCCATTTTGTCAAAAGGTCTCACTGAGATATCGCAAGCCTGAATAGGCGCCGTGTGAAAAGCTCCACGTGCTTTCACTTCTTGGCATGTAGTACAGGAACGTACATACTGCGAAATATCTCTTGACACCCCTGGCCAAAAGAATGAAGACAGTACTCGAGATCGTGTTCGAGTATATCCCATATGTCCAGCACAATGTGAGTCATGTGCATGTTGAAGAATGTACCGTCTAAAAGTATATGGGACCATAACTTGTTGTTTCATTTGTGATTTGTCATTAAAACATCTAATCAATATGTCATTTTTAATAACAAAACAATGTTTGTTATTATTACCTGAGGATAGATTGTCAACTTTATCAACCAACTTAAAAAATTTTTTTAAAGATTTATCCTCTTTTTGTTTGGTTGCAAATGTTTCCCTGTCAATAGGTGAATTGACTACAAATTCCTCTTGGTTGTCTGCATCCATTTTATTATCATCAACTTTCTCCATGAGTTGAGTCTGCGCTCTAGTCGTCACGGCGTTTCCAGTGCATAGGTTATGTTTCTCCCATTCTATAATCTCATCTGGAGTACAATCTTTACTGCCGTGTATACGACCAACCATCAAATCAGCTATAGGCTTTTTTAGCATACATACTTTTACGTTCCCTGTGAAGAAAGGAGTGTTAACATGAATAATAGCTGTGGGGTAAAACTCTATTGTTCCACCAAAAGTCATGCAACGGACATATTCCCCTGTTGCACAGCTGGGATGTACCAGCGACTGTCGTACACCAATCGTTGTGGATCCCGAATCCCTCAACACTGAGACGACGGATCCATTAACTAATCCTCTGTTAAAAATTAATAGGCCTGTTCCATCGTTGACTGCAAGACCTACCTGTGGTATAATATGTCCGCAGTTAAGCACTGTTTCTTTCGCCTTCTGAAAAATAAGATTGCATTGCTGGCAACTATTTGCCACATTATAATTAATAGCAGCAAAACATGCAGCAGAAGACTGTGTTGTATTATTGTCAAGTGGGACCTGAGCTATAGGGGTAGTATTATTTGTAACTGCCGCCCCTGTATTATGGTTGTAATGAGATGATCCCCGAGAATGAGATCGATTCCGAGTATAATTGTTAAAATTATCTCGTCGCCCTCTATAGTAACTATTATCTCGATGTCTCGAGCCATGATTATTACCATTCCAGTTGTTATTATTATTGGGAGTATGTGATCGATTATAATGAGTGTTATGTTGACTATTGTGGTAGTTTGTTTGAGGTGAATAATTTCTATCTCGTGATCTACCTCTGTTGAACTCATTTTTATTGTTGAAATCATTATTATGTCCCTTCTGAAAGTTAACGTTATGATTTCTTTGGAACCTGCTTCTGTCTACACTGTGATGTCTTTGTTTGTTATTGTGATTGTAGGCCATATTAGACGCCACAGGTAGAGGTTCTCTTAATGAGGAGTTAGAAATGGTTGCATTCGGATGTGCCGAACAGTAGTTTAAAGAAATTTTTTTCTAACTCATCCATAGTACCTGGTTTACGCTCCTGCAAATATGCAAAAAATGGCTGGCTAACTGAAGATAATACCTTATCCCGCAGTAGTAAATCAACTAATTTGTCGTATGATTTGTTGACTTCTGCCAGTTCAACCCATCTATTAAATGTATTGCGTATGTTCGCAATGAATCCTGCAAAATCCTTTGGAGATTCAGGTAAAATTCCCTTAAATTTTAACCTACAGTGTTCCTCGTCCAGGTGAAACCTTCGTAAAAGCAAGGACTTAATAGCACCGTAGTTATTAGCTATTGATGGGTCAGCATTTTGAGAAGCTGTCAGTGGTTCTCCAACCAAGAATTCATTTAACTTGAGTACCCATGACTCTTCAGGCAAATGGTTAGATTTGCAAGTCTGTTCAAAACGTGCCAGGAACGATGAAAGGTCGTCGACGTTCAAGTTGAAAATGGGTAATTTAAAGTTGTAGAAATGTTTAGGTTGGCTGGATGATGATCCATTTTGTGCGTTATTATTCTGGTTTGCATCAGCACTTTGTGCTTGTAATCTTGCTGTCTCCAATTTCATACGCGCCAATTCCATTTCTTGTTGTAAAATAATTTCCTCTCGTTTCAATTTATTCTCTTCTTCCTGTTTGGCGATTGTTCTTTGCTCTTCTCTTTCACGTTGAGCAATCTCTCTCAATCTATTTTCCTTGGCAATTTGCTTCATCTCAAGTTCTGCTTCCTCTTTCTTTAATGCTGCCTTTTGTTCCTCTTCCTCTTTCTTTAATGCAGCCCTTTTCTCTTCTTTTTTTTCATATTTTTCCAGTTCTGATTCAGCAAACTGACGAAGTTCTTGAGATTTATAACCATATTCACGACCAATCTTAACGAAATGGTCTATAGTAAGCATTTTGACTTTTATCTGTAAGTAATTATTGATAATTACTGATTAAAATAGTCAATAGTAGCTTCAGAGTAATTATTATACTTACTCAACTTAGAAATATTCAATATAAGTAATCACAATAGTACTGAACTTAATGTCTAAGTTCAACTAATAGACAATATTTTGTAACAATATTGTATCTAAATAATACTATATCATAAATAGTTATGATATATGTTAAATATAATATAATTATATCACACAATTAATCTCAATATCCAATAATGTTGGGTATAATTCCTAGTAATTATATTGTTTAATGTACTAAGTCACTCTCTTAGTACCAGAAAAGTATATTAAATAATATACAATGGGTCTATTACCTCAAAGGTAGCTATAAGATTATTTTATTTTGTCAATATATATATTATATTATTATGCCCTAGGCATCTATTATAAATTGTAGTGCTACTTTCTTGGACTATCACTGCATAATTATGCAATGTCCCATATTAACCTTAAATTTCAGAAAAAATTAATTAAATTAAATTACAAGTGTATTATTGCATATAATTATCATATTATTAATGTAATATATATTAATATTATGAGGACAGACAAGCAATGATGCAACTAAAGGGTACAAACAATGTTAAGACGCAAACAAGACATTTTCACAATTAAAAATGAATTTATGAACTAAATAAAATAAGCGGAAATGTCACAGACCAAATGAAGGGCAAGGTCTGACCGGAGGTCAACTGAATATTCAAGTACACAAAAAAAAAAATGACTGCAGAAAATGATGACGTCACAGGACTCATAACGGACAAAAATTTAACAATCATCAAATAAATGATAGTCAGAGGAGAATGGACGAAATAGTAACGAACATGGTACAGAACTGAATAAAATTATTAACTGAATACGAATAAAATACACCAATTATCTACGGGACAGTACAGCTAACGCAAATCGCCAAACGATAGCAGATTTGGACAACAAGTCCAATGTCAAACCTCAATGGGGTTTCCAAAGGTGCAATCGTTTAACTGCCCTAAGAAACGACCGAAATTAATTCAGGCATCGTGAGAGCCGCAGAATTTAATTTCAGTTCATCCTCCCTACCTTCCACGAATTAACAACAAATACATACGATGGAAAACAAATTTAACATATATACATGAAAATACATAGACATGCCTGATCAAAGCAAAATGGACTCAGCACTGTTATTTATCGACCGACAAAGGTCACACCTAAATGACTTATCTTTTGTGCTCAGTTCGGACTCCTGTCGATGACGGTATGCACCAACGGTGTAGAAGTGTGTCTGACTGTTTGCTCTTGATGCATATACAGGGTTTATTCGTTGACTTTGTTATTTTTTTCTCCGTAGAAACTAGGCTTGCTGCTGTCAACTTATGGCATGTACACGAACTTTGGTGACGTCACGTTGTTAGGGATTATACTGAGTACTGCGTCATAGGTCATAATTCAGCACATCATGTGATCGTCCTTTAAATGTAAACAATTGTTAATTTCCGAATTTTTTTTTTCGATCCCCAATCAATGGACACCATCTGTTGAAGGCGATCTTCTCTGTTATTCTGGAACATTCAATTTGACAACAATGTTCCATATAATGTCAATAAAGTGGTTATAAATTCTGGCCATGTTAGTTGAGTTCTTATATGGTTTCATTCAATATTTTCATCGTGTCAATTGGTGTTGCTTTACGCGAATGCGGGGTGGGGTAGAAAACGTGTGAGCAAACATTTGAAAGTTGCAATTATATTGAACTTGTAATTCCATTGACTTGATAAGTCGGTTCATTGAGTCCACAAATATTTAATACAGTTTACACGTCAAGACGATTCATGCATGTTGATCACAAAAGTACATATTATAACTTGAAAATATATGGCATATATATGTAGATATCCTATCAGTCCTTGTCCAATAATCAAATTACTGTATGCAGATTGTCATAGCTGTATGCACGCGCGGTTGGGGTTTTCCAACGGCCGACAGTGAGTCTATGAGTCTGGCAAAATCAAATACTATGGACTGTAATTCATCCTTCCTTAATTTTCACTTTCGTACTGACCTTTAATCATTTCAAATCTTCGTAATAGCAATGGACTGACCCATGTCCGTACTTGCATAAAATATATCTGTATGGCAATACCATGCCCAACATTGGAAGGAAAGTCAGACGCGTCTTAACAGCTTGACGGTCAATGTAAAAAGGGTAGCGTTTCTTAGTTACCGACTATGTCCTAAACAACGCTATACACGTCATAATCGATCGTGTATGAAGCGTTCAGTAATTGAAACATCTATCGCAATATATTAAATGTCTTAACCTTTACAATTGCACGTCTGGTAACCTTTAGCAGACGGCGTTAATATCATATACCGTAACAATTCCCAGATTTGGTGAGATAATTACTCGCAGTCGCAAAGGAGTGGCACAGCTTGGCTAAGATTAGCACAAGATCTCGTGTACCGGCGAAAACCTATGACTTAAGAAAGTAATGATGGTTACATTTTGAACAAGCTGTTGTATGAGTTTACCGATCTGTCTGTAAGTTTGTACATCAGGGCATCGGACATCTTATTACCATATATGGGAAAGTTGACATCTGCCTTACGTTCAAAATTATCCGATGTCGGAATATTTTGAAATTACCCCATAACCCGCCTTTTTGAATATGATTAGAGTTTTTTAATAGCTCATAACAAACGAAGGCGTGGGAAGGCAGGGAATATAATCTGATCATTTTCTCAAGCTATTTCACTTGAGACATCGCTCGCCAAGACACCAGACTGCTACGTATTACCATGTGAAGTTTAATATGTGAAACTCGCTTGTGCATGTCAAAGTCATTTGAGGCTGGCAACCTCAGCGTATAGAATGATGATTCATGAACCTCCACTGTACGAGTTGGTCATTGCTTTATTGATAGTTTCGTAACGAGAACTAAAAGCATAAAGTAGTTCCAGGTTCCCTATGGAGCAGGGAGGGAAAGATGAAAGAAATGATGAACATTCGAAGTATAATACTTACATTTTCAAAGCAGTGTAAATGTCCCTATAAACATAGTCACTTTAAAATTAATGTAAGTTTTCAAGCTTCAACCAGTGTAAATGTCTATGTGAAAATATTCATTATAAAGTAATGGAAGTTTCAAAGTTTTAAATCACTGTAACTATAAATGAAAACATATCCAATTTATAGTGTGAACACTTTTCAATCAGTGGAGATGTATATGTAAACAGACTCTATCTTGTATTATTAAACTTTTCAGTTAAATATAAAGTAACGATGAAAGCTATTCTATTTAAATGTAAAGAAAGGTTTATCCCGAGGGATTAAATTTAATTGTCATCGAGGGTAAAGTCTGAGTAATTAGGATGGTGGTATGGGAAGATAGGAACCCATAACTATGGCTGGAAAACGCCATACTCAGAAGAGCGTTTCGTTCTATTATTTTACCATAGTTATTGGTGGTACCATCAGAAAATACTATCTCTGGAACAAGAAGGGAACAGTGGCCTAAGCTTTAAGACGAAGGACCCACGTGGTAGACTCTCCTTGACATTTCTGGGAAACGAACTACCCCCTACAATCTTGATCAGAGACGAGCGTGGGCAGAGTGAAAAGAACCAAACCATAAGAAGGAGCAGAATCTTCATTGGCAGCTAAGTTTAAATCTTTGCTGCCACTTGAACTTCTTGTAACATCTCACATTCCATAAAGACTGTGATGATAACTTTTCTTGATCCATAACTATTCAAATTATTTTCCAACTGTTAAAATCTAAAGTAATTATTAAATTTTGTTATTTGTAATGTTACAAATTTATTTTCGATTTAATTATTTTAAAGTTACTGCATTTTTGTCTCAGTCAAATTACTACACACACTCTAAACAGAGCTACACTAGAATAATAGAATTCCACTGAGTAAATCAGGGGTGGGGGCTTAAACGAGCTGAAAGTAATAAGTGCTTAAATCCTTCACAAAAGCGTCGGCAGAATTACAGAGTTATTATACACAGCCAAAGCAGTATTGTTCTCGCTTATTCTGAATATCTTGTGAAGACTTGCTTTGTAATAGAAGTTTCATCACCCTTCTATCTACATCTCTGCCAAGGGTAATCTTGTGCGAAGGTAGATACCTTTGAAGCCCATATTAAATACTCTTGAGTTTTGGCCACTGTTGGACACTACTGCAAAGCAGGGGAGGCAATACCGACACAGGGCCGAATGTTGCCTTATAATTTAGCGCCTTGTAAGTTTACCGCTCTGTGAATTTCAACTCGTCAAGAAACAGCCAGATAAACCATAGTAAGGAATAGGATCAGGATTCTACTTTAAAGGACCGGACAACGTGTTTGAGCATCTTGTGGATTTACACAACGACAACTCTACCTTTATTAATACAGAAAGCCCGGAATCCTAGGAACCTGAACACTAAGTCATAGTGGGAGTCTATTGTAAAAAAAACACCCCATACCACGTGCTAGAGGCATCTTAATCCAGTTGCCTTAACTATATCTCTGAGCCAGAAGTCTGAATTTCCCAAGAATTTGGGGTGAGTTGTACATTTTACATTCTGTATTTTGCATTATTACCAAATTGCTAGTGGATGCCCAAGTCATACGAGGCTGGCAACCTCAGCATATAAAATGGTAATTTCATGAACCACCACTGCAAGAGCTGACCACTGCTTTATGCGGGTTTCTCATAGAGAACCAAAAAGCAGATGTAGTATAAAGTTCCATATGGGACAGGGAGTGGTTGGTGATAGAACTGATGTACATACTTGTTATGTTAACCGTTTCAACCAGGGCAAATGCAAATGTAAACATGTTCAGTGTAAATGCAATGGATGTTTGTCCGCTCACTGGGACTAACATTGATGCTCAGAGAGGGTACAGTTCTGAGGCAGATGGGATGGTGGAATGAAAAGAAGGGATACCTGATTTTGTGTGAGGAAACCCAATACTCAGGAGGGTATTTATTTCTCTCTTGTTCCAATTGGTGGTGCTATCTGTGGATCAAGTGAGTGGTATAAGTGGCCTGCAGTCAAAGCTAGACACCTACAGCAGACGGGTCTTAACAGACGTTGGACCATCTTCGCAATTACCCCACGTTACTACGAGGGACGTGTTGCGGCCACCAGACTTGACCAGTAACGATAGTGAATCAGTCCATAACCTGCAAATAACAAGCATCGGCTGGAGCAGAAACCAACTGAAATCTTACTTGCAGCTAAGTACCCATTCAAAGCTGCAAAGTGAACTCTGTTTTAAAGAACTTTTCAAATCTGACCATCACCTGTGAGGAAATTTTAAAGACTCTGTCTAAATTCATCCCACCCTTATTTATTGGACATTTTTTAACGATAATTGATTACTAAATTTGTTATCAGTAAATATATGAATTTATAGTAGATTTAGTCATTGTGAGTGAACTGCACCTGTATGTCTCAGTCATTTTAAATACGTATAACAGAGCTATTTAGGTAATATTTTTCTGAATTAAATAAGTTGAGGGCTCATCAATCTGCAAGACACGGAGACATAGTCTACATGTAACTGGAGGTAAATGTCGAGACAGATGGAAGGAATTGTCAAAGATGAGATGACTGGATCAGTGAGGTCACTGACCTTTGCTGATGCCTAGAAAGCCAGGGGAATTAATCTTTCTTTTAACTGAATTCTGTCGTGACATCCTAATCGGTTTTAAGTTCCTTTGTGACGGAAATTAAGCTTTCAAATGAAGTATGTCTTGACAACTACAGCCCTTACTTTATCACCTTTAGACAGTGATGTAATTACTGCTGTCGTCAGCTGAAGCTTAGAGCAGACTATTTCAAATAGTTACCAACTGTTTTTGTTGTAAAGAATATTTAATTTTAAATCGTCTAGTACAGCGGTAGGCATCACAGATACTGTGAGGATCTACTTTAGATACACTGAGCTGTCTAAAAATCTTAATTAATTACTTAATCGTTCCTCTTGTACCCTGGGATGTAGCGTTTTGCCAGAGAGAGCGCCATACTATCGTATCGGCTGTCTTTCTCCTGACCTGATTCCTATCTGGTTCCTTCGGAGATTGTCTAATGTTGTCCTCCCAGGGAACTCTGGGTCGTCCTGGAGGTCTAAAGATCTACCATGATAAATCATGTTTGTAGAGTTAGGTGAATAAATCAGTCTCAATTTTAGAACAAACTGTTGTTTTTTTAAGTCTCTCAACATAACTTTTCGGTAACAGAAGTAACGGCCACCTCACACAGCATCCATTCATATTTCGCATGACCACTTCACTTTTTTTTTAAAAAAAGCATGCTCGCACGCACAATAAAAAATAATAAGTTTTTTCCTAGTTTTTGTGCACTCAATCTTGCAAACGTTTTACATAAAATATTATCATAACTAGCAACAACCCGCCAAAATTGGCAGGTTTTTAATTATAGTGTGTTGTTTCTGTTACACGTATTACATTGCGTCTTCTTCTATAGTCTAGCTTGCTCGCTGTGAATGACGCGATCGTCTCTTCCTTTTAGCCATCTTATCATTTTGATCCTTAATAATAAGTCTGCAATACTTTAAATTAAAGTTTTGTCTTGAAAAAACAATGGAAAAACTTTCATTTTAAGGTTATTTTTAAGAAAAATGATGGGAGCCGCGCTGGTGTAATGGCTACGGCGTTGTACTGGCAACCAGGTTTTCATGGTTCAAACCCGGGCGTCATCGTTTGAAGGAATGTTTACGACCGGAAATTTGACTGAATAACCTGAACGACTCCTGCACATAAATCCCGTGTGGATGGGAAGGAGCAAAGCTCCTGACCGGGTTGGAAGGAAAGTCCACTGACCCCCCAGCCTCGCAATGACATGTCATTGGGCCAAAAGAGCTGGAAAGCTCAAGTGCCGCTGGTTAGAGAAAGAAAAAAAAAGAAAAAAAAAGAAAAATAATGAGTTAAATCCGTTTCTCGAACGAAACTGGACAGAAGAGTATCTTGACTGTCTGTTGATTTAATGCGGTGTACACCTGTGGCGTGAGGTTTTATTTGGCTGTACGATCAGTATAGTACTGACCATTACAGAAATAGAATTTCTGCAGAAAATGGTGAAGTCCCAGTGTCTGAGAGAACTACTGGTATCACAAATTAGTTACGGCTGTGAATGATCTGATCTCGAAACAATAGTAGAGAGGAGACCGATATAAAGTGAACTGCACTGTATCGTCCCTGTATTATTTATGCAGTGTTCTCTCACAAGGGATCACGAATTAGTAATGTCTCAGATATGCCCAACAGTTCAAATATAACCAGGTAAGAAGCCAATGCTGTTCCGGTAACATAACAACACAGTTTATTGAAAACTCATGATCCATGAGACATGATGAACCGTCCTTAGTTAATGTCATTCTGTCTATTCGTAACATAGTGTTATACTCCTTGACGGTAATACATTGTTGCTTATTAGTCCCAATACTTCTATACATCTCTATGTATTGATTATATCCGTGCCCTTCTCCCGTACCTTCTTTTCAAACTCATATAACTTCATTAACATGAATTTCCCAAATTCAGCACACATTAGCGACAAAGCAGGATTTTTTAAGACTCCGATTTTTACGGTGTATAGACCTGCCCGTCTACCAAATGTATAAGCATCAAATTATACGTGATTCACAGTATTCATCCTGTTATGCACTCCTATGCATGGCACGAATCAATATACCCTTTTTTCACGGGTTTTCAAGCAAACCAGCAAACACAAGGCTGTTCACGTCTTGTTTTTTATTTGGGGTCCATTTTGTTCTCTACGTCATTGTTTCAAGACCCAAAAAACTCCTACGTCATCCTTTTTTTACTGCGCGCAATAATAATGCACCTAAGTGTACTATTCACATATCTTCAAATATTTTCACCAAACTCAACTCAGCGCTCTTTGATGCGCAACACCAAAATGTTGTAAAAAACCATACGCAACAATTACCCCCTACCACCGTTAAGAAAAAAGACACGCAGTTTCTTTTTTCTTGAAAATTGTACCACTTAAGGTAATTTAAAAAAAAAATACCAACATAATACTATCCTAAGTCTCAGTAAGTCTAATTCAGCTAATGTCTCATAATATAATCAGTCAGTCGTCGATGAGATGAAACGGTGATAAACAAGTCATATAATCTACTGCCTTATGAATAAAATCCATCTAGGAAGTAATAATATTACTAAATTAAAACAAATTACGGGAAATCAACACCACCCAATATTACCTCTAGTATCAATAATACTAGAACCAAAACTTATATAATATGGTTACATCTAATAGGATTACCTATCCATAGGAAAATGATTGCAATAATGTGTACCTCACCAATACAGAGTACACTGCAAATCCCATATCTGTTTATTCCTGATCCAACCCCAAAAAATAGCAAATACATGCATACATTGGTTACAAATTACCTATGTCAATGCCCCTAGGAACTTCTATAATATACACGCAAAAATACGCTATAGAATATCATTGCCGTACAGTCATATTATAGTACACTGTATGTGCACCTTACACCATAAATACCAAATTGTGTTCCGGATAACGCTAATAAAAATTCAATGTCCCAATTACATCACCACTACTGTTGACCATGGACTAACTGTCATTAAAAACTTGTGTACTGTCTTCCTGAGGGCACCTCGACAGTACGTCTGCAACCACATTGTCGGACCCTCGAATTGCTTGAATAGTATAATTATACGGCTGCATCAGAATCGAATAACGGGCTGCTCGGGCGCATTTATGGTTCTTCGTCTTTAAATACGCCAAAGCCTTCTGGTCTGACTGTATTACGAAAGTTACACCTAACAGATACTTCTCTAATTTGGTTACTGCCCATACCACTGCGAGAAGTTCTTTTTCCAACACCGAATAATTCATTTCCGCCTTGTTTAACTTTCTTGAAATGTACGTGATCGGATGCAGATGTCCATCAAATTGTTGAAGCAACACAGCACCAACGCCCTTGGACGAAGCGTCTGTTCGAAGAGTATAAAGATTATTAAGCCTGGGTAGTTTTAAAATCGGTGGGGATGAAAATAAATCCTTAATTTTAAGAAAAGCAGCATTGCATTCTGGAGTCCACCTAATTACATTAGGAGCCCCTTTCCTAAGTAGAGTGGACAGATCTGATGTAATTGAAGATAAGTTAGGAATAAATTTACCATAATATTGCACTAGTCCTAACACACTACGGACTTGTTTTTTTTTTGTCCTAGGAATGGAAAGATTTAGAATCTTGGAAACATTCTGCTCCAAAGTTTGAAGATTCCCATGACCAATCCTATGACCTAGAAAAGTAATCTCAGAGAATCCAATATACACCTTAGATGGTCTAGCAGATAACCCAGCAGATCTGAGCGTGGATAATAGAGAGTGTAAACCGTGAAAGTGTTCTTCCCAAGTGTTGCTAAATAAACAAATATCATCTATGTACGAGATTATATCTTGTCTATGCGAGAAGAGAATTCTCATCATTCTAGTGAACGTAGCAGGTGCGTTCATCAGTCCAAAACACATAAAATTGAACTGGAACAACCCTCTGGGAGTAGCAAAAGCCGTAAAATGTTTACATCTTTCCGCCAACGGGACCTGCCAATAACCTTTTGACAGATCGAACTTACTGAAATATACTGCATCTGCTAATTTTGGTAAAAGATCATCCAATAATGGTAACGGTTCGGCGTCAAAAATTGTGACCTGATTTAATTTTCTAAAATCAATGCAGAGCCGAATGTTATTGTCTTTTTTTCTTATTACAACCATGGGAAAAGCAAAATTACTTTGAGAAGAACTGATTATACCTAATTGCAGCATGTCATCTATTTCTTTGTTTACTTTGTCTTGAAAGTGTAATGGTATCGGGTATGGACGCACTCTAATAGCCTTTTCATCATTTAAAATGATGTCATGTGTGATGACATTTGTTTTGCCTGGTATATCTGTAAGTACATCATGAAACGAATGTAATAATTCGGATACATGTGTTTTGTTCTCAAGTGTAAGATTCGGACAGATTGTCACGTCCTCCCAAGTTTCGGTAGATTGAACCGGTAGACTAGGAAACGTCATTGATACAGCTGGGAAAGAAGATTCTTCTTCCTGAATAACTGATAAAGACGCCCAGCTCATTGGATGTGAACCTACATTATCAACCGCGTGAAAGACTGCCTGAAGATGTTCAGGTCTTGAGTGAAACTCTTTCAACATGTTAATGTGAAAAATCTTTCTTTGTCCCTTAACATCAAGGACATAATCGACATCTGAAATACGTGACAGAATCTTGAATGGACCACACCAAGTTATCAGTAGTCGATTCTGTTTGCTCGGTAAAAGCACGAACGCTTCGTCGCCTGGTACAAGAAGACGAAGACGTCTTGAGTGATTCTGTAACATACGAGCTTTTTCTTTAGCTCTCTCCGATGCATCTGTTGCCAGCTGGCATGCATCCATGATTTTTTTCCTAAGATTTACAACATACTCGTAAGACGATTGAGTTTCTTGCGACAAGGAAGAATCAATCAACAAGTCTTTGATTAAAGACAATGGACCTCTGGGCTGAGCACCAAATACAAGTTGAAATGGACTGAAACCTGTATGCTCATTCGGTATTTCACGATATGCAAAAAGTACCGCTGGTAAAACTCGGTCCCACTCTTTAGGAAAATCGATTGTAATCTTTCCTAACATCTGTTTTATTGATCGATTTAGACGCTCCACCATCCCGTTTGAGGCGGCGTGATATACGGAACTCAGTGATCTGTCTATATGAAACATTGCCATAACCTCAGTCATTGCACCTGACACAAACTGAGAACCTCTGTCCGACAACAGTTTTCTCGGAAATCCGATTCTAGTAAAGATATGAAACAAAGCATCAGCTACATCCTGCGTAGTAATGTTCTTGAGTGGTATAGCCTCTGGCCACAGCGTGCACAAATCTATACAAGTTAATACATATCTATGTCCTCTCGATGACATTATAGGAAGTGGGCCAATAATGTCCACGGCCATCTTCTCAAATGGACGCACCGGAATATCGGCTGCTTGAATGGGAGCCAAATGACGTGCCCCTCTAGACTTCACCTCCTGACAAGTAACACAAGAACGGCAAAACATCGAAAAAGATGCCAGAATTCTAGATCTAGTACGAGAGTATCCCATGTGACCTGCACAACGGGAATCGTGAGCATGACTCAAGATATAGGATCTCATTACCTTAGGCACCATGATCTGAGTAGTAATATGACAAGATTTACTATCTCTGAATCTTCGCACTAATATGTCATTTACGATAGTATACCATTGTTTGTGAGAAGTATGACCATTTGTATCATCACGTTGGACTAAACTAAAAAATTTCTTTAATGAAACATCACTGTTTTGTAAAGTAGAAAAAACTTCCTTGTTGATGTTACTGTGTAACACATCATCATTAACTAGTGGCACAACATTATGTTGAGACTGCTCCTGTGCTCGAGTAACCACAACATTAGCCCTGTGTACGTGTTCTCGTTCCCAATCATTTATTTGCTCAAGAGTACACTCTTTAAAACCGTGAATGCGACCAAGAACTAAATCGCAAACTGGATTCGGCAACAAACATACTTTTATTTGTCCCGTAAAAAATGGCGTCGCGATATGAACCACCGCAGTTTGAAATTTCTCAATTCTACCACCAAACGTAATGCACTTAACCCATGTGCCTGTACAACAAGAAGGATCAACCAAACATTGTCGCACACCTACCGTCGTGCAACCTGAATCCTTTAATAAAGTTACTGGCATGCCATTAAGTAAGCCCTTGTGAAACTCTAAAGACCCGGTTCCTTCATGAGCTGACATTGCAGGTAACGCCGGCAATGGGTGTCCACATCTCAGTCTGGATACCACGTCAGGCTGAAATAGATTCTTGCATTCCAAACATGTTTCAGCATTATTAAAATCAAATGACGCACACGCATTTGCTTGATTAACAGTATTATTGTTATCTGCGACATTATTTTCCGACATTTGAACGGAATTACCATGGTAAGCAGATCGATTATAACTATTTGACCGAAATGCCCTGTCATTTTGTTGTCTATTGTTATACAAATGTCTATTATTATTCTGCGAGTAACGTGCTTTATTGTAACTGTAAAAGTTAGGAGTGTTTCGTTGCCAATTCATTCTGTCTCTGTTTCCCAAATCAACCTGTTGACCAGTTCCAAAATGATTGTTATTCCATCTTCTGCCAGCTGGTGAATCTTTTCTATTTCCACCTTCAAAATGAGAAAAATTTCTTTGATAATTATTATTTCGATCTGAACTGGCACTTCTATGACGAAACCTATCTCTGTCACCACTATTCGATCTAAATTTTCCTTGTCTGTTATTTACAGTAGCAACACCCGCTGACTGTAACGATTCATGTAATTTAGTGTTTCTGACATTCAAGTTCGGATGAGCAACTGAAAACTGGCGCCCTAGGGTCTCAACTTCCGATAACGATTTAGGATTCCGCTCCTGTAAAAATGCCAAAAACTTATCACTTACTGAGGATAATACCTTATCCCGTAATATTAAATCTGCCAGATCTTCAAAATTCCGTTGTACTTTTTCAAGTTCGATCCAACGATTAAAAGTTAAACGAATATCCGAAATGAATTGTGAGAACTCTTTTCCTGTTTCCGGCAACAACTCTTTAAAACGCCTTCTATAACCTTCAGCTGTAAGCTGATATTTTTTTAATAGCGTAGCTCTAGCTTCATCATAGTTTTGACTATCGCCTTCTAACGAAGCGATTGCACTTAACGCCTCTCCTGATAAAAAAATTCATCAGTTTGCTACACCACATACTTTTATCAATTTTATATTCTGTGCATACCAATTGAAATCTTGACAAGAAGAACGTTATATCGTCGACCCCTGGTTTAAACAGGGCAAATGGCTTCGTCTTGCCTCCTTTTCTCTTTCGTCCTTGCCTCCTATTTCTTTTTCCATTTCCAACCGTTTCATACGTTCCTGGTTGGCTAATTCTCTATCTTTTAATTCTAACTGACGTTTCTCTCTTTCCTGCGCCTCTTTATATTCTGTTTGAGCAAACTCTTGTAATTTGTCTCCTGACTGTTACGTGCAGTCTTTGATATCTTACAATATTATACATTGGTATACTTGTTATGTTCGCAAATATTTTGTAAACAAAATAGTGCTTAAGGAAAAGTCATTATTGAGTTACTTCCCTTGAAAGTTGTGTCGGCTCTTCGATCGAACTCCGCGGATGAATCCATTTTACTGCGATTTATTCGTTGTTTGGGTAGTAATAGATTGTTCTTGCTTCAGAATATCTATGGCCTGAATTTATGTGTATTGTTTGTCTGAGTAGGACGAGTCTGTCTTATATCTGTATATCTTTACATATCTAAGTCGAACTATATGTTCTGTTGTCTCTAGAGAGGTCAAAGGCTATTCGGCGGATGTGTCGCTAGAGTGTGGTGTGATTTGGCTTCGTCCCGATGGGGACTGTTTTTTCTATGTCGGCTCGTTGCCATGAAAAAAGTGATCTCAGTATTTGTGGGGAAAGTGATAGTCGTCTAGACCTATCGTGTATGCTTTACCCCAGTGTTATTCGTATTGCCAAGGAATGGCAGAATCATATTTCTGATACCAAGGTAATAAAAGATACTCTTGTGAACTCTCTCGTTCGAAGCCACCATTTTCGATAGGTACGATTTGAATGTCTAAGAGAATATATTTGACTCGATGAAAACGACTTCGATTCCTAGCAGCACTATATCCTGTAGAATGCAGTCAATTGTTCATGATCAAATCTACAGAGCAATGAAATGTTTAATAAATGACTAACTTTAGGACAGATTCATTATCTGTATCCAAACGTGAGTGACAGCTCACGAGTGAAGCCATCTTGGAACCAAACATGTAGTGACTTTCAAGAAGAGAAAAGGGATGCCCGTATTATCGCTTGTTTAGTCCAGAGATCACTGCTACACATGAGAACCCTTTATTAGCGGTTCAATATTATTATATGAAAAATATGTGCTGAACATTATGTTAAAGAATCGTCGCTAGACGAGCTTAGGTCTAGAAGCCATCTGAAATATTATTTATAAGCTGACGTGCTCAGTCAGTGAAGTCAGAATGATATATATGTATGGGCGATACTGAGTGCTTGGGCTATCTGACAGTCCATTATACCTATTATGCTTTTTTATACATGAGTGCCCATGTAACATTGCAAGACCATTTATCCACTGAACCATGATGTATTATGCCAACCTGTGATTTGTCACTAAATACTGTGCTGTCGAGTGTATACGTCCAATTAAAAACTGTAGAAAGGTACACAGTCGTTGGTGTATCGTATGACTTCCATGCCATACATGAGAGGGAGAAAAGAACCATTTGTTCAACACTCGGGAACCCTTATTGTCCATTCGCACATTATACACACTTTGAAGTCAACTGATTTTAGCCAAACCTGGGTGGACCAGCTGGTTTTCGCCCCAGTGGGTTTTGAACCCTCGCAGAATTAATTATCAGGGACAACACTAGGGTACCGGGGGGTACGCGGGACCGTTTTGTGGTTTTTCCTGTGGCTGATACGACACACTTGGCACGTTTTTGGTGCTATTTGCTTCTTTGTCTAGTAACACTTCGGCTAGGGGTGACCTGGGTGTCCCCCCAAAGTTGGATGCAAGTTATGTGTAGGATCGCAGGTTGTGTACCGAGTTTTACATTGACATTACTAGTGAGTTTAATCGCGATTACATTTTCGCGTAACCCCCTTGTCATCTAAAGTTCAGGCTCGAACCGACATGTTTCAGTGAACACTAGAGAAAATTTTGCGCTATTTTTCGCAATCGTCATCAGACCCCCTACCGGGTGCTTCCGATGTTATCAAATAGGTCCGATGAACAGGTTAATAATTTAGAGTGTCCAGAAAGTTAATCTGACCTAGGTAGTGGTCAGTTCCGATTACTTTTGCATAATAAATACTCACATTCGATCATACTGGTGCAAGCCATCTGAGTAGCTATCCCTGTTTTGCAAACAGTCAATATGAAAAACATACACATAATTTATAAAGGCCCAGTAAATGTTTACATGTTATTTACTTATATCCCTGTTAAGTATTATCTAAAGTGGTCAAAAATATTGTGTTTTTAAGGTTGGAAGCAATAAATCCTCAACGCATAACCAGTTGATATGCCACCCACGCAAAATAACTTCCCCCGTTTTGGGCTACCTATACCGTGTAAATCATCCCCCCCTGGAATGTAAAATTTGAGCTTGCAACAACAGTATTGCAATTGAGTGTTTATTGTGAAGAAAACCGTAATTTATTGTTAAATCTTTTTAATATGTTTCTTAACAAGGTTTATTCTTAATAGTTTGTTTTGAGTTTGTTTGACAAATTAGTTGGTCAACAAATTTCTAACAACATTTTTCATTTCTAAAACGTCCTTTAATATTCATATACTGTCGGTGACGTCATATTTGTGTGGTTTCTTTAAATCTAGCCATGAATTTTTATGATTTGCCCTATATAGATTTATTTTGGATTTCCTGCAACCGTTAGCAATGGAGATACAAGACTTCAGATCCTATTTCAACTATATATGCACGATGTTTCTGAGGTTGACATAAGTTTTAACTGAGGGAGTGATTTTCTGGTTTCAGTAAGAATATATCTGTGTAGCAAATTCACAGTAGAAAATTGGTGATAAACTTGGTACCATAATAACTGCCTGTGCATAAAGAACCAGCGAACTAAGCTTGTGACCCATCACTAGGTACTTGGGAGAGTAACCCTGTGTGGGAAGGTTCAAGCGATCAAAGTCCAGATAACTAATATTAGAGGATCTGATTTAGTTTTCGAGTCAGTTAGACACCATGTCTGACATTTTGAGACTACTTTTCAAAGCTCAGGGCAAGACAGCTTAACCTTGTAAGACTCGGTCAACACAACGCTAACCATTGTGATGGTGCATGAGGAGTGCTCAATAGTATTAGTATTAAACTCAGAAGAAGATTGGGCGAGAATAGAAAATCTCTAGAGATAATTTAAGCTGGATGCGTCCAACATGGGTAACACAGTAAATTAAGACGCAGGATAGGTTAGAGGTAGCAGAAACATATGAGATTAGTGAAGGCATGATACAGAAAAATTAGAACAAGTTTCGCACTGCTGATCAAAAAAAATTAAGATTAGACTGAAGTTTCACGCTGTAACAAAAACAAATGATTAGACATAAGTGCCTTACGCGTCAACAAAGATTAGACAGTGAAGCTAAACAACAAAGTTAGACAGGGAAGCTGAAACAAACATGTTCCTGTTTCCTGAAGACTGTGAACCCGAATTTTGGAGCAATAAAGGTGAAACATGGAATTAGAAAATGTTGGAGACAGGACCAGAGATTCCCCAGACCGAGTAATGACCCCATCAGAGGACATCAAGTGGTTAACTGCGAAACGAGGTCTATTTATACCAGGTTAAAAGTAAATGCATGTTCAAATTAGTGTTCCAGTGACGAATTTATGCCCTGGTTGGACCTACATTTGAATTGTATCTGGTTCGTACACATACAGGAGACCAATTATGACACTGCTAGTCAGGCTTGGCCAGGACCATTAACCAGGGAATAATTTACGATTTGAATTAACAATTATGAGAACTGTAATCAAGTCGGTTATTTAAAGAAGCCTGGGGGTTTACAAGTGATAAGACAATCAATTGCACCTAGCTTGTTCGAGGTGGCTCATCGCCTTTTAGTAATTACATGTTGGTACTGGACATCCATGAACAAATTTGTCAGAAAAATACTTTCACTAGTGGGGATAGCCCTCCACAGCTGATCGTTGTAATAAGAACCCCCTGGTTTCCAAATGCAGAAAAAAAATGGGGCTGCATATGGATTTGATTAGATTATGCATTAGCCTCCAGATAGCAGATTATGAGAGGTAGTAATTCTAGACAGTAGACCAGGCCTTGAAAATAAATACACTTAAGTGCTTTAAGGCTAAGTAGCTCCTTTTGCTACTCTTGAAGAGTGTACCTGTAGCCAATGTTTAGAAGAGAGAATTCACTGCCAAATTCTTCACTGAGGCTGAACTTCTTGTTGGATATGGTTAAAAACAGATTAAATTCAAGGATGCAGGTTATCCTTAAAGATTTGTCTATAAGATTGTTTTGTAAACTGAAACTCTTCCTTGGATATATAATGAGCTGTAAGTCTTGTAATTGAGAACAAATGGAATCTATTAATTGTTCCCCTGAGTAAACCAATTATCATCCATGAAATTAAGCACCAGTCGCGGATCCTTTCATCCCACACTGAAGAAATTCCAACCATTGTATATTGGGACTTTCAACAACACCATTGGAAGTCATTGCAGTGGGTGGGAAATTCTTGGTATTTGGGACGGAGATAGGTCTCAAAAATGGAGGATTTTGAAAAATGATCCTTACGGTCAGATTTCCGGATTATGGGAAAATCGTAGCAAATTTCATAATAAGCTGAGGGTTATGTGACACTGTTGGTTCATTTCAGATGGGTTGTAGTCATAGCCTCATTGACTTCGCCCTTGGGTCTAACTTATGTCAATCTCTCCCCTTGACGATCCCACCCCGTGGGAGCGTTAACAACCATGAACCCCATTGGTCTTAGGTCGAATCCTATTTACCTTGCTGGGAATCCCGATTTATGCCTGCATAACGTTGTTTCCAGCCTGTACATGCTTGGATTTAGTGGCCCAACTCTTCTTAGGAGTGCAGCCCTTTCCGTCAATAAATATTAAGAAAATAGTTCTAGAATACTGCTCCCGCGGAACAAAAAAGATTAAGACAGTCAAGATTAACAATACCTTCCTTAACAGGGAAGGGTACAACTCTTGATAACCCTAACGCTATAGGCGAATAGGTTTTTACCGATGCCTAAGCTTATGAAACAATATCTCTCTTCTCCAGCTTTATGGCCAGACTATGGGTTGAGTTAGGGATGACTAGACCGCTGATTTTATCGCAAGTAATGTACCAACATACTCAGCAAATCAAGGTGGAAATACAACCTAAAATTACATGCTTAGTTACCTCCGCACTTCAATTGACAACGCAGGTATATCTAAGTCCTTACATGCCTTGGTGTATGGATAGACCGGGTCCATGAAGATGGGCTTGTAGTATCTCACCACGTCTCACAGTTGATCGTTGGATTGAGCTTTCCAAAACAGAAAAAACGTATGAAAGACTTATGGATTTGTTGCTCAGAGATAAGATTATGTCATGTGTTAACAAACCCTTCCTTGAATTTATACATGAGCGTAAACCCAAATCTCTAAAAGAAATGGAAGAATATTATTCCCATTATGTCACTGCACACCCCGACGTGACTTTTGGCAACACTAAGATTAAGGAGAGTATGCCAGTTGCTTCAGCAACACCATACAATCCCAATTATTCACACAGATTTCAGGGACCTCAAAACAGATTTGATAAAAAAGGTAACCATAATAGTTATCAAAACCAAGGTAACCAATCATTTCAGGGTTCTTCTTCAAAGAACTGGAGACGAGCTGATAGCTCTCGACACAGGGGTGGTCATAATTATAGGAATTTCCGTAGAGGAAGTAATTATAGAAACTATCAGGGTTATCCGTCTTGGAGTCAACAAGATCATAATTACAGAGATACTCATTATAATGAATATGATAATGGTAACCAAGGGAACTAAGACTCAAACCCAAATAGGGGTTACAATAGAGGTAACAATAACTACAGAGGTGATAATAACCGAGGTAGATCTCAAAACAAAAGACATAAACCACATTTTCAGGCAAACTCTGCACAACAAGAGTCCCATGAAGCCTATAAACAGAGTAAAGATAATAATGATGCTAGTAATATGGCATGTGCAGCTTTTGATTTTGGGAGAGCATCTCAGTGCCCCCAATGCAAAACGTTATTTGAGCCAACCACAGTGTCTACTTTAAGCTGTGGCCATCCTCTTCCTGCTCTTCCGGCATCAGTCGCGCATGATGGAAGAGGTTCTCTTGTCTTACATAAGGGTTTATTGAATAACAATCCAGTCTCTGTGCTATTTGATTCTGGATGCACCACAATTGGTGTTAGGCAGTCACTCGTAGATCCTTCCCGTGCCACTGGACAAGTAGTCAAATGTGTAACATTTGGCGGCACATTAGAGAAATACTCTACTGCTATTATTAGGATTGCTACTCCTTTCTTTACAGGAGATGTACACGCATGTCTTCTCCCGAATCCGATCGCTGACCTCATCATCGGTCGCATTCATGGAGTCAGAGAATGCACTCCGCAACAAATTTCCGCGTGGGAAAGGCAAAACATGCAGCTTGCTAACGCTGTAGTCACTAGAGCTCAGGCTCTTAATATGCCTCAAACTTCATCTACTGAAGATAATTAAGTGCATAACCAAGATAATCCCTTGGTAATTTCTCGTGACTCGTTTATAAAACAGCAAGAAGATGATTCCACTCTGAAGAAATTCTTCATTCTTGCAACTAAAGGTGATCCGAATAAAGACACAAGTCGTAAATCGTGGATTACAAAGAAGAATGGCGTACTTGTACGTATGGTTCAAGACTCCATTACGTCAAGTCATTCTCAAATCCTGGTTCCCAAGAATTTGAGAGTTAAAATTTTGCAGCACGCTCACGACTCTCAGTGTGCTGGACACATGGGTTTTTCCCGTACTAAGTCAAGAGTCCTTGCGGCTTTCTTTTGGCCATTTGTAAACAAGGACATACGGATTTATTGTCGATCTTGTAAAGTATGTCAGGAAGTTAAATCCAAAGGTCCACGGCATGCTGCACCCATTCAGGCGGCGGACATTCCTATTCGGCCGTTCCAAAAAATGGCCATAGACATTATTGGTCCATTAAGATCAAGTCTGCCAGAGGACATCAGTTTATCTTGACGTGTGTTGATATGTGCACACGTTGGCCAGAGGCTATTCCTCTGAAGAGCATTACTACTGCTGATATTGCAGATGCTCTTTGGCTTATATTTTCTCGTCTGGGGTTCCCCGGAGAGATATTGTCAGACCATGGCACCCAACTAATATCAGATACCATGTCTCAAGTAATGTCTACTCTGCAGATAGATAGATCTTTAAGTAGTATCTACCATCCAATGTCTAATGGTATGGTCGAACGCCTTAATAGAACACTTAAAAACTTACTGGGGAAGATAACTGAGGATCATCCTCAAGACTGGGACAGAGTTTTACCTGCGGCCCTCTTCGCTTACAGAGAGGTACCCAATGAACATACGGGATTTTCTCCCTTTGAACTCGTCTTTGGCGCGCGTCCGCGTGGCCCTATGTCGTTGCTTCACGATCTCATAACATCTGACAATATTGACGATGACACAAAGTCATCCTACGAATATGTCATCGCGTTGAGACAAAAAATTATCGAAGCATGCAAATTAGCAACTTCTTCTTCTGAATTTGCGAAACAGAAGGCAAGGCAATTTGCCAATAAGAAGAGATGCTTACGACAACTTTGTCCTGGTGACAAAGCATTTGTATTACTACCTTGTAGGGAAAACAGATTACTTATTTCTTGGAAAGGTCCGTACGATATAATATCGAAAATTTCCGATGTCGACTATATTGTCGATATTGATGGGAAGCATAAAACCTTCCACATCAATATGCTTACTGAATTCCATGAACGTCCGGATTATTTGCAACCCATTTTCCAAGCAACGGACAATTCTCCAGTACAACATGGTCATTACTCATCACTGTCCGTGATACAGGATGAGGAAACAAGTTTTTCAGATGTAAATCTCCCCCTTCCAATGATCCCACTTCATTCTAGTGAATCATGGAAGAACGTTACTGTCTCTCCTGATTTGTCTCTAGGAGAACAGCGACAAGTTTCAACTATGTTGCAAACATTTCAGGATGTACTCACTGACATCCCTGGACAAACGAATGTCATTCAACATGACATTGTTCTAACTGACCATACTCCTATTAGGGTTAGACCTTATCGTATACCTATACATTTTCAAGCACAGGTCGAGAAAGAGTTGGATGAGATGATAGATTTGAAAATAATCGAACCATCCACCTCTGCAGATTCTTCGCCGATGGTTATTGTGCGTAAAAAAGACAATAACATACGTCTTTGCGTTGACTATCGAAAATTGAATCAAGTAACGAAGTTCGATGCCGAACCTATGCCTTTACTGGAAGAGCTACTTACTCGACTCTCCAAATCTCATTTTTTTCACTAAACTTGATTTGTCTAAAGGATATTGGCAAGTTCCTTTATCTGAACGCGCCAAACCTCTCACGGCTTTTTCAACACCTAGAGGTTTGTTCCAATGGAATTTTATGCCTTTCGGTCTTATGAACGCACCAGCTACATTCGTACGCATGATGCGCCGAATCCTATCTTATCGGTCAGATGTCATTGCATATCTAGACGACATCTGTCTTTTCAGCGATACTTGGGAAGATCACTATTCAGGGTTAGATGAATTGCTGTCTACCTTGCGCGAGCACAACCTAACAGCAAAACCCTCTAAAGCCTATATTGGTTTTAGCGAAATTTCTTTCCTAGGCCACCGAGTTGGTCATGGTTTCCTAAAGACAGAGGACCATAATACTAGTAAGATACTTAACATCTCAATCCCTAAGACTAAAAAACAGGTGAGAAGTCTGTTAGGTCTTGTTCAATTTTATGGCAGATTCATTCAGAATCTATCCTCTATCATGGCACCTCTTTCAACACTTCTAAAGAAAGGTTCGCCTAATGTGGTCCACTGGTCTCAGGAATGCCAATGCTCTCTGGATAGGATTAAAACATTGTTTTCAACACCACCTATTTTAGTGCTACCTACTAAAGATAAGACATTCGTTCTTCGTAGTGACGCTTCATCCACTGGGATTGGAGCGGCACTAATGCAAGAGTACTCTGGAACTCTGCATCCCGTAATGTATATTTCCAGAAAACTTAATGCGGCAGAAAGGAATTATTCGGTTTTAGACCGTGAGCTATTAGCTATGGTTTGGTCGATTCTCAAACTACAGAGATTCCTTCTGGGCGCACATTTCATAGTAGAAACCGACCAAAAAGCTCTTACTGCTATACAGAGTAAGAATTTGAAGAGCTCGAGGTCTACTCGATATGCAATTGCTCTTCAACCTTTTTCATTTCTCTGTGCGAGCTATTCGTGGATCAGATAATGTGATGGCAGACATTCTGTCAAGATGCCCACATGATTCCACATAACTATTAGGGCTTAGACTTCTTGATATGTCTAGTTCTATAGTAGTTCCTTTTCTATATCATGATAGATACACATTTGTAATTTAATAATATAATGATTGTATCACTACATAGCGGTTCATTGATGTTTATTCACCGCTGTGCTTTGATGATTTTTTTCTTCATAAATCATAAATTTAAGATATCTAATACGAAATGATGATATGAATTTTTTAGGCATTGTGTAATTGCCAGAATTGTATTATACTTTGATGACACCTTCCTGGAAAAATATACTTGTAGAGAAATAATTTCTCTCAGTTTATGAGACACATTCTCACCAGACGCTCCATAAGTCGACTTAGCCTCATATTAGGCGTTATAGGTATTCCTGATATTTTCATCTGCGCATTATTCATGCGTTGTGAGCCTATTGTACGTTGCTCCTAGATGTATTTCAAAAAAAAAAAATGTTCCATTTTTTTTTTTCCCGGGAGGTGTGGTAAGACTGTTACGTGCAGTCTTTGATATCTTACAATATTATACATTGGTATACTTGTTATGTTCGCAAATATTTTGTAAACAAAATAGTGCTTAAGGAAAAGTCATTATTGAGTTACTTCCCTTGAAAGTTGTGTCGGCTCTTCGATCGAACTCCGCGGATGAATCCATTTTACTGCGATTTATTCGTTGTTTGGGTAGTAATAGATTGTTCTTGCTTCAGAATATCTATGGCCTGAATTTATGTGTATTGTTTGTCTGAGTAGGACGAGTCTGTCTTATATCTGTATATCTTTACATATCTAAGTCGAACTATATGTTCTTTTGTCTCTAGAGAGGTCAAAGGCTATTCGGCGGATGTGTCGCTAGAGTGTGGTGTGATTTGGCTTCGTCCTGATGGGGACTGTTTTTTCTATGTCGGCTTGTCGCCGGGAAAAAAGTGATCTCAGTATTTGTGGGGAAAGTGATAGTCGTCTAGACCTATCGTGTATGCTTTACCCCAGTGTTTATTCGTATTGCCAAGGAATGGCAGAATCATATTTCTGATACCAAGGTAATCAAAGATACTCTTATGAACTCTCGTACGAAGCCACCATTTTCGATAGGTACGATTTGAATGTCTAAGAGAATATATTTGACTCGATGAAAAACGACTTCGATTCCTAGCAGCACTATATCCTGTAGAATGCAGTCAATTGTTCATGATCAAATCTACAGAGCAATGAAATGTTTAATAAATGACTAACTTTAGGACAGATTCATTATCTGTATCCAAACGTGAGTGACAGCTCACGAGTGAAGCCATCTTGGAACCAAACATGTAGTGACTTTCAAGAAGAGAAAAGGGATGCCCGTATTATCGCTTGATTAGTCCAGAGATCACTGCTACACATGAGAACCCTTTATTAGCGGTTCAATATTATTATATGGGAAATATGTGCTGAACATTATGTTAAAGAATCGTCGCTAGACGAGCTTAGGTCTAGAAGCCATCTGAAATATTATTTATAAGCTGACGTGCTCAGTCAGTGAAGTCAGATGATATATATGTATGGGCGATACTGAGTGCTTGGCTACTGACAGTCCATTATACTATTATGCTGCATGAGTGCCCATGTAACATTGCAAGACCATTTATCCACTGTACCATGATGTATTATGCCAACCTGTGATTTGTCACTATCTGTGCTGTCGAGTGTATACGTCCAATTAAACTGTAGAAAGGTACACAGTCGTTGGTGTCGATGACTTCCAGCCATACATGAGTGTGAGAAAAGAACATTTGTCAACACCACGAACCCTTATTGTCATTCGCACATTATACACTCAATCCATGTCTACACACCACTGCGTAGGTCAAGCTGACATTCCAGACACTACAGTGGAGCAAACAACACCATAGAGATCTTATCAACTGATGATGATGATGTCTGTCTTCCAAGAAAAAGAGACGTTATCACTGACAAACCAAGAATTTTACCCTGTTTAATAAAGTATTCCGCCGTCGACATTTCAGAATCTGAATTAATATATTTACCTCATCAAATAAACTGTAGTATTCCAATTAGTATCCTATATTCGTCACCTTATCGATACTCATTATTGGAGATTAATCATCTTTTATTTAATAAAATATGCAGCTATAAATCAATCAACTAAGAAATTATACAAGATAATAGTACTACTGAAAACATAATGATCCATGAAGAGAATCAATTACATAGAAATAAATATATACGTTAGCAATGACCATCATCGCACCTAAACAATTAAAGAAGAGATAATATCGTAAAGAACCACGGCGTCAACACAAAAATCTACGACATTTCAGCAGCCCCAAAGAAACTTGCTATAAGCCTTTCCGATTCATCGACCTGAAATCAACCTAGGAAAACACCCCAGGACACCTATGATGAAGAACAAGCATCTTACGAGTAAAATGACAAAGAAAGGTGCTCACTAATAATAACCAGGGTACTGACACCATAATAACAATGTCTACTTATCTGCGGGAATCCCAGTACTCCTCGTAACGTATTCTATCCAACACAGGCTATGAAATTCATACAGCTGAATTGAAGATGAGCAATTCTCCAAAACAAACAGTAATTTGCTCTGGTTGAAAGTATCTGTTACCGAATGACGTCACTCAATGTAACCTCCACAGGTACACAGCAGGACTTGTAAATGTAAATCGAAAACTGTAGCATCATTCCCCGGTACAACTATGATACTTCTCTGGAGACTTGAGTATGTACATCACACGAACGTTGACCTTCCAAGTCAAGGTTACGACTTTGACATAATGACTGATTTATTGAGCATGCAACAAGTGTCATTGTTCCAATATACGTGGCAATCAATTGAGCTCAAAATATCTGAATTTTATAGAACGGGAAGGTACATTATAATGGCCACCATGTTAAGGTACTGTCCGCCCGTTCGTTTATTCCCGTGTATTAAAAGAGTTTGTCTGCATTTGATATATGTATACCATTATTATTCCCATATGTGTCTATATGAATGTTAGAACATTGGTATACAACAAAAGTGTCACGCGAATGTTTTATTCGTGGGTATGCCAAAAACTGCACGGTATCGTCCCTGTATTATTTATGCAGTGTTCTCTCACAAGGGATCACGAATTAGTAATGTCTCAGATATGCCCAACAGCTCAAATATAACCAGGTAAGAAGCCAATGCTGTTCCGGTAACATAACAACACAGTTTATTGAAAACTCATGATCCATGAGACATGATGAACCGTCCTTAGTTAATGTCATTCTGTCTATTCGTAACATAGTGTTATACTCCTTGACGGTAATACATTGTTGCTTATTAGTCCCAATACTTCTATACATCTCTATGTATTGATTATATCCGTGCCCTTCTCCCGTACCTTCTTTTCAACTCATATAACTTCATTAACATGAATTTCCCAAATTCAGCACACATTAGCGACAAAGCAGGATTTTTTAAGACTCCGATTTTTACGGTGTATAGACCTGCCCGTCTACCAAATGTATAAGCATCAAATTATACGTGATTCACAGTATTCATCCTGTTATGCACTCCTATGCATGGCACGAATCAATATACCCTTTTTTCACGGGTTTTCAAGCAAACCAGCAAACACAAGGCTGTTCACGTCTTGTTTTTTATTTGGGGTCCATTTTGTTCTCTACGTCATTGTTTCAAGACCCAAAAAACTCCTACGTCATCCTTTTTTTACTGCGCGCAATAATAATGCACCTAAGTGTACTATTCACATATCTTCAAATATTTTCACCAAACTCAACTCAGCGCTCTTTGATGCGCAACACCAAAATGTTGTAAAAAACCATACGCAACAGCAGGCAAAGACATCAACATCAGAATGAATAAGGCAAGAACAGCCTTCTTTAGCCTAAATAACATCTGGAAGTCCTCCCAATACAGCACAAGCACAAAATTAAGATTATACCAGAGTTGCATGCTTTCTGTGCTTCTCTATGGTGCGGAATGCTGGAGAGTCACAGAGAAGGAAATGTCAAAATTGTCCTCTTTTCACACAACATGCCTAAGAAAAATTCACCGAATCTTTTGGCCGAATACCATCACCAACCAAGATCTGCTTACTCGTAGCAAGCAAGAGGACATGCATACCATCATAGCTGGCAGACGCTGGAGCTGGGTTGGTCATGTCCTCAGAAGAGACCCCGATGCCATCACAAAAATAGCTATGCTTTGGACCCCTGAAGGAAAGCGAAAGAGAGGCCGACCAAAAACAACTTGGCGGAGGACTGTGGAGGCTGAGATGCAAAGAATGAACCAGAGTTGGGGCACTGTATGAAGGATGGCCACCGAACGTGCAAAGTGGAATCAATTTGTTGTTGCCCTACAAGACGCCACTAGGCGTGATGGCCACTGACTGCTTTGACGGTCGGTGGTTAAGGATCGAAGAAGAAGAAGAAGAATATTTATATAGATATGTAAATAAATATTACAACAAGTTTTCCAATTATAGGAACAAAAATTATATCAGCTGTGCTGTTATTCAATTATAGTACATGTATCAGCTGTGCTGTTAATTAAGGATATAACACTTATCAGCTATGCTGTTATTTTTGTCTCTTGCTATGCTAATTCACTTTCTCATCACTGACAGTTTCTATGCTCACAACCCTCTCTGACAAGTGCTATAATATATCCTAACAATAACGTTATGTTCTTATGACAGGAGTATGTGAGACGAGGACTGTTTGGTGATATATCAGGTGGGAGTTATAGGAGACAATAGATTGGAGTTAGATGAGACAAGAGATTGAGTCCTAACAAGGACTGTTTTGGTTATATTTCAGTTGGTTTTATCTGAGATAATAGACTGAAGTTATAGGAGACAATAGGTTGAGTCATAACAAGGACTGTTTTGGTTATATGGCAGTTGGTCTGAGATAACAGATTGAAGTATAGGAGACAATAGGTTGAGTCCTAACAAGGACTGTTTTGGTTATATGGCAGTTGGTCTTATCGGACTGAAGTTATAGGAGACAATAGATTGAGTCCTAACAAGGACTGTTTTGGTTATATGGCAGTTGGTCTTATCGGAGATAATAGACTGAAGTCATGTGAGACAATAGATTGAGTTATAGGAGACTATAGATTGAGGTATGAGTCCTATTTGTCTTTGTCTATTCAATCATAATAGGAAATACAATCATTATACTTAATTTCCCCAAGATACAATCAGTAACCTGATAGGTAGTATAAATGACACACACCAAATACCAACATTATAGACCTGCTGGAAGCCTATTTTCCTAAAGGTTATCGTAAATATATTTACCCTCTAAGATTCAAACAGGCCAGTTTTTGACTAGACTTAGCGAAGCAGGTGCAGGTCAATGCCCTCAGGTAAGCTATAAATCAAAGTTGACAGCTCTTATTACACAGTCGGTCGTCTCTGGCTTCGTGTTCGGTTGCGTGCTTAGCATAAAATTTCGCCCGATTATATAGGCAGGCAAATGCTTAAGGAAAGCTTTTGGTTGGTTCCTGGCGGAGCAAGCTGATTGGTTTCCTGCAGTTTAGTACAGCCTAATTTTATTCAGTTTTCCTCCGCCATATTGCGTGAACAAGATGGCCGTTAATTTATTCTGTCTCAGAGACTGGTGAACGTTGCTCGTTGATTGGTTGAAGCAAATCTGTATCTCGACATAGTGATTAACAAAGTAGTGGGTTACACTCGTTTCACGACAACACCGTCACACTTTTCTATTTTCGCGAGAGTACATGTGTCGTAAATTTATTTTGTGAGAAAGAGTCTTAGAAATAGTAGTCCGGTTTAGAGTGTAGTATGATGGTGAAAAGCTCAGTGATAGAAATGTAGAGATTAAATATGATGCTCCACAAAGTGCTGGAGGAGAGTAAAGACAGACTTATTTACGACAAATCGTTTCTCTCAATCTTCTCTTCCACTCTCCTGGTCAAACAATTATTTGCCAGTTTTCCAGACACACATCTGCGCTCACACCGATTTGGTGCTTCAGACACACAGACGACGTGGATACAACTATCTTAAACAAATATGAGGGATTTGGGCCTTGGTAGTCCAACACAGTACTATATATGTTTATGCTGTTTATTAGCATTAAACTCAATCACAACATCCAACAGGTGTTACATAAAAAGTATCATAAGTACCGAAAAATACAATTAACAAGGTGAGGAGGGGGGTAAAGGAGATTGGTATCGACTAAACCCATCCCGCTTATTAGACAAAGGTAAACCCAGTTCCAAGATAGATAGTTATCAGGAACGTAGGTAATGTAACCTAACAGTGAAGTTAATTACTCTGAAAGAGGTGTTACAATATGGGTGAAAATGAGGTGATGGTATAATTCCTTCAATGCGTGATGATAGCAACTGACCGGTAAAGTTTTTAATCCAGTGAGGAAAAACTAGACTCAGTCACAGTCAGGTAAATCGGTAATCTCTCACATTTAGAGCAGTAAATAAAATTATCGCTACTGGCACTGTTCATCTTCCAGTTTATCTCACAGATTGAAATCAAATTTGATGATAATATTTAAATGTTCTTGGGTAGGCTTTCTTTCATGTAATTATGATAGCTAGGCCGCACCGGACCGCCACAAGATTAATTTTAAAATGTTTCATCAATATATCTGGAAGTTTTAAGAACCGAGTCTGAAACTCTCTGTATGATTTATTAATAATGCTGGGATCACAAAGGTGATCATTCTGAAGAAAAAGATAGAAAACCCATGACAACATAATCATACTTCAAAAATCAAATAATATTCTTAACGCGCGATAAATTTACCGTTAAGGCTATTATATATACACTCGCGTATTTAATTATGTATTTAAGAGAACACGTCACGAGTCTAATGGTTAAAATACACATCTATATATATAGAACTTAACTAAATTTATTAATTATAAATTCCTTCGCGACTTTAAAAGTTACTTTAATATTTAAGCATCTATTATTTTTGGAAATGTTATAATAGATATATCATTAAATTTACCACTGGAACTTTTTGGATGAGTTTAATTAAATAGATTAAATAAACACAAAATCCAGTGAAATAAAATGAAAGCACTAGACCACTGATCACTTTAACAAATATATTATACCGTGCACAGAAAAAGAAACACTCCAATGGTAGCCACCAATTCAGATGGAAATCTAGCAAAATTTCTACGATAGCTAGTGAATCTAAAATCTCTGGCAACGAAATGATAGCATGGCTTCCTACGTGGTCTGTATATATTTAAAATGGAATTAAAGATGAGGGGGGCATGAGAAAGTTGACACTTTTTTGATCTCAGGAGACTTTCGGGGATCTGACCGACAGACTAAAGAGAGATGCCTTCCCCTGGTTTCGTTGCGTCCGATTCGTCTTCGATCGGTTCAGCGCTTAACATAAAGGTGCGAAAAATCCGCCAGGAAAGCTTGCGTCTCGTTTCCGGGACCACTACTGCTTTGATCTCTCCCGCTCAACGTTCCTGAAACCACTTCCGTGTCTGTTTGATCCTGTTCCGCTCTCTCTGTTTTAAGTAGGCAACGCCCCCACTGCCCAAGTTAATGAAAATAACTTCATATCATTGCTCAGGCGATGTCCGTGGGCGTGATTTAATCTTTCCTTAAATCAATGCGATGACCAGAATGACCGGTAGATAAACTGTCCACATATTAATCAGCCAACGTGTTGGCCATCTGCGTGGAACGGTTTCATAGCAATGAGTCCAGGTGAAAATAAATTCCCGTTTGATGAAGAGTTACCAAACTATTCGGGGGCTCTGGTGCTATACGAAGGGGTCGTTACAAAGGGTCGTACGATAGAATCCCACGATTCAGGGTCAGCTGAGTTCGTCTGTGACAACATGTAAGGGGAAACAATACAATGTTTTTGTCTAACTCTCAACCACAGTTGCACCCCCTTAGCTGTGGTTGAAAGTTAATGTACTCTCTCGAAAATAGAAAAAGTGCGCAAATGACGGTGTGCAAAATGTGACTGACCGACCGACCGACCGACCGAAGTACTTATGGAGGGAATTATGGTATTGTATGGATTTGCCGAGTGTTTTAAACCATTTTAAAAGTAATATATTCAGAAAGATACTGTATGGGCTAATTAAAACTAGTAATACCACAGAATTAAGAATCAGAACAAGTAAAGAAATACACCAGTTAGGTACTCACAATTACTCAACATCATGGAAACCAACAGACTGATGTGACTCCAGCACGTCGATAGAGAAGGGTTTACAAATAAGAACAATGTGTGTCCAGTAAATTAGGAATGCCCGACAAAAATGTGCATGAGGCTTGCAATCTCATCATGCAAAACAATTTGCTAGAGAAACTACTATAATGAGGCCGAGATAGAGAAAGAAAGAAGTACGTCAATGTCTTTGTGCGAAGTCACAGAGAGAGAGAGAGAGAGAGAGAGAGAGAGAGAGAGAGAGAGAGAGAGAGAGAGAGAGAGAGAGAGAGAGAGAGAGGGAAGATAGAGAAAGAGAGAGAACGAATGAACGAGCGAACTTTATTTTCAAAGGGTTAATAATTGAAAGCGCAGACACGTCTAACATTCTGTCCCGCCACTCTCACTTATTTTGCATGCTGTATCCTTTCATTCCTACGTGTTACTTTAAACATTAATTTGAAGGCATGCCGCATTATAAAGGTAATATAACAGCATACACTTACAGAGAGACAGAGAGAGAGAGAGAGAGAGAGAGAGAGAGAGAGAGAGAGAGAGAGAGAGAGAGAGAGAGAGAGAGTAGGATTTGTCACCAGGTTCGTATTTAAGGCTATTGCAGGCTGGACCAGATTATAATAAGTCCTTCCAGACCACAAGGTGTTTTAAATTTGGACATACACCCTAATATAACCGACGGTCCTTGTGTCAAGGTTGAATGGGGTGCTCCTCGCCAAACTGAGACAAAACTCCGTCAATTAAAAAACCAGATCTGACGTGCTGATTCTCATATTTCCTCCCCCCAGCAAAATCGTTCCCAAGTTAATTAGTTTTTCTACTCACCTTGTGACTTGGTTTTTTTTTCAAATGGGGAGGGGGGGAGGGGGGAGGGGAAACCCCTTAACAAAACCAGCCCTAACTTGAGCGGTTCTCTCTCTCGAGCTATCTGCAAGATCACGTGATTATTTTAGTGCTGGTTTCTTTCCTCTTGTAAGGCCGGCCTGCAGTGGTTGTTACATGCTGCATAAGGAGAAAAACAGAACATGATGATGATGACCAGACCAAGCAGCATCAATGAAATAAGATGGATGGAAGTACTGTGCACAGATGGACATGACAGCATGACGACGACACTTGGAGAAAGACAATCACAGGTAGAGAGGGATAGAGACGAATCCTGTTTGCGACAAAGAAATCTGATATCTCGTGGAGTCGGAGAAGGTGGGAAGAAAGAAAGATTAAAGAAAGAAAGACAGAAAGAAAGAAAGCGAATACTTTCAAAAATATTTGTAGCGATCCAATAGTGTATAAAATATTTTTTAAGAAATATTTTTATTTTGAGATTGCGAAAGTAAAATTTCTGGACATGCGCACATTTAATGCAAAAACTTGTTTAAAAACATAAAGTACATAATGTATACATAAGATACTTTCTAACATAAATGTGTACGGGTTCATCCAAAAAAATATGTCTGTAAAATGCTAGACATTCATTCTGAAGGTATAGGCAGTTCCACAGTAGATACGTCGTAGAGGAGTGAAGTGTTAAAGACTTCACTATACTATTTGTCATCTTTATGGGGTATGGGTGACCTTTCCCCTTCCACACTGCCTTTGCATTCCCAAACACATGAGAAAGTCAGGTACCAATTTACAGCTGGGTAGACTGGAGCGTGATGCAACCAAGTTTTGAGCCCAGAACCCAGTAATTTTGTTGAAAGCGCTCTAGCCACTCTGCCAATCGGTTGCTCACCAGATATATTACGAGATTAAATTACGAGATTAAAACGTATTGTGTGAGGCCAGAGCAGTGGAGTAAGTGTGGAAATACCGAAAAAATATACTCGTAGCTTTCTTTTTTCGTCATAAGATGGAACAACGTGTAAAAACAATATAACCAGGCATAGCTGCATGAGAGTAGTTAGATCGCTGGTCTCTCCCGACGAAGGTACGGGTTCGAAACACAGTGGCGTCATGCTCCAATCTACCCAGCTGTAAATGGGTACCTGACTCTGCTTTTGAGTTAGGGAAGGAAAGGGCAGCGAGGAAGGTAAGTGGTTACCCCATTTCTCGGAACTGGACCAAGTATAGTGAAGGATCTAACACTTCAATCCTCTACGGCAGTATGTGCTATGGTACTACATTTACATGTTATAACTATGTTTTGTTAATGTTTACACATGTCTTTTAATATGTTTCACTCACTCAAAAACTCCCTTCTCAATTCTTCTGCCTCCCTGCAGTTGGAGAGCAAAGTAGTGGGGTATAAAGAGGGATTGTCCTAATATGATAAATTCATGCCACATGATATAAATCCTGGCTAAACGTGCTAACTGAATGAGAACTTTTGTAGCATGATATCTATTGCCGTTATTTTTAGCTTCAAGTTCGTTAACTGTACGTAGTTGCAGATCGTGAAAGGGGGAGAAAGAGGCGGCAGTGTAAAGAGATGATTGTAAAGACAAACATTACAAACTATATATGAGAGATTTAGGCGTGGTACCACGTTTGAAGCGTTAATGGAGGACATAGACCTGACAATATTTACACTGCTATACTAGTCTTGTCACTGGACTTTAATTTTATTTCAGCAGAACTCGTTTTATTGAAGGCTAGAAATATTATTTTGTTTTCGATTACATCAGTACAGTGTTCGTATTTTTTTTAACTGGCCTTCACATGCATAAAAGATAGATGAAATTATGCAAGCTTTTTCTGACTGATCGTCATATCCATCAAGGACTGTGGATAATAAACGGTATTTATATTGAATGTTTCTTCATGCGCACGAAAGATTAAAAATAATAAATAGAGTTTTCTAATTGGTCTTCAGTTGCATGAAAGATTGACATGTTATCGTCAGATAGTTACAAGTAAGAAGATCCGTTTTTTGCAGACGACATCTGTATTTATTGCTGTGGCTTTTTTCTTCTCCTATTTATTTTTTTATTTACTACTCTTTTTTCCCCTTCTCTTCCTCGTTTTCAACCGATATTAGTCTTCTGGAAAAGAAAAACAGCAACATTAGTTCGAATAAGCTAGGCTTGTTTGGTGATGTTTGTATTATGTTTGTGATGTCCGTTAAACTGATATTTACATATTTATTGTTTATTGGAAGTACCTATGGCGTGGTGTCTTGAAGGATGCTGAAAGTACCAGGAACGGCTAAGAAATGGAATTATGAGGTCTTTAGAGAAGCTGTGAACAGAGATAAATTACTACTAAAAATTATGGAGATGACGATCAAAATTTATAGAGCATGTCCTAATAGGAGACAATTGTAGCATATGATAAAAAATGAATGACTGAGGGAAGACGGGGCAGAGAACGATAGTGAGAGAAATTTCAGGATGGACTAACAGCAAGCCATGGGTGGAAGTTACCAATAAACTTAACATCAGAGGCAAGAGGTTGTGGTGAGAAATGATGATCTAAGCCACCGGCACGGCACTTGATAACGATGACGACTGATTTGTTATCGCAGTAGAAGTAGCAAAACATGAGGTAATAGTGGGTAATATAATTAGTATAGCATGAAGTTATGACGGTGGCAGTAGAAGTAGCATAGCACGAGGTAATTGTCATGAAATATTCTAATCCACATATATAAATTATTAGGTAAATATGAAGCCTAACAAATAAAATTAATAAAGAGAAGAGCAATGGAAAAATAACAGTGCTGTCACAAAGAATGTACTCGAAATCCCCCTTGTTTTCTGCTTCGTCTGCAAATTGTAACGCTTTCACGTTGATAGTAAAAGCTTACTGTATTATACCCGCTTTCTTCAATGAAACGTGTGCTGTATTTCTTGGAAAAACATTGAGAGGCAGACTGCGTAATGACCTAAATTAATCCTAACATTAATTATACTGCGTTACCAAAACGAACGAACAGATGGACAAAAGGATAAAGAGAGAGGGGAGGGCTGAAAATCAGGAACGCATGCAACACGCTTCGCGCGATACACAAATGCTGCCATCACGCGTGTAAGTCTACATGCACTAATTTTTTTTCAGACGGACAGTGATAAAATACACTACCCTTTCCCAGAGTTAGGTTTATAAATCATAAAAAAACGCTTATTAGAAAAGATAACATTAGATGGGTTTACGGTTGAAAACATAACAGTACCCAGACAGCACATCTTCGAAACAGGAGGTAGAAGAAATTGCATATTTTGAACGCAGCCACGTAGCTCCTTTAAATTAGTATTTTTGGGTTCCTTAGGGCTTGCTGACAAATAATATGTAAAACGTTACGCAAATAGTCCAGGAATTAATAAATTATAACCAAAATAAAATAGTGGGGATGCCTGACAACACAAAATCATTTCTGCTCATAAAAATTTTTTTATAACGTGTTTGAAAAAAACCTTGCGTTTCAGAAATAGCCTACCATGTAAACTCCAAATTGATTGGAGCGCAACAAATGAAAGTCTAACCACGATTGGTCGGGCTATAAATACTATCTTGGTTGTTAGGGGAGACGGGGAAAGGTAACATTTTTTCAAACACTTGTCGAAACGGGGCTCATTGGTCAGACTCGCTGATATACACACTTGGGAGCGTTAGTTCGAAACCACTTGTTTAAATAAGCTTGATAAAGCATCAGTGCGTTGAAGCCTGCTTATATTTTGCTAAATAAAAGCCTGGAAGATAAGCAGATGGGAATTTGTGCCAGTTTGTGCCAGAATTCATTGCTAATCAACGTATCTGTGTTTATTCGTATGAATTGTGGTAAGCTTGAACCATTCAATATCTTTTAATGAAAATTGAATGTGAATTGTTGATTTATGCCTGTATATATATATATGTGTAGTTCAGTGGCAAACGTGAGGTAAAGCCTGTAATGCTCCAGCCTGAACAGAGGGTGTCGGAGAAAAGTCAAACGGCATGGAATGGCCAAACAGTACACTGACACCTAGATGATTGACTAGAAAGAAATAATGCTGGAATTGCAGAGGCGTAGTAACCATTAAGAAGGGTAATACTGGAATAAAGTATTTCAAATGAAGCTGACAGTTGGCCTAATGCTCTGAACTCAATGTTTGTGCTGTGTTGTGATCAGTGTAACAAGAGAGTTTAAGTTAGTTATGAAGTAGAAGGTACATCCTTCTTGATTTCAGGGACAGTGGTCTTGATGGTACTGAGCAGCACCTGGTCAGAGCTTTGCTGAATCCTGAGTCGGACAGCATACTCCTTGGTCTTTTTAGCTATCAGTGAGGTGTCTCCTGAGCCCAGAGGAGAATTCGAGCAGAGGAGTCCTTTCCTGCCGCTATCACGCCAGATAAGCGAATTGGCCAGCTGAGCTCAACATTATGTCCCCTCATCTTGAAATGACTTTGTAAATTTAACATTAAGAGGGGAATTTAATTGTCTTAATATCAGGAACTGAGAACATCTCCAATACTAATTTCCTTAAGACAAACTATTGAAGTCATGATGACAACTACCAACAGAGCTTGAACAAAACCAAACCAGTATTACCTCATACTACTATTACACAACTGACACACATAGGATATTTTTAATAATATATGTCACTCCCAGATTCATATTAATACATTCTGTACATAACTTGTAATTAACATTGATTGTGATTCCTGGTTCCTTTGTATTTGAATCAGGACACATACACATTTATGACAGTAATGAATACATATTGTTAATTGAAAAGTTACGAGTGACTTCTTTAAGATATTCTCATAGAGTGTTATATGTATGTGAGTGTCACAGTGTTGTTAAGAGTAGTGGATTAAATTAAATTGTTTATCTGTCTGTTGTTGTGACTTACACTTCACCATACTCATACCCTAGACACATAACGTAGTCATCACACTATTCCAGAATAATTCTGACTGAGATATATAGATATGTGGTAGCAAGTAAGGTTATCTATAATACACTACTCTTAATAGATATAGATACCTTCACAGCTGATCTCAGTCAGTACACTAAGTTCCCTATAAATATTTATAACATCCCACTTCACCACATATATTGGGGTCTCGCTCTTGGGATTTTGAATCTTTAACTATTAAAAATATTGGGGATAATTCACTTCAGGGAATATAAGAATTAAAAGGTATCCTTGGGTGGAATTAAATAAGGTTGAGCTCACGGTGCCTGTGTTGTCCATTAGAGATTGAATTGTTGGTTAGACATTATATAAAGTTACCTGATAGACAATGGCGGACCTGGCCAAATTTCGATCTGCTGCGGTTCAGACTGCAAAAGAGTTAGGATTAGATGGGCAAGTTATGGTTGCCTATGTCACGACGGAATGTGACAAATTTATTGAACGCGAAGAAAGAAGATTAGAAAAAGAGGCCGAAAGAAAGTTAGAGGCTGAGACTAAGAGGTTGCAAGCTGAGGCTGAGACTAAGAGGTTGCAGATTGAGGCTGACAAAGAGGCTAAGAAATTGGAGGCAGAAAGAGAAGACAGAAGATTGGCTGCAGAAAGGGAAGAGAAGAAATTAGCTGCAGAAAGGGAAGAGAAGAAATTAGCTGCAGAAAGAGAAGAGAAGAGATTAGCTGCAGAGAGGGAAGCAGAAAAGGAGGAGAAAAGATTACAAAGGGAACATGAATTACGACTAAGGGAGTTTGAGTTTCAAGGCCATGCTCCTGAAAATGGTGCCAGTCCCTTTGCCTCTGATGCTACGGTTACTCAGGGAGCCTCAACCTCAGCTATGAACTTTCATTTAGATCATTTTGTTGAGAAAGACGATGATATTGAGAGCTATATAAATAGGTATGAACTATTAGCTACCACGTATGGGTTAGAGAGAGAAAGGTGGAGCTTAAAGTTATCTCAGGGACTTCGTGGGGCAGCTTATGAAGTTTTTGCAAAAATGAGCAGAGGTGATCAGGAAAATTATGACATGCTAAAGCAGGCTCTTTTGTTAAGGTATGAAAAGAATGCAGAATTCTATAGGAAAAAATTTAGGAATGCTAAACTACTGTCAGGTGAAACCTATCACCAGTTCTCTGCACGAATAGAGACATACTTGGAGAAATGGACTTCTCTGGGGAAAACCCAAGACCTTAAGGAAATGGTCCTTATAGAGCAATTAAGAGAGTCCATGGCTCCAGACCTGAGAAAGTTTCTCATGAACAAGGTGCAGAGAGGCTGGGTGAGTTGCTAAATGTTGCTGAAAGGTATCAAGCAGCTCAAGCAGAGGTAACAGGTAATAAAAAGAAACAAGTGGATAACTTTAGGGCACCACAGAACTTTAATAAATTTGATCCTAGGGATCAAAACAAAGGTAAGCACCAATTTGATAGGCCACGGTATGAAAATAAAAATAAAACCCCACAATTCGATGAAAGGAAATATGATGAAAGAAAATCTTTCAACCAAGGAAAAAGGTGGTGTAAGAATTGTCAGATGGACAATCATGACACTGACCGTTGCAGAAGGAAACCTGTGTATATGGCAACCCTTCAGGTCAGGTCGACCTCAAGACAGGAGGAGGATATTATGTTAGATACCACTCCAGAAGAGATGAGGAAGGCACAGGCTGGGGACAAAACACTCAAGCCTTGTTACAGAAAATTGTCAACTTGTCATACAACTCCAGGCAAGGGAGATTTTTACATGAAAAACAAGTTGATGTATAGGAAGACTGGAGCTAGATCCAATGGTCACGGACAGCTGGTTCTTCCAAAAAGATACAGGACAGACTTAATAAGGAGCCTACATGTGAAACCAGATGGGGACCATGAGAAAATAGGTACCATCATTCAAAAGGTGGCTCACAATTATTATTGGCCCAAAGCAAGATGGGACATTGAAAATTTTGTAGAAAGGTGTAGTATAGCACATGAGGGAACACCCACAAGTGGGAACATGGATCAGGACCTGGACACGCCACGGGGCAAAATTAGGCCTGATAATAAAAAGAGATATAGATTTGATAAAGTGGACCAAATGGAATGGGAAGCCCCTTTTCACGGACAAGCTTCACTTAACTGTTTTACAATGGCCACTATGCGGAGAGTGCAAAAAGATGTCTTACCCCAGGATAAGCCGACAATCCCTCAATCGGACTTAAACAAACTGGAGGAAGAAGATGTAGAGAGGAAATCTCTCATCAAGAATTTTAAGTGGGGAGACAGCCCCAAGAGAAAAATTGGTAGCGGTCGTTTTGTGAATGATAATTCTGGGAGGAAAAATCATCACTATAAAGCTTCGAGTGGAAGAGACCATACCGGTGCATGGACAAATAAGTCCACACAATTAAAGGTCCATATGTAGCTTTGTTAAGAACGTGGACTGATGAAAAGGCAGAGGAAAACATTACATCTTCATACCAATATGTGAATGAGCTGACCACTCGGTTGAAAACTGGCTGGAAACTTGCCAATGAAAATTTGAAACAAGCCAGGAAGAAACATGCTGCCTATTATAACAGGAAGGCGAAAGACAGAAATTTGGCTGTGGGAGAGAAAGTACTGCTTCTTTTGCCTGGGAGTCAGAATAAGTTACAAATTGGATGGCAGGGTCCATATACAGTTCTAGAGAAGGTGTCTAGAACAAATTATAAGATAGATAAGAAGGGGAAAGAAAAAATCTATCATGTGAATCTCCTGAAGAAATATTTGGAAAGAGAACATCAGGAAGAGACACACTTGTTGACCTTGTCCATCGCCATGGAGATGAAAAAGGAACCACTTTCATCATTTGAATATCCATTACACCCCTGTGAGACAGCAGCACAGGTGAAAATCAGTACACATTTAACGAAAACTCAGAAAGAGAGAGTGCAACAGGTTCTAAATAATCATGTAGAAGTGTTAACAGACCGACCAGGGCATACAAACCTATTGGAATATGATATGAAACTAATAGACTCCACACCTGTCTGTATGAAACCATATTCGATTCCGTTTGCTAAGGAGAAAGCTTTGAAGGAAGAGATAGACTATCTATTGAAGGAAGGAATTATTTCGCACAGTGAATCTTCGTATAGTTCCGGTGTTGTACTCTTAAGGAAGCCCTCTGGAGAACATAGACTCTGTATAGATTACAGGAGACTGAATGCTATTACAGAAGGACAGGTGGATCCATTGCCGGATACAAATCAGCTGTTTGCCAGACTAAATAAAGCTAAATATTTCTCAAGGGTGGATCTGAGTAAAGGATAATATCAGATTCCAGTAAAACCTGAGATCAGACAAAATTGTTGGATGTAAACATTTCGGAGGAACGTAATGAATCCCTGAGTTGCCTCTTTGATTGAGGATATTCCGAATGTTTCATACAGGATAATAAGAAGATTATGGGATCCACTACAAAAACTCTGCTATCACCAGGTATATGTTATCTTCTCATAACTTACATTTTGAGGGAAATATAATGTTCTCTGGACATGTCATTGTGCAGACTCAGAGAAGAGAAATGGTGAATACGGGTTGCGAAGCAGCATTAAGACAAGCACTCACACTTGCAGCTGTTCAGTAACATAACCGAAAAATATTATTGGATGTAGAAGTCTGAGGCAGATTTTATATAGAATAAAGGACTGACATATAATGTCTGTTTTAAGAGGGGAGGTGTCATGAAATATTCTAATCCACATATATAAATTATTAGGTAAATATGAAGCCTAACAAATAAAATTAATAAAGAGAAGAGCAATGGAAAAATAACAGTGCTGTCACAAAGAATGTACTCGAAATCCCCCTTGTTTTCTGCTTCGTCTGCAAATTGTAACGCTTTCACGTTGATAGTAAAAGCTTACTGTATTATACCCGCTTTCTTCAATGAAACGTGTGCTGTATTTCTTGGAAAAACATTGAGAGGCAGACTGCGTAATGACCTAAATTAATCCTAACATTAATTATACTGCGTTACCAAAACGAACGAACAGATGGACAAAAGGATAAAGAGAGAGGGGAGGGCTGAAAATCAGGAACGCATGCAACACGCTTCGCGCGATACACAAATGCTGCCATCACGCGTGTAAGTCTACATGCACTAATTTTTTTTCAGACGGACAGTGATAAAATACACTACCCTTTCCCAGAGTTAGGTTTATAAATCATAAAAAACGCTTATCAGAAAAGATAACATTAGATGCGTTTACGGTTGAAAACATAACAGTACCCAGACAGCACATCTTCGAAACAGGAGGTAGAAGAAATTGCATATTTTGAACGCAGCCACGTAGCTCCTTTAAATTAGTATTTTTTGGGTTCCTTAGGGCTTGCTGACAAATAATATGTAAAACGTTACGCAAATAGTCCAGGAATTAATAAATTATAACCAAAATAAAATAGTGGGGATGCCTGACAACACAAAATCATTTCTGCTCATAAAAATTTTTTTATAACGTGTTTGAAAAAAACCTTGCGTTTCAGAAATAGCCTACCATGTAAACTCCAAATTGATTGGAGCGCAACAAATGAAAGTCTAACCACGATTGGTCGGGCTATAAATACTATCTTGGTTGTTAGGGGAGACGGGGAAAGGTAACATTTTTTCAAACACTTGTCGAAACGGGGCTCATTGGTCAGACTCGCTGATATACACACTTGGGAGCGTTAGTTCGAAACCACTTGTTTAAATAAGCTTGATAAAGCATCAGTGCGTTGAAGCCTGCTTATATTTTGCTAAATAAAAGCCTGGAAGATAAGCAGATGGGAATTTGTGCCAGTTTGTGCCAGAATTCATTGCTAATCAACGTATCTGTGTTTATTCGTATGAATTGTGGTAAGCTTGAACCATTCAATATCTTTTAATGAAAATTGAATGTGAATTGTTGATTTATGCCTGTATATATATATGTGTAGTTCAGTGGCAAACGTGAGGTAAAGCCTGTAATGCTCCAGCCTGAACAGAGGGTGTCGGAGAAAAGTCAAACGGCATGGAATGGCCAAACAGTACACTGACTCCTAGATGATTGACTAGAAAGAAATAATGCTGGAATTGCAGAGGCGTAGTAACCATTAAGAAGGGTAATACTGGAATAAAGTATTTCAAATGAAGCTGACAGTTGGCCTAATGCTCTGAACTCAATGTTTGTGCTGTGTTGTGATCAGTGTAACAAGAGAGTTTAAGTTAGTTATGAAGTAGAAGGTACATCCTTCTTGATTTCAGGGACAGTGGTCTTGATGGTACTGAGCAGCACCTGGTCAGAGCTTTGCTGAATCCTGAGTCGGACAGCATACTCCTTGGTCTTTTTAGCTATCAGTGAGGTGTCTCCTGAGCCCAGAGGAGAATTCGAGCAGAGGAGTCCTTTCCTGCCGCTATCACGCCAGATAAGCGAATTGGCCAGCTGAGCTCAACATTATGTCCCCTCATCTTGAAATGACTTTGTAAATTTAACATTAAGAGGGGAATTTAATTGTCTTAATATCAGGAACTGAGAACATCTCCAATACTAATTTCCTTAAGACAAACTATTGAAGTCATGATGACAACTACCAACAGAGCTTGAACAAAACCAAACCAGTATTACCTCATACTACTATTACACAACTGACACACATAGGATATTTTTTAATAATATATGTCACTCCCAGATTCATATTAATACATTCTGTACATAACTTGTAATTAACATTGATTGTGATTCCTGGTTCCTTTGTATTTGAATCAGGACACATACACATTTATGACAGTAATGAATACATATTGTTAATTGAAAAGTTACGAGTGACTTCTTTAAGATATTCTCATAGAGTGTTATATGTATGTGAGTGTCACAGTGTTGTTAAGAGTAGTGGATTAAATTAAATTGTTTATCTGTCTGTTGTTGTGACTTACACTTCACCATACTCATACCCTAGACACATAACGTAGCATCACACTATTCCAGAATAATTCTGACTGAGATATATAGATATGTGGTAGCAAGTAAGGTTATCTATAATACACTACTCTTAATAGATATAGATACCTTCACAGCTGATCTCAGTCAGTACACTAAGTTCCCTATAAATATTTATAACATCCCACTTCACCACAGTAATGTGTAATCAGAAACGGCCCTACGGTTTTTCAAGGTAGTATGACGTCTAGTGATAGTGCCCTCTGTCCCAGGGTAGTACTGTGTGTACTCTTTATAGACTCATGTTCATGCTGTTGAGTTGGATCACACTTTAATTTCTACAAGTGATGGTCACTGTAGTATTTTACAAAAACTTAATACACTTATATTTTCAAAATATTATTGCAGGCAATTTGTTTCTTCATTCATGTAAAAATACAGACAAGCACTCAATGTGCTGTATTTGATAAAGGGGATAATATAGATATAAAGGAAACCGATCATTTGCATAAAAGCGACTAATTTATTTTTTTTAACTTTGAAATCGCCTTCCGTCTGTCCATAAAACACAAAAGGAACGCATTGTTCAACTTATAAATCAAAATTATATACTCTTGTATCGTCATTGGCATTCCAGCACCTCTGATCCATGCTATACAGAGCTTCTACAAGTCTTGCAGAAATTATGTGAGGACAGCAAACCATAAGTCAGAAGAGTTCAGGACCACCACTGGTGTAAGACAAGGTGATATCCTGTCACCTTATCTTTTCATACTCCTTATGGACGATGTCATCAAGGCATGTAAGGAGAGAACAAGAAAGTATTCAGTGGGGTACTGGAAGATGAGACAGGTCTGTATTTCAGAGCTGGCATTTGCTGATGATGTTGCCCTGATTGCTAAATCAGAGGCACATCTCCAATCCAATCTGCAAGTCTGGAAGGAAGAGCTGGAGAAGAGAGGGATGGTCATAAGCAGCTCTAAAACAAAATCCATGGTGATATCACGAGAAGAAAGAAGACATCAGATTAAGCTGTGAGAACAGGTCCTGGAGCAGGTCGACCACTTTAAATACCTCGGAGCTATTATAGACCGAAAGGGAGGCATCAAAGAAGAGTTGGCCACTCGAAAAGCAGCAGCTGGGAGACTTTTTCAGGCCATAAATCGAAGATTCCTCAGCAAGAGAGAGGTTAGTAAGAAAACGAAGATGGCTGTATACCGCTACACCTATGTCCCAATCTTGACATATGGATGCGAATCATGGGCAATGACTACAACCCACAACAGCCAGATCCAAACCTCAGAAATGAGGTATCTGAGGAAGGTGGTTGAAGTAACAAGAAGAGACATGGTCCGCAACCAGACGATACGTCAAGTCCTAAAATCCCACCCCCTGCAGACCCAAGTAGAACAGTCCCAACTAAGATGGTTTGGCCATGTCTGCAGAATGGGAGAAGATCGGCTACCACGACAAGCATAAGAAACAAAGAGCCAGGGATGAAGACCCCCAGGACCACCCAGAGTCCGCTGGGAGGACAACATTAGACAATCTTTGAAGGACCGAGGACTAGAATGCAACCAGGCCAGGAGGAAGACAGCCGATAGGATAGTCTGGCGCTCTCTCTTCCAAACCTCTACACCTCACGGTAGAAGGGGAACGAATAAGTAAGTAAGTAAGTATCGTCATTGGTTAGCGCGCTTTTTTTCTCAAGGCTTTTTATCCGTAACATAGACAGTCACCTGTGTCCTTTTTCGTAGTAGAGCCATTACATATTTTTAAAAAAAATTTACTCAGTCGTTGCTTCTCGAGGCAAAAGGACCGGGTTAACAAATTCCCGCTCCAGTCTACCTAGCTGTAAAAATGGCTACCTGATTCTACTCTGAGTTCTGGAAAGCGAAAGTAACCAGGAAAGGAACTGGTCACATTACCTCGCACAGCTGAGACCTAGTACACGTAAAGTCTCTAGCACTTCACTCCCCTACGGGAGTATATTTTCTGTGACTTTTCACTTTATTTTATAACTGTATTTGATCAATCTGGAAAAAAAGCAATGGATTCTGTCAGTTGCTTGCCTATCTGTTAGTCATTTAGTTTTCGTGGGTCCTTAGTTTTTGTTCACGTGGCTCAGTTTCCATAGGTAGTAAAGCGTTCTCTTTTTTTTTTGGGGGGGGGGGGGGGGGGCCGGGGCTGCTTGTTTCTCTTGCAATATCTATCTATCTATCTATCTATCTATCTATCTATCTATCTATCTATCTATCTATCTATCTATCAGTTTATCTATGTGTCTATCTATCTGAGTTTATATATCTTTATCTCTTGCTTGCTTATTCATTCATTTAATTATCTTTCGGCTTCCTGTGGAGCATAATACTTTAACAAATACATGCCAAGTCTTCCTGTGCCATCCTTTCGAGATCTTTCCCTGTTTTTTTTATTCACCTAATGCCCGTGTCTAGTTAGCTTCTCCATGTGTGTGTGTGTTTTTTTTAATCTGTCTTTATTTTTCTTACTATGGGGTTTCTAGAAACGTACTCCAGAAATTCATGTCTGCCAGTACGCTATTCTTCCCAACTTCCACTATCGTCCCACTTGAGTCACAAACACACACACATATACACTCACATTTTCGTTCATTCATTCGTTAGTTCCTCTCAGTCATGGAGCAACTTTCTAAATAAATATAGGTTAAAGCTACTCAGCCTCATTTTCACTACATGTTTCTCTTAAAATGCCCACAATTTTCGTTCTAGCTTTGACAACAAAACGTATATTTTATTCACAATTTAATTTCATTTTCTTCTCTATTTCCGACGTTTTTATTAATCTGTTATTTCTCGTCTCCCCTCTCCCCTCATCTTTTTGTGCTTTTCGTTATATCGTACAAATATATATATATATATATATATATATATATATATATATATATATATATATATATATATATATATAGTATATATATATATATATATATATATAATATATATATATTATATATATATATATATACATATTATATATATATATATATATATATATATATATATATATATATATATATATATATATATATATATAAAGCACAATTTATATTTGCAGTTTATTATCTCCCTTACTAAAAACTCTTACTGAAAACGAGTTATTTTCACTTGATTTTACATTGTTGTAACTATTATATCAAATCGGCTGGGTCAATGTCAATCAAAACGTGAAAGATTAAAGTGTACTAAGAAAGAAGGCTGCATGCAAAGTTGCAGTTCTCTGCGATGAGTGAAACATGGAGATTTTGAGCGTCCGAGATTGTAAACACGACCCAAAAAAAACGTATATATATATATATGTGCGTGTGTGTGTGTGCGTGTGTGCGTGAGTGTGTGTGTGTGTGTGTGTGTGTGTGTGTGTGTGTGTGTGTGTGTGTGTGTGTGTGTGTGTGTGTGTGTGTGTGTGTGTGTGTGTGTGTGAAATATGTAACGCATTACTAATTAAATGTAACTAGTCATCCACTTGTATTGCACGCAATATTGTTATTGTTGAACAGAATCGACATCATTGCACTCCGGGCAAACCCAAAGGTGCTTAGTCTTCCTCAGCAAATGTCGAAGGACATGAATGACTTAACTGTTCCTGTAGCGCACTGGTAAAATCTGGAAAATTCTACGGTTTTCTATACGTATACTTCCCATATTATAATATTATATCACATGTATCAAAATAAATAAGAAAGTGACATACATATTTATTTTGGTATATGAATTTTTTTTTTTTTTAATGGCTCTAAATCATTGATTGTCCTTTAATCTTCCCGCCACACCAACCAATCCTCTCGTGCCACACTAGTGGGGCACGCCACATCGTTTGGGAACCACTGATTTAAATCATAACTGAATGTGACCGCTTGACCTTTCACGCTAGCATTATCCCTTCTACTTCCACGCTAAGCATTTATATGTGCTAGAAGATGCTACATGTAAGAATAACAGACCTTAAAAGCAAATAAGACGTTTTTACACAAAACGCAGCATTCATTCAAAGTTCAGTTGCCGTTACTGCTCTGACAGGGTAAACGTAGGTCAGTCCCAGATAATAATGAATTGGTTTTATAAGCGCGAAAGTGGGAAATGAATGTTTGTGTGATCTGGGTTTTTTTTTATCCTATTGTTAAGTTGGAAAAGATCACACATGTGAAAATAAAGTCGAAATAACAGAATGTCGTGTGCAAAAAGGTCGAAAAGCTGAGAAGAGGAGTGCAAATGTTAACTATTGTGTCGTGTGAAAAAAAGGACGGGTCGTGTGAAAAAAGGCGGGAAAAAAGAAGAAATAGTATAAATAGAAGAGTTGTGGGCGATAGGTAGCGATTTCAGGACTTATGATTCCAAGGATACCATGATTTTAGACTAGAGGATTTTTACTGATAGCGTTAGGAGAACTTCGTCTTTGAGGATACCAAGACAAGTTTTTTTTTTGAGTAAACAAATCTGTAAATTATTTCTTGTGGATATACATATATTATTCTATCTGGATTGTACCTACATTATTCAGTTGGATTACATATTTTTTCATATCGGATAACCAATCATCATTGTGAAATTTACAGTGTTTGTCAAATTACATCAATAAACTCTAATTAAATTTTTCTACATTGCTGTTTGTGGAACTTTACAATAATTTCTTGTGGATTATACGTTGTTGTGCTGAAACTGTTTTGCTTATCACCAAAACTCAAAAGGGAAGAACATTCCTGGGTTGAAATAAATTAACAAAAGGTCAAGTATCACCATCTCTGGCGGAAGGCCAGTTATCACTTGAACCACCACAACATATGAAGGATTAACTCTGACTACATAAAATCAATATAACCACTAGTGCCGTATAAACATACACGGCCACACTGAATACTAGTTTTTCCGTAGAGTTAAATTCGTCTTTGAATAAAATTATTTGTTTTGTTAAGTTTAATTGCCTAATGTATAGCTCATAAAAGAGTTGGTTATTCCTGGAGCTGTGTTTAAAGCAAATGACTCACAGACCTAATTGTTTAAAGAAATACATTGATTTAATCGGCACGTAACCAATCACGATCCGATGCCCGCCCTTTCAACGACGAAACGCAGTCTACATTCTAATTCACTATTTCCCTTACTTTAACACCCTTGCTTTAGTTTAGTTATTTCCACTTTATTTTACATTGTTTTAGATATTACATAACATCGGCTGGGACAATACCGGTCAATGTGTCAATGCAGTCGATGTATGTATGTATGTATGTATGTATGTATGTATGTATGTATGTATGTATGTATGTATGTGGTAACAGCCCTCATTAACGTTGTATGAGTTTATGTAAATTTACTTTATGTAGATTCTAATGATTCTCCTATATGCCATGTTGTATTTTATTATATCATGTCAGTACAAATCAATGTATTTTCTGGAGAATAAAGATTCTGATTATGTATATATATAAATATATTGAGGGGGCTTCAAATGAACACCTTAAATTTGCGATAGAAATTCGAAACACCGTGCCATTGTCATGTACGTTGGCAGTATTGTTGCTAAGGACGTCAAGAGTGTCCTGCAGGTAGCATCACGGTGCAGACGAACCACATGACGTCACAGTAGGATTTTATAAATGGCCGCCCCACTAATGACATGCACCAAAGAGGAGCAGCGTTCTGTTATCCGTTGTTTTGAATAGCGAAGGGGTGAAACCTATAGAAATTCATCGGCGAATGAAGGCCCAGTACGGTGATGCATGCCTGTCACTCCAGCAAGTGTACGAGTGGAGTAGGAAATTCCGAAACGGCGTGAGTTCTGTGACAGACTATTCTCGACCGTATCAGGCACACCGAGTAGTGACCCCAGACTCAATTGCAGCAGTTGAACGCACAGTGATGGAAAATCGCCGAGTGACTGTGAATGAAATAGCCGCACTTCTGGACATCAATCAAGGTTCAGCACACCACATCATCCATGATATGCTCCAGTTCCACAAAGTCTCTGTACGGTGGATGCCATGGCAGCTTACTCCAGAAATAAAACAACGACGTGTTGATGCCTGTCAAGAACTTTTACGGCGCTTTGAAGCAGAAGGTGGTGGTTTCCTAGCGAGAATTGTTACTGGAGATGAAACCTGGGTTCAATACCATCAGCCGGAACCCACGAGAGCGAGCAAGGAATGGCGCCATACCTCCTCACCGAAACCGAAGAAGTTCCGCACGCAGCCATCTGCAGGGAAGGTTATGCTGACTCTCTTTTGGGATGAACGAGACGTTATTTTAGAGCACCACATGCCCAGGTGGAACACTGTCACCAGTGCCACGTATACAGATCTTCTCAGGAATCACCTTCGACCCTCAATCAAATCCAAACGACGTGGACTTCTGAGTACAGGTGTCTTGATGCAACATGACAATACTCGGACCCATACTGCCCGTGCAACGGTTGCAAATATCGAGGATCTACACTTTGAGTGTCTTCCACGTCCGCCGTACTCGCCAGACCTAGCCCCAAGTGATTATCACGTCTTTGGATCACTCAAAGAGACGATGGCAGAAAAGACTTTCAGATCCAATGAAGAGGTGCAGCAGGTGGTGCATGAGTGGCTACACACGCGACCAAGGGAATTATTTTCTAGAGGAATCCATGCACTTTGTAAGCGCGGGGGGACTTGTATAGAACGCAATGGTGACTACGTATAATGCTCTCTACATTGAATAGAACATAGAGATTTTGAACGTCAAATATTTGAAAAGCAACAAGTATACAAAGCTTGTGTGATCTTAAAAACAAAAGAGGTAAATTATCCCGTTACATGCGCATTGAGGCATATTGGGAATATGGTGTAAGGCCCATTTTTTCTTGACCATACGGCACATGCGGGGTGATGTGGTCAGCATCACGCCGGCCGCCTTTAACCTTCCCAGTATATGATATTAAATTTTTTTTTTTTTTTTTTTTTTTTTTTCTTAACCAGCGGCACTTGGGCTTTCAGCCCTTCGGCCCAATGACATGTCATTGCGAGGCTGGGGAACCTGAGGACTTTCCTTCCAACCCGGTCAGGAGCTTCGCTCCTTCCCATCCACAGAGGGTTTATCACAGGAGCCGTCAGGCTATTCAGTCAAATTTCCGGCCGTAAACATTTCTTCAAACGCCGACGCCCGGGTTTGAACCATGAACACCTGGTCGCCAGTACAACGCCGAAGCCATTACACCAGCGCGGCTCCCATATGATATTAAATAAACGTGGTTAAATGACACAGTATTCTGAACCTATAACATAAAAAAGGTAAAGGATCCCGTTACACGCCCATTGAGGCATATTGGTAATATGGTGTTAGGCCCATATTATCTTGACCATCGGCACACTAGGGGTGATGTGGTCAGCATCACGCCGGCCGCCTTAACCTTCCCAGAGTTGCTCTGGTACCCATTTGGGGCTGGGTCGACCCAGGAGCCGTTTGTGGCCTAAAAAAAAAAAAATCCCACCTCATCTGGGGATCGAACCATGTTTTCCGCTCACTGGGATTAGTATTAATGCTCAGAGAGGGTAAAGTTCTGAGGTAGATGGGATGGTGGAATGAAAAAGGGGGGGGGGGGGGAACATGATTGTAGGTCAGGAAATCCAATACTCAGGAGGGTATTTGTTTCTTTTCTTTCATAATACTAGTTGGTGGCACCAGTTGAGGGTGCTATCTCTGGAACAAAGTGTGTGGTATAAGTGCCTGCTGTCAACGCTAGACACCATCATCAGACGGGTCTTGAAGACGCTGGACCAGCTTCGTGATTACTCCCTGATATTTCTTGGATCGTGTCACAACCTCTAGACTTAACGAGTGACTAGAGTTAATCAGTCCATAACCTGCAAAGAACCAAACATCGGCTAGAGCAGATACCAACAAATTTACTGGCAGCTAAGTACAAACTTAAAAGCTGCCAAGTGAACTTTCAGACAATTCTCTCAATATCTATAACATCACCCAAAAGAATTATTCATTTTACACTGTTAAATATAATTGATTATTAAATTTGTTATTTGTATATATACAAATGTATAGTTGATTTAATCCTTTTACACTGCCTTTAACCTTCCCAGAATATGATATTAAATAAACGTGGTTAAATGACACAGTATTCTGAACCCATAACATAACAGCCAAATTAACTGGCTGTTTTAGCTTGGGACCGAGCGAAACAGAGCGTGGTACCGTTAACCATGTTTACTGAGCGAACAGGTTAAAATAAAAATAGATTGCACTATAGAAGCATCACTACAAGATGTTAACTCTTGGCAGCAAGATAGACAGAGCTGCAGGGGCAGACAGTTATATCATAATAAGAATACAAAATGCAAGAGGGGATTTAATTGCACTGGAAGATATATGGAAATCAAAATAAGTCAAACTAAACACAAAAATATGAATCGTCAACGTAAATGTTAATGCAATCCTGTTGTGTGGCCATGGAACATTGAGAACAACAAAAACTACAATCAAGAAGTTAAACTTTCACAAACAATAATGTGGAACTGATGACAAGAACCAGACAAGCGCCAGCGGAACAAGAGGTAGAAAGAGGACACTGGCTTCGGATAGGACACACACAGAGGAAACCTGTTGACAACATTACAAGGCAGTTCTTGTTCTAGAATCGCCTGGGGGAAGAGAGATAGAAGGAGACCTAAAACACGCACAGAAGGGAACTGGAGACATAACCGGGATAAATAAACTGGACAGACTTAGGAAAGATGTCACAGGACAGAAAGACTTTGAAAAGATGTCACAGGACAGAAAGACTTTGGAAAGATGTCACAGGACAGAAAAACTTTGGAAAGATGTCACTGGACAGAAAGACTTTGGAAAGATGTCACAGGACAGAAAGATTTTGGAAAGATGTCATAGGCCAGAAAGACTTTAGAACGATGTTACAGGACAGAAAGACTTTAGAAAAATGTTACATGAGAGAAAGACTTTAGAAATATGTCACAGAACAGAAAGACTTTGAAAAGATGTCACAGAACTGAAAGACTTTGAAAAGATGTCACATGACAGAAAGACTTTGGAAAGATGTGTCACATAATGACCTCGAAACGTTTCGTTTCTTGTGTCATCCCGTAATTCCTTTTGTACTCTTCACGTTCTATTTTCCTACCTCAGACAATATTTGGTATTTTCATTGTTTACACTTCTTCCTCTAATAATTAGTCATGTTTGTTTGCCTGCCCATCCTCGCTGAGAGTTGATACAGGTAAGACTAGATTGGCCGCCAGTCATATTCGTGTGGTGACACCCGGTGTTTGTGTTTGCACAGGAAGCGCCGGTCATATGACAGACACACCTGAAGACGACGGAAATGTTGTAATCGCTTCCGGACAGAATAGTTACGAAGGCATTATCTGTGATAATGTAGGAAGTTGTGAGTGTAAACATTACCGATAATCGACGGAAATATCAATTCATTATATGGAAAGTGAGTTTTAAAAAATCACACATAATTTTCTCATGAGGAAATTGTTGGGATAAACCTAATCATAACACGCATGATTGAATACAATTGTCTGAGCAATTCTAGATGTTATAAACAACACTTTTGATTGGAGCCTGGTCAGATAGTAACACCCACGTGCGTGGGACGAAAGTTGCAATATAATCTGACACTTTCTCCGGTTTAGATCACTGTGAAATTCACCTCGTCAAGAAGACAGCCAGCTAGCTAGGATCAGAATAGGAATAGGATCAGAATTTCATTTATCGGATCGGACCTTGTTTGAGCATCTTGTGGACTTATATCCCAGGAAACCTCTACCTACCTTAACACGGAAAGCCGGAATCATGGGAATCTGAACACAAAGTCAGAGTGGGAGCCTAGTGTAAAGTAATACCCCAAACCGCGCATCTTAAACAAATTGCCTTAACTATTTTTCTGACTAGGAGTCAATATTTTCAAGAGATTTGGGTTGAGTTGTGCATTTTAAAATTCTATATTTTGCATTTATTAACATGTGAAAATTGCAAGCGGATGTCCAAGTCACATGAGGCTGGCAACCTCAGCATATAGAATGATGGTTTCATGAACCACCACCGCAAGAGCTGGTGACTGCTTTATGCGGGTTTCTCATAGAGAACCAAAAGCAGAGGTAGTCCCAAGATACATATGGAGCAGGAAATGGATGATGATAGAACTGATGTACATACTTATAATATTATTCAGCTTTTCAACCCGTGCAAATGTAAAGATATTCAATATAAATTTAATGAATGTTTTCCGCTCACTGGGATTAGTATTAATGCTCAGAGAGGGTAAAGTTCTGAGGTAGATAGGATGGGGGAATGAACAAGGGGGGACGGGAGACATGATTGTAGGTCAGGAAATCCAATACTCAGGAGGATATTTGTTTCTTTTTTTGGTTCTTGTGTGTTTATTCACCGGCAGATTAAAATTGTTGAAATTTTCAAGCCAAACCGAGCACCGTACTTTTTCTTGACTGAAAAAGGTAGTTTGTGGTTACATTGTCTGCTTTGTCGGGCAATTCAGTTGTCCATCCTTGCCTTTTGACATACGTGCTTCCTAAGTCCCCCCCCCCCCCCCCCCCGACAGTGAGCTCCCCCTCCCCCGTTGTTTGGGAGGGCAAGTTAAAAAAAAAATGCGTTCCTCGTGCATTCTTAGTTGACACGAACTGTGCGTACGCTTACGACAGACCCTTCACTGCCGCCCTCAAACCCCCCTCCCCCCCGTGATTTTGTTAAGTATATAAACCAATAAAACGGTATTGAATCAGTTCTACAAGTTAACGGTACACAGGAAACAAGGGACGTTTCGGGTTTTACCCTTGGTCAGCCACAGTTACAAACAGGTGACAAGGACAAGAAATACATTTTTTTTAAAACACGCCTGCCGTTAATTTAAACAGTAAGGGTAGTCACGTAGCAGATTCTGCCGTAGGGGAGTGAAGTGTTATAGACTTCGATGTACTGGGTCCCAGCTTTATGAGGTGGGGTGGCTTGTTCCCTTCCTCGCTGCCGTTGCCTTCTCTAACTCAAGATCAGAGTCAGGTACCCTTTTACAGCTGGTTAGACTGGTGCGTGACACTACCAAGCTTTGAACCCGAAACCCGGTAACTTATTGCGGTAGTGGAGTGTTAGAGACTTCACCATACTAGGTCCAGCATCGAGAGGTGGGGAGACCAGTTTCCTTCCTCGCTGTCTTTTCCTTCCCTAACTCAAAGTTAAGTACCCATTTATAGCTAGGTAGGCTGGAGCTGTGTGCATTCAGACCCGCTAATATTAGGATGCATGTCAAAGTATACAAGGCGTTGTAGCCTGGTAATACCCTCGAGAATCATCAAGTGCTACATATATTCTTCATCATTGTGTAGTTTAGAAACATGGACAATGAACAAGCAGTTAGAGGAAAGAATTGAGGCATTTGAGATGGGGATATATAGAGGAGTGGGGTGCGTCTCATGGATAGAGAGGAAAACAAATAAAGAGGTAACAGACAACCTTGGGATGAAAAGATAATTAATGACGGAGGTTAACATTAGACAGTAAAAAATATGGTGGCCTTGTAATAAGACACAACACCTTACTAAAGACCATAATAGAAGGCGGAGTTAAAGGCAAACGTGCAAGGGGAAGCTATTAGTGGAAATGTAACATCAAGAGATGGACAAGAAAGAGTCCATCACAATATCAAGAGAAAAGGCAGAAGATGCCGGAGAGCCATTGCAGCTGATCTAAGATATTGATATGTCTGATGATGATGATGAATAGTCTTGTTGTTTCACCCCCCCCCAAAAAAAAAATTAAAAAATTTATTGACAATCATCTTAACAAGACAATTTCGAGAACTACACGTTAAATCGTTGAAAGTATTCAAAAAGAGACATGAAAATAGGTCGTATATCTTTATCATCACTGCCCTACCTTTTTATGCTTAATACATTCATGTGCCATACTATCACTGTATAAAACATAGCATGTTTTGCTACGGCTTAACGACATTCCTTAGAAATAAGGGTCTTTTATATTTGGACATGCGCCCTAATATAACCGACTAGGTTGAACGGGACGCGCCTCGCCAAGACGAGGCAAAAATTTTACATTAAAAAAAATAAATAAATAAAAAATGTGCCATGCTGAAAAATGAGCCATGCTGCCACCCCTACCTGCGAAAATGCATAATAGACTAACCCGCAACCCCTACCTGCGAAATGGACTAGCCCCGCGCAGGCGAAAAAAAAAGAAAAAAAATTGTAAGAAAAAAATTTAAGAAAAAGTACGGTGCTCGGTTTGGCTTCGAAATTTCAACAATTTTAATCTGCCGGTGAATAAACACAAAAGAACCCTTTTTTTTCCATAATACTAGTCGGTGGCACCAGTTGAGGGTGCTATCTCCGAAACAAAGTGTGTGGAAAGAAGTGCCTGCTGTCAACGCTAAACACCATCATCAGACGTGTCTTGAAGACGCTGGACCAGCTTCGTGATTACTCCCTGATATTTCTTGTAACGTGTCACACCTCTATACTTGACGAGTGACTAGAGTTAATCAGTCCATAACCTGCAAAGAACCAAACATCGGCTAGAGCAGAAACCAAATTTACTGGCAGCTAAGTACAAACTTAAAAGCTGCCAAGTGAACTTTCAGACAATTCTCTCAATATCTATAACATCACCCAAAAGAATTATTCATTTTACACTGTTAAATATAATTGATTATTAAATTTGTTATTTGTATATATACACATTTATAGTTGAGTTAATCTTTTTGAGTGTACTGCACCCGTATATCATGCTGGGGTATGTGGTAATGAAAGAGCTGATAGATTAGCATCAAGAGCACCCATAGTGGGAACACTATATATGGAAAAGGGAGATATACTGAGAGCAATTAATGATCGCCTGTTAGAGAATGACACTGCAATAGATGAATCATCAAGGTTAAGACTGTTGGAATTTGTCATCAAACGTAAGACTAGTAGAGATGGACGTATGAGAGGATGCATCCGTCGTGTTTACAACCAGCGAGCTACAGGAATAGTTAGCATTCACACTCTTCTACATATACTGATGGAGACTAAGCACCTATGGGTCTGCCCGGAGTGCAATGATGTCAATTCTGTATAACAATAACAATATATCAGTCACCTTAAATACAGTTAAAATAGAGCTACTAAATTAAGATTTCACTGAATTAAATCAGGTGGGGGTTTGAACGAGCTAAATCATACAATATATCTCTTCACAAAAGTTGTCGGGCAGATAATAAGTTAACTGTGCTAAGACACATTCAGCGTTGTTCTTGATTTCTGAATATCTTGTGAATTCTCCCTCAAGGTAGAAGCATCATCATCCTTCTATTTGTATTTCTGCCAAGAGTAATCTTGTGCGAATGTAGATACCTTTGAAGACCCACATTAGATACTCTAGGTTTTGGCCATTGCTGGGCCATCATAGCAAAGCAAAGGGGAGGCAACCTGTGACAAGATGTCACTGGAAAAAAAAGGCTTTGGACAGATGTCAAAGGACAGAAAGACTTTGGAAAGATGTCACAGGACAGAAAGATGTCATAGGACAGAAACAATTGTCATGAATTGGTGAAAGCCTAGCCTCGTAACGGAGCCGAAGAAATAATGAAAGAGTAGCAGGGTTTGTTTTAAACGTTAGAGGAGATGAGGTGATACTCATGAAATGATGTTGTCAGATATATTACAAGGTGTGACACGCTGATCTTACTTCATGACAAGACAGAGCAGGAGAAAAGCATATATACCAGAATGTCATATATATTGCAGACAACTAGAAAATGTTAAGCGAAATCACCAGAAGAGTGGAAATACTGTAATCCTTGGTGGATCCGGGGGGAGGGTGATAGGGCGATCGTCCCCACCCTTCCCCCCACGACTTTGAAAACCCTTATTTCATATCAACCGCTCCAGTATCCTCCCTCCCCCTTTTTGGACTTAAATGTAATTAAACGTTAGGTACGCGACGTACAAATTAAAACATGTATGGTACTGAACAATGGTAAGTACCCTAAAGATTACGTTCACTCTTTGTTATGATCAGACTTCATAGTAGATTTTAGAATGCATTTTGCATGTTTGCGTAAACGTTACTTTTAAGCAGAATATTACAGAAACAAAGTCTTGATTTGAGTTCATCTGGGGCCTATACTTGATCGTGGCATCATTCCTCCTGTATAGTTATTGCAAAGGAAATAAAAGAAGTCCCAAAGCAGATACTTCCGTTGGGGAGTGAAGTGTTAGAGACTTCACTATTCTAGGTCCAGTCTATGAGAGGGAATCACCCCAGTTCTCTTCCTCGCAGCCTTTGCTTCCCTGACTCAAGAGCAGAGTCAGGTACCCATTTACAGCTGAATGACAGTTATTATATTAATGGTATCTGGTGTGAGGTCAGCTATGCAAGTCCCTGAGGTTTATTAAATATAAATAAGTTTACAGGGTACCTGTCTGCTTCCACCACGACCTCACCCGATTATACATCTTCCCCTACTGAAGTGTATTGGTGTGTGTATGTTGTCTAGCAAGTGTCTAGGGTATATGCAATGTGATGAAATGTATGAACAAGACAACAATTACACCTATTACTAATAAACAATGATTAAACAAGTCACTGAGTAAAGTTTGGAATGTAACTTATTTTTTTTTTTATAATTTATTTTCCTGTATCTAGTTATTCTTCTGACACAGGAATAATCAACTCAACATGATAATGAAATTATTTACAACCAATTATTTTACAACTGTCATTGAGTCGATGTTATCCCACAATTACTTATATGTTTCAAGCTGGGAAAATGACAAGTATTTCTTGCTCCTAGAAAAGGGTACAAGTTTATTGAACGTTTTTGTTCCTCACTGTCCGATACACTAGCTTTTGTAAAAACTGAGAGAGTGGATTGTTTGTGATATCAATTTCCCAGACAAGTCTTATCTGAGGTCTCTGGAACCAGGCTGGTTGAAGTATGTATAAAACGCCAGCCTCCACTGCCAAGACACGCTTCTGCTTCTATAGGTGAATCACTGTGTAGGCACTCAGTAGTTAGGCCTCACTGCATACTTTAAGGACAGGTGTTAGGTCACCTGGGCTCACTTTCACTCGTAGATGAAACTCTGGAACAATACAAATGTGTCCCACTCAGCATCTAATAATCTCTCTCTTTCATTATTCTAACATGGCAATATCATCAGACATCAGTATGGTAACTAAACAATTAGTTAACGTTCTCAATTTGGTTGGTACCCCCTTCTGGATAAATAACTTTCAAACCACCGTTTGACATTTTCCTTGATAAAGGAAACATTTTACATTAATACTATCAAGTCATGTACAATCACGGTGACTTGCTGAAGAAGACGGCCAGTGATCTTCCTGGTCTTATGTCATAACACAACATTTTTCTTTTCATCATAAATATTTAATTTTCTTTTCTCCCCATATGGCCGAAAGCCTGGCTGGCTTTTCTATACCAGGTTAATACAGTTCCTAACAACGCTGTGAAACAACACAGAGTTTAATGTTAGCTTCCCTCCAGATAAATGTTTCCCCTTTTAGGTTCATACAGAGTCGATAATGCATACATGATACAAATGACAATATAAATGTTAATATAAAGGTTTCAATATTTACCGCATCAAAGAAACTTTATACACTAGGTTGTTGAATAGGGCGATACAGATAGCTGCTATGCAGAATTAGCAACCAAGACAGTACTCTTGCCTTGTCTCTAACAACAACGTCTTTAGTGTAAGAAATTTTTCATCTAGTGGCCCCCTATACCCAATACTAATTGGTTTTATACAACCCTTAGTCTATTACACTACAGCCAACCAGAGGCGGTTAGTGAATAGCGTTCCTTTTCAAATAAAACTGACCTTAAATATTCAAATTAAGGACTCCTTCCCCTTTACCCCACCTACGGGCAAAACTGAGCAAGTCCATCTGTCTATCTGTCTTCTGTCCAACTTCTTTATTTCTTAATAGTTTTAAATTCTTATACATACTTATTAATCCTGCTGTTATCTATTCACAGTCAGTACATATTTATTCTTTTATGTCTTTCTAAGGCCTGGTATCGTTTTTATTTCCTACAATCGCTTCAATTAAAACATTTTCTCTCCTAATCCCTTTCGTACGGCATTTTCAAAAAAAAATTAGGACGTTAACCTTAATTTTTCCTTTTATTTTAAACTACCTTATCGGACGTTAACCTTACGGCGCCACGTCACATTGCGTGTGTGTGTATATATATATCGTCTGCTAAAACCAGCGTGTGAATATATGTCCAGAACGCGGGTCGAGACAAATTCAAACGCCATTCATGGTATCGCATTTCTGGCACGAGAAAATATTTAAATCTCAAAGCCAACGCTAGCAAAAGTGTATAATGTTAAACCGCGGCAAATCGTTTAGGCCCTTACTTCGGTATGCAAATTGAACGTGCTGTGGAATTAAGCGTTTGTTCCCACAGATTTCACTACATACCTCCCTTCCTAAAACATGCATTCACTGCAAGTTATTATCTGTGAGACAATTAGCGTAAACAAAGTACTATTCCCTAGGCTTTTCCTGCCCTTGTGTTTTCATGGATTTCTGCAGTGGGGTCATTCAAAGTAAGCACAACTTAAGAAAGCTGCCTCAGATCTCTGCAATCCAAGAATCTATTTCAGTTATGTTACTGAACAGCTGCAAGTGTTACTGCTTGTCTTAATGCTGCTTAGCAATCAGTATTCACCATTTCTCTTCTCTGAGTCTGCTCAACTACATGTCTCGAGAATATTAGATGTTCCTCAAATTGTACGTTATGAGGAGTTGATCTATATGGTGATATCTGAGTTGTGTAGGGGATCCAATAATTTCCTGATCAGCCTTAATAAACACTCGGACTATCCTCAATTCAAAAAGGCAACAATGGAGGCACTCTGCTCCTCCGAAATGTTCACAGCCAACAATTGGTCTGATCTCAGGCTTGATTGAATGTGGAAACACCCTTCTAATAATATTCTATACTGTGCCACTCAAATGGAGGCCATATTCACCGCCTACCGACAATTTGGTGAAATAAAATAATATGTGGGGAAATGAGTTTCTGCATCAGAAATCAATTCTCCCTTATCTTTGCTATAATATGTGTGGGTGATCTCCATCCAGGGTCCGATCAATACTTCCCCTTGGACGGTGTAGGGTCGGGTGACTACCAATGTCACCAGTGCCCTTTTCATGCTAAATTAATAGCCATATTGTGAAGCGCTGTGAGCATTTTCCGGATTGCTCACTCGTCCACTCCCCACTTTTCTTCTAACATTTTGTTTCGGGTTCAAATCTGGCGGATTATCTTCAATATTAATTTCAGCCAGTTCCCTAACTGCGGCTTCAAACTGAGCCTGGGTTGACTGGTCTGAGTTTCTATTTTCTCTGGATGTCCTTCTCAGAGTTGCTAATCTAAATATTTTCGGTGAAAACTGTTGGTGGGAAGGTGGATACCTATCCTCTATGTCAACCTTATTATTTTCCTTGTTATTTTTTAGGCCCATATGTTTCAGAATGCTTGGCTGGCATCTGATTATGATTTTCCCAACTTGGGGAATGTACCTTGCTACATTTTTCACAGGCCCCCACAAATTTTGCAATATCAGCAGCTACTTGGGGCCAGTAATATTGTTCCGATGTCCTTTGACGTGTGGTTCCATTCCTCTGGTGTCCACCGTCGGGTACAACATGAGCTTGTGCCATCACTTTTTCCCTGTAGGGAATTGGCAATACCAACTGTCCCTGTTCTTTGGATCCTGCTCTAGCCTTCCTGAAGAGCAGTCCCTCCTTCAAATAAAATTGTCCTTTCTTAGGGTGTGCATGGCTTGTTGGCAATTTGTCAAAGCAAGGTTTTAATGTTTTATCCTTTGCCTGGGCCTTTCTCATCTGCTTATGAGAATAAACTAGTGGTGGTTCCTCCTCCGTTCTACTAGGGGTCGACCTAACCTGAAGCGTGGCCATTACCACAGGTTTTACCGGGCTTCCTAGAAAAACATATTTACTTCCTAACACCAGCGGGTAATTAGGGTCGTCACACACGGCTGCTCTGATCACTCCTTCCACGTACCTTGTCTCTACATTGATCTTGGCTACTGGAAGTGTCATGGTGTCTATTCCCTTTACGGCCCCTTGTAGCTCCACTTTCTCTGTGGTGTACTGTTCAGGGTGCACTAGGTTTGCACTCACAACTGAGTCATATTCTAAACCTGAATCGTAAAGGCACCTAACCTTGGCACCATTACATGTCACTTCTTCACAGATGGGGGGATGTTGAAGATTAATATGATTCTCTGTCAATTTCTTCTTCCCCTTGTCCACTGTTATCATGCAGGCCGCGTGATATGGAGGAACTTTCCTACCACAGTCAATAGTATTATGATTATTCATCCTACATACTTTACAATATTTCCCTTCTGGTTTGTAGGGTCTCCTTTCTCTGAAATGCGAGTTTCTATCTCGTTGGTCAAACTTGGCTTTATCATAATAGGCTTTACCCTTATTAAACTTATCTCTGTGTTCATAGTTAGGTTGATTTTGGTTTTGTGGAGCTTTATCATGGTCTATAGGCTTCTTCTTTAAACTTGCTATCTCAGACTGGGCTGCCTGATATCTCTCAGCCACATTTAAGATCTCCCCTAGCCTCTCAGCACCCTGTTCCGTGAGAAATTTTCTCAGGTCTGGAGCCATGGACTCTCTTAACTGCTCAGTCATAATCATTTCCTTTAAATCTTTGGTTTTCCCCAGAGCAGTCCATTTCTCCAGGTATGTCTCCAGGCGAGCAGAGAACTGGTGGTAATTCTCTCCAGTCAACAGTTTGGCATCCCTAAATTTCTTTCTGTAAAATTCACTATTTTTCTCATATCTAACTAGAAGAGCTTGCTTAAGAATGTCGTAGTCATCTTGATCATCCTTGCTCAGTTTGGCGAAGACCTCATAAGAGGTTCCCCTAAGCCCCTGAGATACCTTCATACTCCATCTCTCTTTCTCTAGCCCATACATAGTAGCTAATGCCTCAAATCTAGAGAGGAATGATTCAATATCATCCTCTTTTTTCTACAAAGGGGTCCAAATGAAACCCCATGGCTGATGTTGAGGCAACTTGGCTTGCAGCAGAGTCGGAGGTGGATGAGCTACTTCCATTATCAGGAGCATGGCCTTGTAACTCCATCTCCCTTAGTCGCAACTCATGTTCCCTTTGTAACCGTTTCTCTTCTTTCTCAGCCTCCATCTGTAATCTCTTCTCCTCTTTGGCAGCCTCCAACCTCTTTTCTTCTTTCCTGGCCTCAGCCTCAAGCTTCTTCTCCTCCAACTGCAGCCTCTTGATCTCAGCCTCCCTATCAGCCTCTAATTTCTTAAGCTCCCTAGCATCCTCTAACATAATTCTCTTCTCCTCAGCTAATCTCTTATCTTCCCTTTCCATATACTTATCGCACTCTGATGTCACATACTGAATTAGAGCTTGCCCATCTAAATTCATTTCCTTTGCAGTCTGCACAGCAGCAGATCTGTATTTGGCCATATCCGCCATGTTATAGTTAACAATATGAAATACTATCCACTACCTTAACTAATTAATCAACTCTAAACACAAGACAAAGGGCAATGATATCTCAAACCACTCTCAGATTATTTTTACTATTATATTTTACAAATACTGGGACTAGTGACTCACTTAATGTAGGGTACTAAGAACCTTTAAATCCCGGAAGAGCGTCCCAATTAATGTGGTGAATTAGTTGTTAGTATTGGTTTCAATATTATATTAATGGTATCTGGTGTGAGGTCAGCTATGCAAGTCCCTGAGGTTTATTAAATATAAATAAGTTTACAGGGTACCTGTCTGCTTCCACCACGACCTCACCCGATTATACATCTTCCCCTACTGAAGTGTATTGGTGTGTGTATGTTGTCTAGCAAGTGTCTAGGGTATATGCAATGTGATGAAATGTATGAACAAGACAACAATTACACCTATTACTAATAAACAATGATTAAACAAGTCACTGAGTAAAGTTTGGAATGTAACTTATTTTTTTAATAATTTATTTTCCTGTATCTAGTTATTCTTCTGACACAGGAATAATCAACTCAACATGATAATGAAATTATTTACAACCAATTATTTTACAACTGTCATTGAGTCGATGTTATCCCACAATTACTTATATGTTTCAAGCTGGGAAAATGACAAGTATTTCTTGCTCCTAGAAAAGGGTACAAGTTTATTGAACGTTTTTGTTCCTCACTGTCCGATACACTAGCTTTTGTAAAAACTGAGAGAGTGGATTGTTTGTGATATCAATTTCCCAGACAAGTCTTATCTGAGGTCTCTGGAACCAGGCTGGTTGAAGTATGTATAAAACGCCAGCATCCACTGCCAAGACACGCTTCTGCTTCTATAGGTGAATCACTGTGTAGGCACTCAGTAGTTAGGCCTCACTGCATACTTTAAGGACAGGTGTTAGGTCACCTGGGCTCACTTTCACTCGTAGATGAAACTCTGGAACAATACAAATGTGTCCCACTCAGCATCTAATAATCTCTCTCTTTCATTATTCTAACATGGCAATATCATCAGACATCAGTATGGTAACTAAACAATTAGTTAACGTTCTCAATTTGGTTGGTACCCCCTTCTGGATAAATAACTTTCAAACCACCGTTTGACATTTTCCTTGATAAAGGAAACATTTTACATTAATACTATCAAGTCATGTACAATCACGGTGACTTGCTGAAGAAGACGGCCAGTGATCTTCCTGGTCTTATGTCATAACACAACATTTTCTTTTCATCATAAATATTTAATTTTCTTTTCTCCCCATATGGCCGAAAGCCTGGCTGGCTTTTCTATACCAGGTTAATACAGTTCCTAACAACGCTGTGACACAACACAGAGTTTAATGTTAGCTTCCCTCCAGATAAATGTTTCCCCTTTTAGGTTCATACAGAGTCGATAATGCATACATGATAATGATAAAAATGACAATATAAATGTTAATATAAAGATTTTCATATTTACCGCAATCAAAGAAACTTTATACACTAAACAGTTGAATAGGGCGATACAGATAGCTGCTATGCAGAATTAGCAACCAAGACAGTACTCTTGCCTTGTCTCTAACAACAACGTCTTTAGTGTAAGAAATTTTTCATCTAGTGGCCCCCTATACCCAATACTAATTGGTTTTATACAACCCTTAGTCTATTACACTACAGCCAACCAGAGGCGGTTAGTGAATAGCGTTCCTTTTCAAATAAAACTGACCTTAAATATTCAAATTAAGGACTCCTTCCCCTTTACCCCACCTACGGGCAAAACTGAGCAAGTCCATCTGTCTATCTGTCTTCTGTCCAACTTCTTTATTTCTTAATAGTTTTAAATTCTTATACATACTTATTAATCTTGCTGTTATCTATTCACAGTCAGTACATATTTATTCTTTTATGTCTTTCTAAGGCCTGGTATCGTTTTTATTTCCTACAACGCTTCAATTAAAACATTTTCTCTCCTATTCCCTTTCGTACGGCATTTTCAAAAACCAATAGGACGTTAACCTTAATTTTTCCTTTTATTTTAAACTACCTTATCGGACGTTAACCTTACGGCGCCACGTCACATTGCGTGTGTGTATATATATATCGTCTGCTAAAACCAGCGTGTGAATATATGTCCAGAACGCGGGTCGAGAAAAATTCAAACGCCATTCATGGTATCGCATTTCTGGCACAAGAAAATATTTAAATCTCAAAGCCAACGCTAGCAAAAGTGTATAATGTTAAACCGCGGCAAATCGTTTAGGCCCTTACTTCGGTATGCAAATTGAACGTGCTGTGGAATTAAGCGTTAGTCCTCACAGATTTCACTACAACCACTATTCGCACATTATGTCACAAAATGTTGATTGTCTTCACAACGAATTCATTACAATTAAAGTTAATAACTTGAAGTTAACAACAACAGTAAAGTGTTTGCATTTGTAGAACATATTTTTCATACCAATTCTATTCTCAATTTCAGCTCTGCCCCCTCAGTGTCACAGCTGAAGCGAACAGTAACTCTCTGTTAACAAACAACATGCTATATCATTTTCAGGGAACAGAATCATCCTCTATCGCCCGAATACCATACCGCTCGACCACCACGCCACCTTATCCATCTAACAAAAATTTCTGTGAAGTTCAAGTATCATCTGCCTATTGTTCTTCCATGTGCGCTTTTTAATTTCTTTTTTTTTTGGTTGTTGTTGCTGTGTCCGATCCTGCTTATCCCCCTTTCTTATTTCGCTAAACATTGATGTGACTGGGACTGACATACACTAAAGACGCGACATTAGATCAAAAAATGTTGATTGCCTTCACAAAAAACTCATTAAAATTTAAGTTGTTAATTTCCATTTTTTTATTTTTTTATTTGAAGACCAGACTTGTTATAAAAATGATGTTCTCAGTTTCAACTCTATGCGCTCAGTCTCACATGTGAAATGGACAAATACCTCCTTGCTAAACAATAACATGCGATATAATTTTCAAAACAGACTCAGCCTTTATCGCCCGAATACCGACACGCCACCTTAACCGTCTAACAAACATGTCTGCGACATTCAAGAATCACCTGTCTATTGTTCTTCCACGTGCGCGTTTTGTGTGTGTGGGGGAGGGGGGGGGGGGCCCTGTGTTCTGCCTTTTACCTCGTCTTATTTCTCAAAACATCGGCGTGACATGCATCCGCAAAGACAACGACATTATCTTGTTCAGCACAGACAGGGACTTGACACACACAAAAGGTGCGACATGTATCGTGTTCAGAACTGACAGCTCTAAATAGGGAATCAATAACACAATGCATTTAGACATGCAGAGATTAATGTGACCTGCTATTACTGATCATTGTGATGAGAGCCGCATAGTATCTTTGAAGTGATTTGTTTAGTGTCAGCTATGTGCTGTTGTGTTGAAGTTGATGGTATAATGTGCCCCTCTAGGGGAAACACGCATCTAGCAATGTTCGCAGTAGCCACTTTGTTAAGCTAACTTGTGCTGCGAGTGTTATTAGTTTTTAGCCCTTAATGACAAGTAGTTAGATCAGTATTAATAATAATTGAAACTGAGTTTTCAGCTTACGACTCGTGACATTTTTATTTATGGTACTTAAAAAAAGTCGACATTTAGCTTCTTCTTTTTTCACATTTCAACTCTCAAAGGAGCGTAGGCTTTCAACAAACTTATGTCAAGTCTTCAACAAACTTATGTCAAGTCTTCAACAAACTTATGTCAAGTCTTCCTATCCCGGTGCCATCAGCTCCAAGTCTTTCCATGCCTTCTTCACCCCCTTCATGTCTGTTTCCAGTTCTCTTTTCCGTGCGTTGTTTGGTCTTCCACCACCTCTCCTACCCTGGGGACTTCGGGGTTGCCTGGTAACGCTATCAACAGATTTTACCAATGTGCGTCCTATCCATCTCCAGTGTCTTCTTTTCTTTCTATTCTTTACTGTTTTTATTTGTTTGTTCATGGCAAAGACCTTGTATTTATTGACGTAGTCAATATCTGTGAACATTACATATTTCCATTAACCCCCAACCTTTAAGTTTAATATTGTTATAATTGCTACCCCTAATTGTGACTTCTGTGCCAAGAATATATCACTTGTTAACCACGCGGCATCTTGGGACGGCTGGGACACGTTGAACAGCTGTAGGGTAAATGGAAAGACAAGAAAGGACCGTACACTGAACAAATTATGGATACAATACTAGGGGAACGCACAAGATGATGTTTGACGTGCAGGAGGGGAATGACTTGAAGTACCTGAGAATCGTAAATTAGTGCAGCTCTAAGGAGTCTCTGAGGAAACGAAGGAACAATAGAACTACTGCTTCTTCAAGCAAGTCGTAAGGGGCGACTGATATCATATTGTGCCGGGAGCTTGCAACTTCATCATTTAAAATAAATTGCTACATAAATCGCCACTGCATAAAGCACATGAATGCTTCTGATGCAGACTTCGTGCAGGAAAGCTTGCAGCACTGGGGGTTCTTGGTTCTACGGGGAGCGGAAAGGAAAATGATGATGATGATGCTGATGATGAAGGAAATCACCAAACATAAAGAAGAGTTAGAAAAAAAAATAGTAATGCTTGTGACACCAATCTTTCTTCCTTGAAATACTGAACAAAAGGAACATGTTTGTTTTACTTTGTATTTTTTTTTCTTTGGTAGCGCTGTTGCTAATGTTGCATGTTAAACCATTTATATTCTATTTTTTTAACAAGACATTATATACAATGTATATTCCTAATCAGATCTCTTTCACACTATGTCTTACAGACAACCAAACGTGAGCCATGCAGCTGTCAGGTGAAGGTCGGTCAATGCAGCAGACACGGACCATGCTGATGTGAATGTCAACCTGATTAGAAGCTGAATTAAGTAAGCAAACAGCGTCTTCCGCCTTTTATGGTGAACAACGTATGCTACTGCAATGATTAATGACAATAATGTTGTAACAACAGCGTACGATAGGGTCAGGTGATGAGAATTAGGCCGTATTCAACATGACGCCTACAAAGATACGGGTATTGAAACAAATTTTGATTACATACAGAGTGTTCCCATTGTCAACAGCTTTGTTGACAACAGGATGTACCTGAGAATAGTGAGGAATTCCCTGCGTTTAAAGAAGTTGGTAAGTCGAAGATACAATACGTTTGAAATAAGTGGGAACAGACAACCATAGTGCCACGGAATAACCAAAATATTTTCATGACGAATTTTTTATTAGAATCTGAGAAAATGTCATTACAGTTAGGACGAGAAAGTATGGAAACACATTCTTATATTAATTCAGAACACGGAGCTAATATTAGCGATCGTGATTCAGGTGTTTCAACGACATCTGGAGACTACATTTCTACGGGGAGTGGTGAAGGTTATAAATGTGTAACTGCAAAAAACGAGGAGGAGACTCATTTAAATGTTATTAATGATGATGACTGTGACGTCGACGACGACGGTGTTAGCATAGAAATAGAGGAAGGTGATAGTGTTTTTGATAGTGATCAAGAGTGCAGCAGTTTGAGCGTCAGTGACTCTGAGAGCGAACAGAACATTATACAGAATGATGACGTGAAACTTGTAGCGAAATGAAAACACATGAAAATCAGTGTACATTATAGAGTAGATAGATGATAGCAATGGTGGCCTTAATTATTATAATACCAACGAACCATCAGGAATGTTACCACATGAGGATAAAGTTGAAAGCTGTGATATCCAAACAAGTGAAGGCAAACCGTTACTGTCTGCAATCAAAAGTGAATTTGATTATTTTAACAACAACGAAATACCAGGGGCTGTGACATGTAAAGGCAACGTGAACATTTTATCGTGTGAAACTAGTGAAATCAGTACGATTTTTGCCAACAAGAATGACCTTGGTTGTTCCAAAACTGATGAACTATTAGCTATTCTGACAAGTAAAGACAGCGAGAATGGTGTTTGTATTCAAACAAAATACAACACTGTGACGACAGCTAAGAATCAATCTGAACTCAGTTCAGTTTGTCCTAACTCTGTAAATTTTGAGCATCATAATAGTTTTTATAGAAATGCTCAAGACAACGTAGGCGTGAACACCATTAAAAGTGACAAATATGGCGCAGACGTCTCTCCTGCCGCTACTGGCTCAAAACCCTCTGAAACAAATAAACGTTCCAATTTGCACACCGATTCCTCACTGGACTTTGATGTGACGAGAAAAAGAACATTTTTATCCCAGTCAGGAGCTGAGAGATCAAAAGGAGTCATCTCGATTTCACCATATGTTATTGAAGGTCTTACCTTACATGTTGGATGGGTAGATAGAGTTAATAAAGTAATCGCCGACAACGCTCAGAACATTGTGTCCAGCTACAATGAAGACATCATAAAACGTGCTACAAACTGCAAAATAATGAAGAAATGGTCAGAAAAAGAGAGGAAATCTTTGAATCGACCACTTGAAAACTTAAGAAGAAGGAGTCCTTCAGACGCACGTCATGACAGGCGGAAAGAATCCAGTACTGAAACCATTAATAATTATGATAGTTTGTTTAGTAGCCATGAATGTGTGCGCAAAGCAGAAGGGATGATAACGTGTTCTCAAGGGAAAAGTAATATACTCGATGCGTTAGAATCAATGACATTTCCAGCTGACGCCTCTAACTCGGACAAAGAATACCCCAATGATGCCACAATGGACACCAACACAATACGCCCCAGAATTCCCGGTCGACCATTGCTCATATCTCAACAGCCAGTTTCGCCAGATGAAATTCTTACTTCTACGCATGCACTCAGTCCTACTAGTGAGCATGTTATGAAATGCTGCCCGAGTGTACAAGAAGTAAACACAAGCGCTGCTAAAGGGTTTAGTGCCACCAACGAAGACTTTAATAAAATGAATCTGTCATGTGGTGATATTTCGTCTGATAATCAAAACTGTAATAAAGAAACCAAAGACCACGATCTTGTATATAGAACAATGGAACCTGCTCATGTATCTCCAGAAAATAACGCTGATATCAGCACACACGGGCTCATCAGGAAGCCAGCAGTTCGCCGGAAGGGATATGCTTGGATGAGCAAGGTAAGTGCTGGTATTAATTAGAATTAGCTGACCATAATATTAAATTGTGCTCCATTTTTAGAATACAGTACGGTTGACTCATTTTTGCTAAGAATGCAGTTTAGGTAGACGTTTGGGTAAATGTATTTAGTTGTCTTCGGCAAGTTAATCGGCAAGGCAGTCTACGGGTTCCAGTTGTATAATATACTACTCGTCAAAAGTCAAGGGCCACCCTACTATTTTCAATACACTTTTATATAAGCGTATAGAATGATTAAATGAAGGAAGTTTTTAGTAAAAATGGGTGCAATATCTTCCTCTGACAGTCCTCTATGCACGTTAAGCATAAAAACAACTCACCAACAACCATGGTGATCACGTGCACTTTGGTTTGCTGACCATAAATTTACATTTTTAATCTGTTTTTTCAAACTTCCGTAGAACCAAACAGGTGAAGTAATCGTATTGATTGACATTCCACGTGCAATGGTGACTTTTCGTGAACATAGTTCACTCTTAATTTGTTTTACAATCAGCAGACTTAGGGTAGTTTCATCACTTGCAAAAACCATGCCACCGAGAAGAAATCTTGACACCTTACAAAGAATGAGGGCTATAGCGTGGGTTGAAAGTGGTTGTAGTGGGTTTGATGGTATTGTATGATGATGATATTACTAAATGTAATGTATGAGGCCAGCTGTGAAGGCTCCTGAGATAAAATGTAGTTGTGAATTGTCAGAAGGCCTTTCTTGCTACCACTACGACCTCACACTCAATTTTTTTTCTTAATGAATGTAGCTATGTAAAATGTCTAGGGTAATGATATGTAATGTGGTGTGATAGTTATGGATACACCCACAGATATTTAAGCAGACTAATAATATTTAACAAATATTATAATACACTGAACTAACTCAAGAGTGTAAAATTTTTGATAGAATTATATTACATTTATTTGTTCTGGATCAAGTTTTATGTTGACCAGAACTTTTTTTTAAAAAAAAGGATTTAAAAAATTATGAAAGAAATGCATGGAATGTTACATAATAAATGCAAGAGTGTACATATATAAGTACTAGACTAGTTAGTTTTATTAAAATGTTCTAGTAGTCATCTACTTGGGAGGATAGTTAATGCTTGTGCTGTTGGGGTGGCCTCATCACACCTGTCTATATTGACTACACAGTGTCCAGTAAATTACAGGAATTTTATGGGGTATTAGTAACTAAAAGGCGTTGGTGAACTTCCAGCAGACCAGAGGCTCACTCAACTTGCATATGTAGCTCTGGTGCTGAAATCTGGTGGTCCCACCTCTCCGTGCTGGCGGGCAATAATAGTGGTCTCTGTCACAACGTACTGCACAGATACACTCGAGTAAAATCACCAACTGAATGGACACCGCCTTGTTGACAACTGAAACTCACAGCTCTGCAATCAAAGTATTGGCTATGTGTCAAAATTCTATTCTCTACCCACGTCTGGACACAACACGGACACAACAACCACATCATACAGACAGGTCAGATCTCTCTGACCAAACAGCACATTTACCATGGTGGTTTTACATCAGATAGGTCCTCCCAGACTATAGATTCTGAAAAATATTTATTAGTTTCCTTCCCTAAAAGTGGATAGGTAATATGTTTCATTATTCTCAACACTTGATCTGTCTTTCCTAACCCTTGCTGGAGTTTATGTATATTGTTGGTCCCTAGACCCTGACTTGGGCGGGGGGTCTAGAGCAAATCCCTACTTGTTTGTAAGGCTAGATTATGATATGGCAGTATCAAATCACTCGAACATTAAACAATATTCAAAATATACAAAGAAATAATTTCAATCTTACCAGATTATGAATAAAGAACACAGAAATGCTAGCAAAACTCAGCTGAGCTGCTGGCTATAGTATGGCGTCCCTGAACTTATTTCACTTTCTTTCATTTGGAAATCACCACACTTTAAAATACTGTGTCTATCATCGAACAACTATTGAGGAATGGCCCCACTTGCGCGTCTGAGCGCCGATAAAATGATTGTCTGTGGCCAATCACTGCCTAGGTTTATTTCAAATTCAAATTTCCTACCCTAAAGTCATTTCAGTCATGCTTCAGTCAAGTATGGATGTTTATCTGTTAGTCTGTCCGTCTCTACTTGTTTTTTTCAAAAACGTACTTGATTTTTGAACCAACCTTTCTCTCCCCTCCAAAATTTTGTCGTTAAAAGTTATATTTAGACACAGCTCCCACCAATGTCCCTCGCTTCCCTACTAAGTAGATTTGAACACCTGCGTCTCAAGGTCGTGTTTTTTTTGTGCAAATAGCGACACTTTTTATTCCATACAGTCTGTCGCTGATGTGAACAACACTGTCTTTTGTCATTATCTTCAATATTATCTATCCGTCTGTAAAATTAAGAACATATTAGTTCACTGCTCAGAATGGGCCATCCGGCCAGCTAATTTTTATATTCCTAACATTAATATTACGAAAAAGTTACTTTTTAATTTTTGTAATATTCCAAACATCTGCGTTCTGCCGCTGAATTCAAATCAAAGGCTTGGTATCGCAAAAGCGACCAATAAATGACTGTGGCGTAACATATCCAAGGTCCCTTCTGTCGAGTTCCTTACTTTATGTCAACTTGGGAAACGTGACTTTTCTCCGTTTCCCCCCCAATTGCGTCTCCTTAGCCTTTCTAGTCTCACGCAATCTTTCCAGTCATATTTTTTTCCTTTTTATCCGCCGTTCCCCTCCTGTCTAGCAAGTCAATTTTTATGGAGGGTGATGACCCGCGGTCTGGGCGATCATGTACTATCAGCAGCCTACGCATTATGTTTTTATCCTTACATGTTATCTTTGGAGGTATTTTACCGTTGTATCTCTGTCAATTTCACTACACATCTCCCCACTTGAAAACATGCCTATGGCAAGTTCCAAAACCAGCGATACACATATGTAAAATTACTCCTCACGTCTGCCACTACTCTAATTTTGATCACAGGGGTGCCGACTGAGGAAATCTGCACCGACATTCAATTTACGGCTTGCATAAGCGACTGGTTTCAGTTCCCCATCAGGTGAAGATGATCTTTGCAACAAAGCCCCTCCTAGTCCTACATTACTTGCATCGGTTCTTAAGACAAAGTCCTGTGTCAAATCAGGCAGTTTGAGAATAGGCTTGCTAGTGAGTTTTTCCTTTAACTCTTGGAACGCTAGTTCACATTGTGCAGTCCAAATAATTTTATCTGGAAGTCCCTTGCGAGTCAGATCAGTCAGAGGAGCACAAATAGCGTTAAAATTCTTGATGTATTTCTGATAAAATCCGCATAACGACACAAATGATCGCACGTCCTTTTTTGTTTGCGGCCTAGGTGCTCTCTGCAGTTTTTCCAAGTTCTTAGGATCAGGGGTCATATTACCCTGATATACAGTGTGTCCCAAGAATTCCAACTCTTTGCATCCAATACAACATTTTGTTGGCCTAGCAGTTAAGTTCGCCTCCCGAAGTCTATCAAACAACATCTCCAGAGCTTCAATGTGTTCTTCAAAAGTCTCTGTGGCGACGAGAATATCATCCATGAAATTCGTGATACATGGGTTATTCAGGGGATCCAACAATTTGCGCATCATCCTTGAAAACACACTCGGAGCATTTTTCAGTCCGAATGGTAGCATATTGAATTCATAATGTCCATCCGAAGTGCTAAAAGCCAAATAAGGTCTCACTTCAGGCTTCACTGGGATCTGGTAATAGCCTTTACTAAGATCCACCTTTGAAAAGTATTTTGCCTTGTTCAGTCTGGCAAATAACTGTTTTGTGTCTGGTAATGGATCCACTTGTCCTTCTGTGACAGCATTCAGTTTCCTGTAATCTATGCACAGTCTGTGTTCCCCAGACGGTTTTCTCAACAAAACGACACTAGAACTAAAAGATGATTCACTGTGCGAAATAATCCCCTCCTTCAACAAATACTCTATTTCTTCCTTCAATGCCTTCTCCTTCGCGAACGGAATAGAATAGGCTCTCATACAGATTGGGTTTGAGTCTACCAGTTTCATGTCATACTGTAGCAAATTTGTATGGCCTGGTTTATCTGTTAATACATCTGTATGTTCCTCCAGAACCTGTTGAACTCTCTCCCTCTGGTTTTTAGTCAGGTGCTTACTGACTTTTACCTGTGCTGCGGTTTCACAAGGATGTAATGGGTATTCATGTGAGGTGAGTGGTTCTTTTTGCATCTGGGTTGCAATAGCCAAGGTCAATAAGGGGGTGCTTTCCTGGAGTGGTCTGTCCAGATACTTCTTTAACAGGTTTACATGATAAACTTTCTCCTTCCCCTTTTTGTCAATTTTATAGTTTGTTCTAGACACCTTCTCTAGAACCGTATATGGACCTTGCCAACCAATTTGTAATTTATTCTGGCTTCCGGGTAGTAGAAGCAGCACCTTCTCTCCGACTGCCAGTTCCCTGTCCTTTGCCTTCCTATTAAAATATGCTGCATGTTTCTTCCTGGCTTGCTTCAAATTATCATTTGCCAGTTTCCATCCAGCTTTCAAACGAGTGGTCAGTTCGTTCACGTATTGATACGATGAGGTAACAGTCTCTTCCGCCTTCTCATCTGTCCAGGTCCTTAATAGAGCTTCTAATGGACCTTTTATTGGCCTCCCAAATAGCAGAGTTGCGGGAGCCATCCCGGTTGAACTATGTGGTACCTCCCGGTACGCAAACAATGCGGCGGGCAGGAATTGATCCCACAGATCCGGTTTTTCGTGTGCCAGCTTTCTCAGGATAGAAATGAGAGTCCCGTTGAACCTCTCTACCTGGCCGTTCCCTTGTGGATGGTACGGACTACAATGAAAGTGTCTGGCTTGAAATAGCTTAAAAACTTCTTCCGTTAGTTTCCCCTTGAACTGAGAACCATTATCCGTCAAGATTTGATGCGGGAATCCTAATCGGGTAAATATTGTAAGTAGTGCCTCTGCTACATGTTTTGAATCAATTGATGGCAGGGCTACCGCCTCTCCCCACATAGAACAAGTGTCCACCAGAGTAAGGATGTAACTGTTCCTCCTCTTGGTCCGAGTGAGAGGTCCTACAATATCCACTGCAACCCTCTCAAAAGGTGTTCCCACTATGGGCATTTCCCCTAGAGTTGCAGGAGCAGTCCAGTGCTTTGGAGCTACCCTTTGACATTCTGGGCAGGATTTGACATATCTTTTTATATCCTCCGTTATCCCTGGCCAGAAGTAATGACAAGCTATACGCTGTCCTGTGGCGCTGATCCCCATGTGACCACTGAAGGGAATCGCATGCCCGAGTTCCATCACTTTATCTCTATATGAAGTGGGAAGAACCAGCTGGTTGTGACCATTTGTTCCAGTTCCGGCCTTCCTGTATAAGAGTTTGTTCTTCATGAAATATTCCCCCTTGCTCGGAGGTGTGTGGCATTTGGGCAATTTTTTTAAAACAGGGCTTGAGTGTCCTATCCTCAGCCTGCGCCTTCCTCATCTCCTCTGGATGAGCATTTATAGGTTCACCTTCTTCCTCCTTCTTCTGTGACCTGGTCTGCACTGTCGCCATGATCACAGGTTTCTCGGGATTCCCCAAGAAGACGTATCTACACCCCCAATATCAGAGGGTAGATTGGTTCATCTATCACTGCTGCTCTGATTTCTCCCTCCACATAGCGAGTTTTCACCGTTATCCTTGCGATGGGAAGTGTCATGAGTGGTATGTCCTTAGTCGCCCCTTGTATTTCCACTGTTTCTGTGGTATACTGACTTGGGTCCACTAGGCTAGACTTCACAACTGAATCATAATCCAAACCTGTATCATAAAGGCACCTTATGGTGACCCCATTACAAATAACATCCTCACAAACTGGGGGGTGATAAGGTTCCTGTTGTCCATTAGGATTAACCTTTAATCTTCGCGTCCCCGACTTCATTGCAGCAATGTTTGAAGGTTTCCTTCTACAAAATTCGGTGTTATGGTTATCCTTCTTGCACCATTTACACCATCTTTTTCCTTGGTTCAACGGTTTTCTTTCATTGAACTTTTGGTCATTGAACTGTGAGTTTCTGTCGCGATAGTCATTTCTTGGCCGCTCAAAGTTTGTCCTACCTTTATTTCCCTGCTCTCTATTATCAAATTTATTAAATTGCTGTGGAGCTTTAAAATTGTCTATGTGCTTCTTTTTAGCACCACTTACCTCTGCCTGAGCTGCCTGATACCTCTCAGCAACATTTAAAATTTCCCCCAACTTCTCTGCACCTTGTTCCATGAGAAATTTTCTCATGTCTGGAGCCATGGACTCTCTCAATTGCTCAATCATGATCATTTCTTTAAGATCTTGGGTCTTCCCCAGAGCCGTCCATTTCTCCAAATAGGTTTCTAGTCTAGCAGAGAATTGGTGGTATGTCTCCCCAGACAACAGTTTGGCATTTCTAAATTTCTTACGATAAAATTCACCATTCTTCTCGTACCTTAATAACAAAGCCTGCTTTAACATGTCATAATTGTCTTGGTCTTCCCTGTTCATTTTGGCAAATACTTCATAAGAAGTACCTCTCAATCCCTGTGATAGCTTTAAACTCCACCTCTCTCTCTCTAACCCATATGTAGTAGCTAATAACTCAAAACGTCCTAGGTACCCCTCTATGTCATCGTCTTTTTCAACAAAATGGTCTAAATGAAACCCCATAGCTGAGTTTGAGGCTCCCAGACTGGGCGTAGCATCTGAGGCAAAAGGGCTGGCACCATTTTCAGGAGCCGGGCCTTGTAATTCCAGCTCCCTTAGTCGTAATTCGTGCTCCCTTTGCAACCTTCTATCTTCTGCCTCCCTTTCGGCAGTCAACCTTTGTTCTTCTGCCTCCCTTTGCTGTCGTTTTTCTTCTGCCTCCCTTTGCTGTCGTTTTTCTTCTGCCTCAATCTGCAGCCTCTTAATTTCTCTATCAGCCTCAATTTGTAACCTCTTCTCTTCAGCTACCTTTCTATCTTCCCTTTCAATATATTTATCACATTCAGCCGTTACATATTGAATTAAAATCGGACCATCCATTCCCATCTCCTTTGCGGTCAGCACAGCAGCTGATCGGAATTTTGCTAGCTCCGCCATACTTTTCAGACAATATAATAATATACAAGCTAAATCTCTAACCAGTAAATACACTAAGTACTTCTTATGACTATAGTCTAACTAATTCTAACTAACCAGTTAACTAATTAATTATCACTGGCTGTGAAGATTCACCAACTTTTATCTGCAGGGACACTTTTAATTTTAAAGGGAATTTCACAATTTTTTTTCCCCTAATTTTATTTCTCCAACCAGGAGATCCTAATATTACTGTTGGGCTAATTATCCCTGGACAAGACCCCAATGTATGTAGTGGGTTTGATGGTATTGTATGATGGTGATATTACTAAATGTAATGTATGAGGCCAGCTGTGAAGGCTCCTGAGATAAAATGTAGTTGTGAATTGTCAGAAGGCCTTTCTTGCTACCACTACGCCCTCACACTCAATTTTTTTTTTCTTAATGAATGTAGCTATGTAAAATGTCTAGGGTAATGATATGTAATGTGGTGTGATAGTTATGGATACACCCACAGATATTTAAGCAGACTAATAATATTTAACAAATATTATAATACACTGAACTAACTCAAGAGTGTAAAATTTTTGATAGAATTATATTACATTTATTTGTTCTGGATCAAGTTTTATGTTGACCAGAACTTTTTTTTAAAAAAAAGGATTTAAAAATTATGAAAGAAATGCATGGAATGTTACATAATAAATGCAAGAGTGTACATATATAAGTACTAGACTAGTTAGTTTTATTAAAATGTTCTAGTAGTCATCTACTTGGGAGGATAGTTAATGCTTGTGCTGTTGGGGTGGCCTCATCACACCTGTCTATATTGACTACACAGTGTCCAGTAAATTACAGGAATTTTATGGGGTATTAGTAACTAAAAGGCGTTGGTGAACTTCCAGCAGACCAGAGGCTCACTCAACTTGCATATGTAGCTCTGGTGCTGAAATCTGGTGGTCCCACCTCTCCGTGCTGGCGGGCAATAATAGTGGTCTCTGTCACAACGTACTGCACAGATACACTCGAGTAAAATCACCAACTGAATGGACACCGCCTTGTTGACAACTGAAACTCACAGCTCTGCAATCAAAGTATTGGCTATGTGTCAAAATTCTATTCTCTACCCACGTCTGGACACAACACGGACACAACAACCACATCATACAGACAGGTCAGATCTCTCTGACCAAACAGCACATTTACCATGGTGGTTTTACATCAGATAGGTCCTCCCAGACTATAGATTCTGAAAAATATTTATTAGTTTCCTTCCCTAAAAGTGGATAGGTAATATGTTTCATTATTCTCAACACTTGATCTGTCTTTCCTAACCCTTGCTGGAGTTTATGTATATTGTTGGTCCCTAGACCCTGACTTGGGCGGGGGGTCTAGAGCAAATCCCTACTTGTTTGTAAGGCTAGATTATGATATGGCAGTATCAAATCACTCGAACATTAAACAATATTCAAAATATACAAAGAAATAATTTCAATCTTACCAGATTATGAATAAAGAACACAGAAATGCTAGCAAAACTCAGCTGAGCTGCTGGCTATAGTATGGCGTCCCTGAACTTATTTCACTTTCTTTCATTTGGAAATCACCACACTTTAAAATACTGTGTCTATCATCGAACAACTATTGAGGAATGGCCCCACTTCTCGTCTGAGCGCCGATAAAATGATTGTCTGTGGCCAATCACTGCCTAGGTTTATTTCAAATTCAAATTTCCTACCCTAAAGTCATTTCAGTCATGCTTCAGTCAAGTATGGATGTTTATCTGTTAGTCTGTCCGTCTCTACTTGTTTTTTTTTTTTCAAAAACGTACTTGATTTTTGAACCAACCTTTCTCTCCCCTCCAAAATTTTGTCGTTAAAAGTTATATTTAGACACAGCTCCCACCAATGTCCCTTCGCTTCCCTACTAAGTAGATTTGAACACCTGCGTCTCAAGGTCGTGTTTTTTTTGTGCAAATAGCGACACTTTTTATTCCATACAGTCTGTCGCTGATGTGAACAACACTGTCTTTTGTCATTATCTTCAATATTATCTATCCGTCTGTAAAATTAAGAACATATTAGTTCACTGCTCAGAATGGGCCATCCGGCCAGCTAATTTTTATATTCCTAACATTAATATTACGAAAAAGTTACTTTTTAATTTTTGTAATATTCCAAACATCTGCGTTCTGCCGCTGAATTCAAATCAAAGGCTTGGTATCGCAAAAGCGACCAATAAATGACTGTGGCGTAACATATCCAAGGTCCCTTCTGTCGAGTTCCTTACTTTATGTCAACTTGGGAAACGTGACTTTTCTCCGTTTCCCCCCCAATTGCGTCTCCTTAGCCTTTCTAGTCTCACGCAATCTTTCCAGTCATATTTTTTCCTTTTTATCCGCCGTTCCCCTCCTGTCTAGCAAGTCAATTTTTATGGAGGGTGATGACCCGCGGTCTGGGCGATCATGTACTATCAGCAGCCTACGCATTATGTTTTTATCCTTACATGTTATCTTTGGAGGTATTTTACCGTTGTATCTCTGTCAATTTCACTACCTCTACTATCCAAAGAATTTTGGAGAGATTTCAGGACACAGGAAGTGTGGAGGATCGCCACCGGCCAGGTCGCCCTAGATGCACCAATAGACATGATGACCGGTACCTCTTGTTGTCAGCCCTTCGCCATCGAACAGTGACTTGTTCCACTCTAAGATGTCAGCTGAGACAAACTGTAAACGTTAATGTCAGTCAAAGCACCATTCGCAGACGTTTACATGAATTTGGACTGGCTGCTCGACGTCCTGCAGTCAGAATCTCTCTTATTCCTGCTCATCGCAGAGCCCGTGTTGCTTGGTGTCGCGAGCACATCCGATGGACAAGGCAACAATGGAGTCAAGTTCTCTTCACTGATGAATCTCGCTTCACTGTGTCATTCAATGATGGCAGGATTCGAGTTTGGAGACGACCAGGAGAGCGATTTACTGATGACACAATTCGAGAGGTGGATCGTTATGGTAGGGGTTCTGTCATTGTCTGGGGAGGCTTCTACAGACACGGCAAGACCAAACTTTACATCATCCAAGGCAACTTGACCGGCCCAAGATACCAGAACGAAATTTTGAGACCAATTGTTCAGCCTGCTCTGGAGGCCATAGGTGGTAATGCCATCCTCCAAGATGATAACGCTCGACCCCCATCGAGCTCGTGTGGTGAATGAGTTTATTCAGCAGCATGGGATCATCAGGATGGCGTGGCCAGCTCATTCACCTGACCTTTCTCCGATTGAGCACATCTGGGATGTCCTTGGTCGAAGATTGTCAACAAATCACCCCCTGCCAATGGATGTTGCACAGCTGACTGCATTTCTGCTTCAGGAATGGCAAGCTGTTCCTCAGGATACTCTTCGGACCCTTGTGGACTCGATGCGTCTACGCTGTCTTGAATGCCTTGCTGGAAACGGTGGTCATACCCGATTTTGAAATGTCTATTTGTCCAATATCTATTGTGTGACTTTTGAAAAGGTGGGTGACACACTTCACAGCTTCATTGCGTTTGAATGTAGGTTTCCATTTCTTTACGTGACATGTCAATTTAGTGTTCAATAAATGCCGTTTTGACTGATACCAATTACGTTTATATCAGATTTGTTTTATGGTTTCAACCAAGGTTTTTCTAAGTGGCCCTTCACTTTTGACGAGTAGTATATATAGATGTGTGAATGTAGCCTGGGCGAATTGAACATACATAGTAAAACCCCGCTATTCGCATGCGTTGGCACGAAACGTTAGCAACAGCCCAGTTCAAAGACGAATAAGTGAAATAATATACGAAATTGAATTTATGACTCCGTTTGCTCTTTGACAAGCTAGGCTGCGTAAGACTACCACTGCAGTGATTGAGTAGGCACACTCAAACCTCCATGTAGGAAGTTTCACCAAAGTACTTCAATGCTCTTGCAGTACTGGGTTTTGTAGCAGTGTTTTAACTAATAGTCTTGCTAGCCCCACATGTAATCTCAACGTAGTCTTGTTATGCACTAAATATTCGCTCCTGCCAACCCGAACATTAATGTTCTGTACTCGTATGTGTACACTTTTAAAATCTTACATTTAAATTAAATAAATACGTATGCTGTAACAGGACTTGTACTGGCAACACGACATGCTATGGGCCGTTCTAGTCACGATATATACGTTGTTACTTGTTCAAAACACAAGTTATTACGTGATGTCGGATATACCAGCAGCACAAAGTCTATGACTGTGTCTATGACTGTGTGTATCTACATACATAACTTACTTGTTTGTAGTGTATCGTGGAGATTATATAACACGCCTCCGAGAAGTATGCCACATGAATACCATAAATAGCAAACGAGTATATAATTCATTCGCCATTAGGCGTGATGGGAACAACGGCAAAGAAAATCTATTCGCTGTTGCCCTTAAGACGCCACTAGGCGTAATGGCCACTGACTGCTTTGCCGGTCGTTGGCTAAGGACGGAAGAAGAAGAAGAAGATATAATTCATTCAGTATGCGAATTGAACGCTGCGAAAATTCTATATTAGTCCATCGTTATTTTTTAACCGTGTGTGTTTATAGCATTCGGTTGGTATGGGTACAGGTAAAGGTTCCCGTTACACGCCCATTGAGGCATATTGGGAATATGGCGTTAGGCCCATATTTTCGTGACCATCGGCACACTAGGGGTGATTTGGTCAGCATAACGCCGGCCGCCTTAATCTTCCCAGCGTTATTATCATTTGATTGGTTGCTTCCATAATTTTTGCGTTAGCGGTAGCAACAAGACAAAACAACGTTCAAGGAAAGTCCAGCCGCATTGATTCAAGCAAAACTGGACTCGAGATGTTGAGCAGAAGTTTCGACAACGGCTAGAATGACTGGAAACTGATGTCATCTTGCGAAAAAAGGGGGAGTGTAAGGAGGGGGGAATAGAGAATACAGTGTTCAGCAAGAAATATTGAAAAACAAGTTGTCAATGAAAGGAAATATTAAAGAAATGGTAAAAATTATTACATGAGAAAAGTAGAAGAAACCAATGGAAACAATACTTATTACATGCAGGAGTAGTGAACCCACGATTTGTTAATGAATTTAATTCTTCTAAAAACCCGACTTTCCGCATAGCCAGATTTATGTGGATCTACTTTTAGTGACAGCGTATCGCTCGCTGTAAAATTCTTTCTATTGTCGTACCTTAACACACACCTACACACAAACACACCAAAAAAATGCAAATGTAATTAAAAAGAAAGAGTAAAATCAAAATACCCCAGTTAGATCACGCTGGGATATATCATCATTATGAAAATTAAATTTTCGTTAAATTTCTCTCTTTCTATTTTAGACGTCGTCTTTGATGACGACGAAACGGGAATTTATATATATTTATATAGGAAAACTACTACAGTGCAGGAAATGTGTGCCACAGCATAATAATTTGTATTACATGGTGAGGTTGATAGCTCACATTTAGTCGTCTCTTATCTGAGGATACAGAAGTTCTGTTCTTTTGTCTCAATAATATTTAAGATGTATGTGAGAATAAATGGATTCAGTATGGAAGACGAGAGAAAGGAAGGGCGGAATGTTAGACGGGCCTGCGTGCTCGATTCTAAACCCTTTGAAAATAAAGTTCGGTCGTTCTCTATGTTATGTTCCGTTGATGATTACTTAACCAGCTGTTTTGTTTGTTAGCGTGACTGGAGAAGTTGATATCTCAGTTTAGATAAGTGTACCGTCTGATAACGTTGTTGTATTGCCAGTCTGTGAACTAGTGTTTACTTTGACCCACAAGCATCAGTTGTCATGACAACACGCGTAGAATTCAGTCTGGCAAGTAACTCTATGAACTGTATATGCATCTTATTACTTTGATTACATCCCCTTGAATGTCTGTTCTTGTTCGCGTATTGTGTTATAGTTGCTTCCCTTAGATGGCAGTTTTTTCCTATCTACTAGATCCTAGGACAGGTATTTTAAAGGGAAGTGGGGAGGAGAGTAGTCCTATAGCAATATCTCCCGTAGGGGAGGGAAATGTTATAAACTTTAACATACTAGGCCAAGCTTTATGACGTGAAATAACGAGTTCACTTCCTAGCTACCTTTGCCGTCTCTAACTCAAGAGCAGAATCCAGGTACCCGTATACAGCAGCTATGTAGACTGGAGCGTTACCCTGCCGGGTTTGGAACCCAGTAACTTTGCCACGAGAGGCAAGCGCTCTAACCACTCCGATGAAAGGTATATGTTAGTTATATTCTAATCTCCCATTTTATTTAGCGTATATATTTATGGACAAAACTAACATTCACCGGAGCCAAAATATGATATGTTATGTGGATCGTCGTGTGCAACGGATACTAAGCAAGACAAAGCCAAAATTGTAGAGGACTACTGCAGTTTGTCTGTTTGTTTGTGCGTTTGTTTATTTGTTTGCTTGGAGGAATGAGGAAAGAAAAAGATTACCGTAAGAAGAAAAGTTTCAATGAAGATTTGATTTACAGACCACTGTTCATTTAACAAATATACTTTCGCCATTTGGGAAAAAAACGTTAAATGAACAGCTTCCCTTCAAATAAAACCAACAAACAAACAAAACCAACCAACAAACAAAACCAACCAACAAACAAAACTAACCAACAAACAAAAAAATAAAAATAAAAATAAAATAAGCAACAGTAATTGACTTTTGAAAGAATTGAAAATGGAATCGCTTTTTTATTACGCTTTAAAGCGAAATAAAAAAGCGATTCCATTTTCAATTCTTTCAAAAGTCAATTACTGTTGCTTATTTTATTTTTAGTTTTATTTTTTTGTTTGTTGGTTAGTTTTGTTTGTTGGTTGGTTTTGTTTGTTGGTTGGTTTTGTTTGTTTGTTGGTTTTATTTGAAGGGAAGCTGTTCATTTAACACGTTTTGCTTGAAGGGAAGCTATTCATTTAACGTTTTTTTCCCAAATGGCGAAAGTATATTTGTTAAATGAACAGTGGTCTGTAAATCAAATCTTCATTGAAACTTTTCTTCTTACGGTAATCTTTTTCTTTCCTCATTCCTCCAAGCAAACAAATAAACAAACGCACAAACAAACAGACAAACTGCAGTAGTCCTCTAAAATTTTGGCTTTGTCTTGCTTAGTATCCGTTGCACACGACGATCCACATAACATATCATATTTTGGCTCCGGTGAATGTTAGTTGTTAATAGGAAACTCTATACAGAACATTACAACAGCAGGTAATCTGATCATCAGACGTCCCTCGTCAGACAAGTTTTTCAGCCTTTTTACCTTCAAGGTGCTCTACGTTCGCATGTCGGGGCGGGAAGCACATGGGTCTTTCTTATGACATGTTCTTTGATATGTAGTGTTGTATTGTGTTATTAATAGACCTTCTGCTGGTTGTATGTATATTGTTGAATCATGTTGCATCATTATTCTCTTTTCGCTCCTTACGGAGCATGGAGCCACAGGTGCAGCTGGTCCTTTGCAAGAAGCAAGCACTAAGCATCCACGTGCTCTTGCGGAGTGGTTTCTGTGGTAACCTGTTTTGTACGATGAGATTGCCAATCCAATGTATAAACTTATTTTAGTCGCCTTGTACGACATAGCTGGGACGGGTTGAGTTTGAATGCGGACTGTTGAAGATGTCATTAAGGTGTTTTATACGACAATGCTGTTGTTCCTCTATCAATGTCATTGTTGCGTGTCTTTTATATTATTATTCATAAATTCTGAGTAGACGTCTTGCTACTCTGGCCAAGAACACATAGGGGTACATCAGATAGACCACGCACACCGTAATTTGAACTGGAACTCGTAATGTCACCACAAAGGCCAGGTTGGACAAATCAATACACAGTTTATTCTCACAAACGTTGCTCCATACATATTATCAGGAAAGCCAGTATATCCATTGGCATTATATATATATATATATATATATATATATATATATATATATATATATATATATATATATATATATATATATATATATATATATATATATATATATATATATATATATATATATATATATATATATATATATATATATAGTCATCAATATAGCTCAGTATCGTCTGTCGCTAGAACGCTGTCCTCGACAGGTTTTCACAATTTTAATTTACTCGCGTTCTTCACAGAATGCATAATTCCTTACATACATAAACTAGCATCATCGCACAGAGGTGTATGGATGATCTAGTGATCGAAGAACATAGGAATATGTGATGAGTTAGAATAATTCTCAGGAGCTCAGAGAAACACGTCCACCTGCCTCAAAAACACACACACAGAAGACGCTAGCAGACGATCGTACACTTTTGGAGATACCGACCGTACCTTCTGCTAACTGAACCCCGAGGTAGTGACGTAACTTCCTGTTACCACGGACTACCGGTCATAAACAAATATGAATACCAGTCGAACCATTTTGATATCGACAGACATGTTAAGAATTTTACTCATAACATTACTCCCCCCCCCCCCCCGTAAAATAATGGAAACGAAGTTTTCATTATTTCCGTGGTGTGAGTATAAACATCACTAGAGTGAAAGATGGTTTCATCAAATTTCCCTGTTAGTATGAACTAGCATAGCACCCAGGTTTGTGGCACAGAGTAGGCAATTAAACACTCAATGTGTGGACATTAGCAAAGAACACTAAAGCTATCGACTACAAAGGACATAAATCACTTTAACAACAATGTGAGGTGACAATCACTAAAAACACCCATCATCTTAAAAAAATGATGGCAGCAATCCATGCACTCTCATACCTCACACCGTCCAAACATCATTCTATCAAGTCCAGTATCAGTAATCAATTAATCTCATATTAATTAATAGTCATAAAGCAAAGCATTAAAATTAATACAATTATGTAATAGAGAAAATAGATTAAATGAGGCAGACAATCAACTAAGAAAGTGAATGACTGCAATCTTATCCGTTTAACGATTAAAGGTATGTGTACCTGTAAAGTACATGTCATCAAGTCATCAATATAACATAGTAATATTAAGAGAACAAATGTAATCTTGTATCTAACACACTTGTGTGAGCAATAGTTAATACTATGTCTGTGTGTTGCACGAATTGATAATAGTATGGCATATTAGCCATCACCCGTGTGTCACCGGGGCCCGAAAGGGGAGCAAAGAATAGTAACACTGTCCCCTGCCAGGCATGTCGTAGAAGGCGACTAAGGAGGGTTGGGCATGGGGCCGGTTACCCCATCCTGTAAAAAAAAAAAATTTAAACCACAAAAAACTTCAACAAATATGGACAAGTCAAATAAAGGAAATAAAACACAGCCATCCAAGACAGGGGAAGGTCCTCTCGCGGGGAGGCGTATGATGCAACACAGAGAAAGCCGAAAGGAGTCTGTGTTGCTGACTAACCTTCTTTCTTCTAGGAGAACTTCCAGATTTGGCACCTGGAATGTTCGGACATTAAACGAACAAGGGAAAGTGGCGCAAGTAGCAGCAGAAATGAGGGAATACAAAATCGAGGTTCTGGGAATGTGTGAAACAAAGTGGAAGGGGGTAGACAGGAAGAAACTCATCACAGGTGAATTGGTGCTGTCCTCAGGACATGAAGACGAAACTTCACACCACAGTGAAGGGGTAGCTCTTATGTTATCTAAAGAAGCACAGAAAGCACTCATTGAATGGGAAGCTGTTGGACCCAGAATAATAACAGCTACTTTCAAAACAGCTAAAAAGAAAATTCATGTAAATGTCATCCAATGTTATGCACCAACTAATGACAAAGAAGAGTCTGTGAAAGAAGCATTTTATACTAAACTACAGGAAATTATGGATAAAGTAAAAAGAAGAGACATCACAATTTTGATGGGTGACATGAATGCAAAGATAGGTACAGTCAACACCGGATTTGAAGAAGTCATGGGAAAACATGGGCTAGGAGTAATGAATGAAAATGGAGAACTATTCGCAAACTTCTGTGCTTCAAATCAACTGGCTATAGGAGGAAGCATGTTTCCACATAAGAGAATACACAAGGCAACATGGATATCACCAGACCATAGAACAGAAAATCAGATCGATCATATATGCATAAAGAAGAAGTTTAGATCATCATTGCAGGATGTAAAGGTATATAGAGGAACAGATGTGGCATCAGATCACCATCTTCTGATAGCCAAAATAAAAATGAAACTCAAGAGATATGCAACAATGCAAAATTATAGACAACAGTTTAATGTAGGACAGCTAAGAAATCAAGAAACAAGAGACAAATTTGCGGTCACAGTATCCAACAAATTCCAAGTGCTACAACAGCTGGAAGATGTAGAGAATACAGAAGACTATTGGCAGCAGGTCAAAACGGTATGGAAGGAGACATGTGAAGAAATACTGGGGAAAAGGGAAAGACAACAAAAAGCATGGATAACAACAGAAACCATCAATAAGATAAAAGACAGGAAAAACAAGAAAGCAGAGTTAAACACAAGCAAAACCAGAAGTTCCAAAGCCAAGGCTCAAGAAGTGTACACAGAAGCAAACAAAGAAGTAAAAAGAAGTATCAAAAGAGACAAGAGGAAGTATATTGAGGAGTTGGCAAGAGAGGCAGAAGATGCTGCAGCCAAAGGAAATATGAGAGAACTGTATAGCAGCACAAAGAAGTTAACAGGGAAATACAAGCAAACAAGTTGTCTCATAAAAGACAAGAATGGGAAACTGCTCAGCAATATACAAGAGCAAATGAAGAGGTGGACAGAATATTTTGGGGACCTTCTCAATAGACCAGCTCCACAAAACCCGCCGGACATCCAGCCAGCAGAAGAAGAACTACAAATTAACGGTGAAAGACCAACGAAGGAAGAAATAAAGAAAGCCATAAAGCTTCTAAGAGATGAAAAAGCGTCTGGACCTGATGGCATTCCAGCAGAGGCCATCAAAGCAGATATCGACACGGCTACAGAGATGTTATATAAATTACTTGGTAAAGTCTGGGAAAAGGAAGAGATACCAGCAGAATGGAAGGAAGGATATCTGGTTAAGTTGCCTAAGAAGGGAAATTTACAAGAGTGCACAAATTATAGAGGAATAATGTTACTATCAGTGCCAGGAAAAGTATTAAACAGGATTATCCTTGAGAGATTAAAAGAGTCGATAGACAAGAAATTGAGAGATGAACAAGCAGGTTTTCGACAAAACAGATCATGTACAGACCAGATAGCCACTTTGAGAATAATAGTTGAACAAAGTCTGGAATGGAATTCACCACTATACATCGGATTTGTGGACTATGAAAAGGCATTTGACAGTGTAGACAGAGAATCACTTTGGAAATTGATGAGGCATTATGGAGTTCCCCTGAAGATTATTAATTTAATAAAGAAAACATATGAAGACATGACATGCAGAGTTCTTCATGAAGGACAGCTTACAGAACCATTTGGGATAAGAACAGGAGTGCGACAGGGATGCCTCTTGTCTCCATTTCTTTTCTTGCTGGCAATAGATTGGGTTATGAGATCATCGACAACACACAACAGAAATGGAATCCAGTGGACTCTGACTAAGCAGTTGGATGATCTGGATTTTGCTGATGACTTGGCTCTTCTGTCCCATAACCGTAATCAGATGCAGGACAAATTGAAAACACTCGATGAGAGGTCACAGCAATTGGGTCTGAAAATACACAGGGAAAAGACAAAAATAATGAGAATAAATGCAGGTAATGATAATAGGGTTGAACTTGAAGAAACACCAATACAAGATGTAGAATCATATATGTATCTTGGCAGTAATATAGACAAAGTTGGAGGGACAGACAGCGATATCAAAATAAGAATACAAAAGGCAAGAGGAGCTTTCATTGCATTGGGAAATATATGGAGATCAAGAGAAATAGGATCCAACACGAAAATAAGAATCTTCAACTCAAATGTGAAGTCAGTCCTATTGTATGGCTCTGAGACATGGAGAACAACAAAGACAACAACCAAAAAGCTACAGACTTTCATAAATGGGTGCTTGCGTAGAATAGAGGGATTAAAATGGTATGACAAGGTTACCAACGTAGAACTGATGACAAGAACTAGACAAGTGCCAGTGGAACAAGAGATGAGAAGAAGACGATGGCGATGGATAGGACACACACTGAGGAAACCTGTTGATAGCATTACAAGGCAGTCCTTGTTCTGGAACCCGCAGGGCAAGAGAGGCAGAGGAAGACCAAGAAGTACATGGAGAAGAGAGTTGGAAACAGAGGTGAAAATGATGAGGAGAACATGGAAAGAACTTGAGATGATGGCACGTGACAGGAGGACTTGGCATGTGTTTGTTGAAGGCCTATGCTCCTTTGGGAGTGGAGGGTTATGAATGAATGAATATTAGCCATATATAGAGTCAAATATAGTGTGAGTGTGAAATAGATTTGTGTCAAAGAGCAAGCCAAGTCTTGCGAATCAACATTAAATACCACTCAATTTTAAGCACAGTACTTAACACATAGCATTACAATGCAGTCCTTGTTCTGTAACCCCCAGGGCAAGAGAGGCAGAGGTAGACCAAGAAGCACATGGAGAAGAGAGCTGGAAACAGAGGTGAAAATGATGAGGAGAACGTGGAAAGAACTTGAGATGATGGCACGTGACAGGAGGACTTGGCATGTGTTTGTTGAAGACCTCTGCTCTTTTGGGAGTGGATGGTTATGAATGACTTAACACGTGTAGTGTAATGGTAATATAGTCATTAATCAAATATCCCACACAGTCTCTTGAAGTATGTCCAAATAAATTAATGTTACAATCCATGATTGTCTTCCATTCGATAGTATGTTAGTACAGCTCCAAATGTTAATATCCACAGCAATTGCACATCGCAAAATAGTCAGATAGGAAAATATTTTTGTTATTTCCCGTGATTATGCGAGTTTTCATAGAGTTATGTTCCTTCACCTGTAGATGTCGGTATTCTAATTGAAAATGACAATACAAGTCTGTACCAAATATCCTGAAATGGCAGCAGTTTCAATATTTCACATAATGTGTGTTCGTAAGTTTGTAGATCGAATATGAGCACTGTCATTAAGGCACACTATATGTACGTAATGCGCTGAGCTCAACGAGATATCACAACATCTTGAGCATTTTAAAATTCATCAACATCATGTGCCATGTGAACCGATTAATCGTATCAGCATCGTTACATAAGTCACTGTAAAATCTTTCTTTCAAAATGCAAACATGTAGACTAGTCTTCAGAATTGGTAGTTTACAGAATGTTATAATATTCTCCATTCTTGGACTTATTGTTGAAATGTAGTAGTGCCAAACAACACGTCATCATCATTGTAATATTTCATGGATCAACATATCATGATGTTATTTCATAGGTTAGTTTGAACACTTGTATTGATAGAGTCGATTGGTGATATAAGGTCCTTGATACATCGCTAAAGGACATCAGCCATAACATTTCTGCTTCCTTTGATAGCTCTGATTTCGTAGTCGTAGGGCTGAAGTGCAAGCGAGGCCCTGGCAGCTCTCTCATTTCGGAATCTCGCTGTCTTGAGATAGGACAACGCTTTTTGATCCGTTTCCAGGGTAAATCTCGCTCTCATAAGGTAACGTTGAAGTTTTGCAAAGCAAAAGACGATCGCCAGCAGTTCCTTCTCAACAATGGGATACTTCTGCTCTGTATGCGACAATTTCCTACTTACATATACGATTGGATGCATATAACCTTCAAACTCCTGCATCAGCGTTTCACCGATTCCTGTTCCAGAGGCGTCTACTCTGAGGGTAAAAGGAAATCGAGCGTCAGGTAATCTCAAAATTGGTGATTTGGAGAAGCATAATTTCAATACATTTAAAGCAACATCACAAGCATGGGACCAGACAATTTTGTTTGGCGAGTTCTTCTTTAACAACGAAGACAGAACTGAGGTAATATCCGAAAAATTATGCAAGAATTTTCTATAGAAACTCACTAAGCCTTACAGACTGCGAACCAGGTTTCTTAGTTCAAGGAATTTCAAGATTCAAGTTTTTAGATATAGTTGAATCTTCAGGCTTTAGAAAACCACCTCCTACTTTATGACCAAGAAAAGAAATTTCGGTGAACTATATTCTTGTTTTAGAAGGTCTAGCAGTAAGATTATGAAGACGTAAGGTATTCAACAACAACTGAATTCCAAGAACATGTTCTTCCCAAGATTGATTAAATAGACAAATATCATCAATATAAGTGATTAAATCATCACGGTCAGAGACAAGTTTGCGCATCATGCGAACAAAGGTAGCAGTATATAGTCTTTCAAGTAGAGAATGTAACAAAGTCATATGCTCAGCATAGCAAAGAGCATTTCACATAGATAAAGTATAGTCTCTAAATGTGAGCATTCTACATACATGAACCCTAGAATGTACAATTTTATTAGCCTCATCATGAGAACCAATGGGGAACAAGATTTCCTGTTCATGGTTAGTGGGAAGAGAACATTCACATCCCTGCAAATGAACAATTATGAATTTATTATGATCCTTACATGGTGAAACACGACCTGTATCGCATGAAAAGAAAAATAGTAATGTCAAAACTGCCACACAACCCAATGTAGTGGCCAGTACATACCACATGAACTCATGGTATGTCAGCATCTGAAATAACAAAGCTGAAGGAATATTAATTTCCATGATGTTCCTACATGAACAGGAGTAATCAAACATACAATTTGGACTGAAGGAAATACGACCAACCTAAATCTGACATTTGCTTAACCTCGACATCAACAATGTCAGGCATGACAGTAGCAATAATAGATGTGGATGGTTCCACATCAGTGACATCGTCATTAGTAATGGTGAGTGTCATATCATCCAGGATGGATGTGGTTGGTTCCATATCAACAACCAGTGACTCAACTGAGTCAAAATAGACATCCGATGATTTCTCTATAGCTGGGAAATCATCAACGGGTTCCTCAGTAATGGGAGGAAGACATTTGGTATTAGCACCGTCGTCATCACCCAAAATTGTGTCTAATTGAGTTCGAACATGCGATCGTGCACGAATACGCCCAAAAGCTTGCGCTCTGGTAGTAATACCCCTGGCAGTATATACATGTCGTTTTTCCCCACCTCAGAATATCATCATCTGTACAATCATGAAGCCCAAGGATATTACCTAAAATTATCCCAGCCACTGGTTTTGACAACAGACATACTATAGTCCTGCCTGTAAAATATGGGGTATCCAAAAATACTTCTGCAGTGGGATAATATTCCACTGTACCCCCAAATGTAATGCATTGGACCTCATCTCCTGTGTAATCAGCAGGGTCCACCAATGAACTTCGAACCCCCACAGTGGCCGATCCAGTGTCACTGAGTAGTGAAACAAGTTGGTTGTCCACAAAACCCTTATAAAAAACCACTGATCCTGTCCCATTATAAGAAGACATCACTGGTAAAGGATGTCCACACCGGAGCCTAGGAACTCCTTCTGGCTGAAATAAAGAGTTACATTCAGAACAATTAGTACTGTTAGATAAGTCTACACTACATGCATTAGCATGAGAGTCAACATTATTATTCTGTACTGGATTATTGTCACTGTTATGCACAACAGCATTTGACCTTTCATGGTTCCTTGACTGTCAAAAGTCATTGTTCTGTTGAGAACGTCTAGTTAAAAGTATTAAAATAATTGTCATTATTATTGTAAAATGACCTTTGTCCTCTGCCTGATCTGAAATTATATCCACCTCTGTTTTGATATTCATTAGATCTAAAGGATGATTGTGGAGGAAAATATCCATCATCATGAGCGTTATAATTTCTTTGAGGCTGTTGTGATTTTTTTGTTAAAATTATATCGTCCTCTGTAATTGCCATTGTTATGATCTCTATTAACTTGATAGTTTCTATCCATACTATTAGATCTCTGTCTAGGCGAATTATACATTACCGTCCTAGCAGATGCCACTGGCAAAGAATCCTTAAGGTTATTTTTGCTAAGGTTCCTACCTGGATGTGCAATTTGATATTGACGCCCTAAATTCTCCATGGCAGATAATGCTTCAGGTTTCCTCTCATGTAGGAATGATAAAAAGTCGCCACTGATTGAATACAACACGTTGTCTCTAAGAATCAAATCAGCCAATCCCTCAAAAGTTTTTTTCAATTTTTGATAAATCAACCCATCTAGAAAAGTAAAGTTTAATAGATGAGACAAATTCAGTAAAATCTTTAGCTGAATCTGGTAATAGTGATTTAAACTTCAGCCTATAGCAATTTTCATCCTATTGATACTTCTTTAGCAACAAGGCTTTCACAGCCTCATAGTCATTTCTAGTCTGATCATCCATTGTGCAGACTGCAGTCAGAGCCTCACCCACCAATAAAGACATGCGCCTGCTAGGCCAGGTAGCTCTATCAATTTTAAACTCTTGGCAATAAGTTTCATTCCTATTTAAGAAGCATGAAATATCGTCTTTATTTGAGTTAAATTTTGGCAAATTGAGCTTAAAAGTGGAAGCATGGTCTTTTTTTCCAGCCTCACCATTCACTGGATTAATCTGTGGTTGTTGAAGTTTCAATTTCTCCAACTCTAGTTCTGCCATTCTCTGAGCAGCAGCTAATTTCTTCTCCTCAAGCTCTTGTTGTGCTTTTATTTTTTTTATCTTCAAGCTCTTGTTGTGCTTTCATTTCAGCCTGAGCATAGGCCAATTTTTTTTTCTTCAAGAGATATTTCCTCTTGTCTCCTTTTTTCAGCCAATTCTTCAGCTCTCCTTTTTTCAGCTAATTCCAATTCTTCTACTCTCATTTTTTTCAGCAAATTCGTCATCTCTTCTTTCCTTTTCCACAAGTCTTTGATTTCTGAGTTCATTGTCTACATAAGTCTTCAAAGCTTCCCCTTCCATACCAAGTTCTTTTTCATCATCATCATCATCAGTTGCCATCTCCACAACGAAGGTTGGCTGTAATGGATCTCCAACGTCTTCTGTCTCTTGTCTTGGTGGTGCACTCTGATAGACTCTTTCCTGTCCATCTCTTGATGTTGTCTTCCCACTTATAGCGCTGTCTTCCCCTTGCACGTTTGCCTTCAACTCTCCCTTCTGTTATGGTCTTCTGTAAGGTGTTATGCCTTTTTATGTGGCCAAAGTATTTTAGCTGCCGAACTTTGACCTCCCTCATTAGTTCTCTTTTCATACCTAGATTTTCTAGGACCTCCTTATTTGTTTTCATCTCTTTCCATGAGATACGCCCCATTCTTCTATATATCCACATTTCAAGAGCCTCAATTCTTTCTTCCAACTGCTTATTCATCGACCATGTTTCTGCACCATACAGAAATGCAGAATATATATAACACTTTATGATTCTCAGTTTTAATTTGTGAGATAACTGTTTGGATGTCAGTATATGTTTCATGTTGTTGAATGTAGCTTTGGCCATTCCTATTCTCTTCTTGATTTCTGTTTCACATCTGCCATCTTCTGTTATTATATGACCGAGATATACGTAGCTCTTGACTTGTTCCAGGATTTCCCCATTTACGCTTATCTTTAATGTGGGTTTATCGTCTGTTTTGCTAATTATCATAGTTTTTGTTTTCTCAATATTAATGTCGAGTCCATATTCATGACTTATACAGTTCACTTGCTTCACTAGTTCTTGTAACTCCTGTTCGCTTTCAGCTAACAACACGGTATCATCTGCATATCTAAGGTTGTTTATTGACCTTCCACTGATGTTCAGTCCTGGTATTTCCTGTATCTGTTTGAAAATTTTTTCGGTGTATAAATTAAATAGGCAGGGGGACAGCACACAACCTTGTCTGACACCTCTTTTTATGTCTATGTATGGTGAATAATTCCTTCCAGATCTTACTGTGGCAGTTTGCTACCAATAAAGGTTACTGAGTATTCTTATATCTTTTCCATCAATACCTATGTCTTCGAGGCATTCAATTATTTTCTCATGATGGACTCTGTCAAAAGCCTTCTTATAGTCAATGAAGCACATATACATACTTTTTTGGACCTCTGTATATTTTTCTGCTAATATTCTTAGGCAAAATATTGCCTCTCTTGTTCCACTGTTCCGTCTAAAACCAAACTGTTCTTCCTGGATTTCGCTGTCTACTTTACTTTTTATTCTTTCCTGTATGATTTTGAGGAGTATCTTAATTGCATGACTCATCAGGCTGATTGTTCTGAAGTCTGAACATTCTGTTGCATTTGGTTTTTTGGGCAATGTTATAAAAACTGATGTCTTCATGTCGTGTGGTATATATCCTGTATTGTATACATCGTTGCATATTTCTGTGATTGTATCTATACCAAAGCTCTCCAGAGCTTCTATCATTTCAATTTTTATGTTATCCATGCCTGCTGATTTTCCTTTTTGTATCATATGAATGGCATTCTCTACTTCTGATCTGAGAATGTTTGGGCCTTCATTAGAATCTGATGATGGTTTTTTACCTCTGTTGTCCTCGAATAATTCTTTTACGTATTCTGCCCATCTGTTTGATATGTCTTTCTCATCAAGTAATATTACACCATTTTTGTTCTTGATACAGCTTCCTCTTTGTGCAAACCGTGACCGATTTGATAATTTCTTTATTTCTTCATGCATATCTCTTGTCCAGTGCTTTGCTTCCAAGTCTTCTATTTCCTTGCATTTTGTTTCTATCCACCGTTCTTTTGCTTCTCTACACATAGTACGTATGTCATTGTCTATTGTTTTATATTCTGGAGTGTTTTTTGCTTTCTTTCTTTCGGCCATTTTATTCAAGATGTCATCTGTCATCCAAATTTGCTTTTTCTTAGACTCCTTTTTAGGTAAATTTGCATTTGCTGATTGTATGCTTGTTTTTAAGCATTCCCATTTTGCGGTTGCTTTTTCTTCTGGGTTTTCTCTTCTATACTGCTCCATGCTTTCTGTCAATAACTGTTGATATTTATTTTTGACGTCGATTAAATATTTCTGTTTTATATCTGGTTGTTTCAGCGCTGATATTTCTATCTGGGGTTCCTCCTGTCTTCTGTTGCCTGCTCTTTTCAGCTTTATATTTACTTTGATGACGACTGGATTGTGATCTGAATTTATGTCGGCGCCAGGATGTGTCTTTGCACTTGTGACACTGTTCTTAAATCTATGTTTTATCATGATATAGTCGATTTGATTTCGTGTTATATCTCCTGGGCTTTTCCATGTGTATAATTTCCTTGGGTGGTGTTCAAAAAAGGTGTTACATATGACCAGCTGGTTTTCTTCACAGAACTGGATAAGTCGGTCTCCTCTATCATTTCTTGTCCCTAATCCATACTGTCCTACTATTTTCTTGTATTTTTCTTTTCCTACTTTTGCATTCATATCACCCATTACTATCAACACATCTGTTGATTTGACTGGTTTAAGTGTGTGTTGTAGCTCTTCATAGTATTCTTCTATTTCTTCCTCGCTGTGATCTTTAGTTGGTGCATAAGTTTGTAAGATTGATATGTCGAATGGCTTTGCTCTCATTTTTAGTAACATCATTCTGTCATTGTGTGTCCAGTATCCACATACGTATTTTTCTAACTCTTTCTTTATCAACATTCCTACCCCTCTTTCATGTTTTTCTCCGCCTGAGTGTATAAACGTGTACTGGTCTCTTTTTATGTAGCCTGTATCCAAAAGTCTTGCCTCTGCAACTCCCAGTATATCGAGTTTCATGTCTGTTGCTTCTAATATAAGATTGTCAAGCTTTCCTTCTCCGTTCAGAGTTCTAACATTCCATGTTCCTATTTTTAGGCTTCTCCTACTAGTTTTTAGGTGGTCTTTCTCAGAATGCTCCCTTTCAACAGAATTTAAGGAACACTCGTCATTATGTACTTCCTTACTCATTAGAGGAGTTGCCTCTTCCCTGTTAATTTGTACAGTAGATTCTTCCACAGGGGACAGAGAGTTTTTCAAGCTTCATAAAATAATATGCGGTAGCCATTATTCACAATTATTGCGCTTTCCAATAGCTGAACAATAATGCAAATATTATATAATGAATATGTGAGCAATATTAGTAACAATTATTTCACCACTCAAAATCAACCAACGGTATGTAATATTAGATGTTATAAAAGATGTTATAATAGGAGCAAAACAATAGATACGAACAAGCAGACAGCATACAGTGACAAGAGCCAAATCAAGATAATACTACTGAAGAACCAAGGCAGAAATGTATGAACTGTAGAACAAATGAACACAATTTAGCTCTATAACACTTATGACAAGACAAGCAAGATTTTACAACATATATGACATCTAATAAATGAGGGATAGCAAGAATAGGCCAACAATATCACAAACAATAATGTAGAAAAACTGAATAAAAATTACAATCAACTTTACAACAATAACAAACTGGCCAAATAACTAGACCTTCACAACTAGACAGATATTGGATCTGGTTAGTTAAATTAAGGCAGTAACACTCAGCAATGTACGCCGGCCCCTTAATTTGAAAAAATCAGATACAAAAAACTAAAGAACGCTCATGAATTTTCTCGACCATACAAATTAAGTATTGAAAAAAATTCATATTCCGTTCCAACCACCCACTAGTTACAAATACATATAAACACGAAAATACTTATAACATAGAGAAAAAAAAGAACTCTTGCAAACAAGATTATCAGCTTCAAACGCTGTATGTAACCTTAAATGTACTTATCTGAATGCCAGATACAAAGATCCTCCTGGTTATGAACGCCTCCTCCCCAAGGCACGATGAAAACACTCCGTTTGGACCAGGTTAGGTTTAGATTTCACCACGAACAGGACTGCCATTTGGTCCATCGTCTTCTTGGTAGTAAGCCATCATCGGGCAAAAAACTTGAATTTTTCAATGTAAATTTCTTCAGGAAAGACATTTTCCTTGACTAGCTTCAACTTCTGCCGTAGACGTGAAAATTTGAACAGCAATTTATGTTAATACAACCCCACACAGGTCAGCAGACGACACACACCGCCATTTTGAAAATTCGTGATTTTTTCACAAAACGAAGTCCAACGACTTAAAAATTTACTCCTGACATCCGCATTCAATATATAGATTCAGGATCCCAGCTTGAGGCTCCCATTTTAGGCGTTGCGTGTCTTTTATATTATTATTCCTAAATTCTGAGTAGACGTCTTGCTACTCTGGCCAAGAACACACAGGGGTACATCAGATAGACCACGCACACCGTAATTTGAACTGGAACTCGTAATGTCACCACAAAGGCCAGGTTGGACAAATCAATACACAGTTTGTTCTCACAAACGTTGCTCCATACATATTATCTGGAAAGCCAGTATATGCATTGGCATTATATATATATATATATATATATATATATATATATATATATATATATATATATATATATATATATATATATATATATATATATATATATATATATATATATATATATATATATATAGTCATCAATATAGCTCAGTATCGTCTGTCGCTAGAACGCTGTCCTCAACAGGTTTTCACAATTTTAATTTACTCGCGTTCTTCCAGAAAGCATAATTCCTTACATACATAAACTAGCATCATCGCACAGAGGTGTATGGATGATCTAGTGGTCGAAGAGCATAGGAATATGTGATGAAATAGAATAATTATCAGGAGCTCAGAGAAACACGTCCACCTGCCTCAAAAACACACACATAAGACCCTAGCAGACGATCGTACACTTTTGGAGATACTGACCGTATCTTCTGCTAACTGAACCCCGAGGTAGTGACGTAACTTCCTGTTACCACGGACTACCGGTCATAAACAAATATGAATACCAGTCGAACCATTTTGATATCGACAGACATGTTATGAATTTTACTCATTACAGTCATTAACCTTCCTTGTTTATTTCTGATTATCCTCTTCTTCTTTGATCCTTAGCCGCCGACCGTCAAAGCAGTCAGTGGACATCATGCCTGGTGGCGCCTTGTAGGGCAACAACAAATTGATTCCACTTTGCCCGATCGGTGGCCATCCTTCGTACAGTGCCCCAACTCTGGTTCATTCTTTGCATCTCAGCCTCCACAGTCCTCCGCCAAGTTGTTTTTGGTCGGCCTCTCTTTCGTGTTCCTTCAGGGGTCCATAGCATAGCTGTTCTTGTGATGGCATCGGGGTCTCTTCTGAGGACATGGCCAACCCAACTCCAGCGTCTGCCAGCTATGATGGTGAGCATGTCCTCTTGCTTGCTCCGAGTAAGCAGATCTTGGTTGGTGATGGTATTCGGCCACAAGATTCGGAGAATTTTTCTTAGGCAGGTTGTGTGAAAAGAGGACAATTTCGACATTTCCTTCTCTGTTACTCTCCAGCATTCCGCACCACAGAGAAGCACCGTAAGCACACAGCTCTGATATAATCTTAATTTTGTGCTTGTGTTTTCCTGTGAGGACTTCCAGATGTTGTTTAGACTAAAAAAGGCTGTTCTTGCTTTGTTCATTCTGTTGTTGATGTCTTTGCTTGTTCCGCCGTCAGGTGTTACTATGCATCCTAGGTATGTGAAGGTGTCTGTTCCAGTTGCTGGTTCCTTACTGATATGGACTTATTGTAAATCTGGTCTAAAATTTCTTAAGCTATCCATTTCTTTAGAGCGTCAATAATACATGGCTTTGTGCCTGTTAATTTGGTGCAATCAATTTCTTCAATTTGAAGGCCATCTAGAGATCGAACTCAACTTTCCCTTGATTCATAATTTTATAATTTGGATTGTGTCCCTTGATTTAGCTAGACACTTGTTTGAGTACTGCCCTGTTTTACGCATAGAAAAAAATACAGCACACCACGTACTCTTGAAATTTTAATTAATATGGTTATGGCCCTGATTTGTTTACATTTTTTTACGAAAAACTTTAATTGCTCATAATGTCATAATTACAATATTAAATTATTAAATAATTGACTGATTATTGTATTGTCATCTGGAATACATAACTATGCCAAGTTTCAGAGCTATTGCTCATCTGGAAGTGATTGATAAATCGATCGCAAGATTTGAAAGTGACATGAAAGTGACATACAAGTAAAGTTAAATAAAAGCGTGTAATAATAAAAAATGTATTAAAAATATTAAATGCAACAGTCACGTGATGGTAATGCCATGGCGTAATCTATTTTTGGCTGATTTGCTCGAGAGGAGCCAGAAACATTTGTGATACAGAAATTTATTTATCTGATCTATGACGCCAGCAACCTCATAACGTAAAGCGCATTGTTACAGTAACCACCACGGCAACAACAGCACATGAATGCTACCGTGCCGGTTTCCTAGTAGGGGACCAGCGACAGTGCTGTCTCCATTCTCTATAACGAGCGAAAAAGGGGGGGGGGGAGGGGGATGATGATGATGCCTGAGCACTTATGCCTTTAGATACCACTTACCGCAGTTTCTTTCGCTTTCCTTCTCTTTTTATCTCTTCTTCTTTCGCACCCATATAAGATACGATGGGCGCAAGTGGTACACGTAGACATGAATGTCCCCACGCGCGCATAGAAGATTGTTTGTGTAATATGTCAGAATGTATATCAGATATTTCAACTTAATCGCTGCTTCTGATAGAAGGAGCCATAAAGAACAGTTAAGCGAACTTAACTTTTACCATAACGGACGCAGAAAAAAAAATGAAGAGATAAAATCGTTGACACCTCCCATCTTTGAGGATAAGATCATGTAAATCACCTGTTTATCCAGAATGATAACAAATGTATGGCGAAAGGTGAAATAAATAATGAACACTTTGTGTGTGAGTAGGACACTAAACTTAAGACATGAGTCAAATAGTGGATATTTAAAGTTGAGAATGCGTTCAACATATCTTGCTTGGTTTCTGTGTTTAAACTTTGCGCCAGCCAGGTAATTCTGTTTTCTAGTTTTCAAACCCGTGATTATTTCATTACTGTTTGTTTTATAATGTATCCTTAACCAAAATGTGCTTGAGAAAATGGAAGAGATAATTAAAATAGGAACTTAATTAGAATGCACGGTGCATACCGTGACTCTTTCTCTTCTTACTTCTTCTCCGTTTTTATTCGGATACTTACATTGTACAAGGTAATTACAGGTAAATGGACACAAATACATGTAAATAATAGGACTACTGCTACAAGAGGCGTTTCGGACGAGACTTCTAATATGAGCTTTTGCCTGTGACGTTTATAATTCCGACGCCTGTTGACATTTCCTGTTCCCGACTCGTAATATTCTGTACTCGCTGTCACAAGGCGGATAGGTTCTTTTTCTATTTTAAAAACTATATTTTCGTTGTCGTCAACCCTCACCATATTTCACTTATTCTTTGGTCCTTGGCTGCTGACTGACAAAGCAATCAGTGGCCAACACGCCTGGTGGTGTCTTGTAGGGCAGTAACAGTCTCCACTTTACTCGGTCGACAGCCATCCTTAGTATGGTGCCCTATTTATGGTTCATGCTTAGCATCTCTGCCTCCACAGAACTCGCCAAGTGACTTTTGGCCGTCTTTGTTTTCACTTTCCTTCTGGAGTTCAAAGCATTGCAGTTCTAGTGAATATGTCAGGGTCTCTTCTGGGGATGTGACCAACCCATTTCCAGCGTCTACCCGTTTTAATGGTGCGCATGTCTTCTTGGTGGTTCCAACTTAGAAGTGTTTGGTTGGTAATTGTGTTCGGCCAGAAAATTTGAAGAATTGTCCTTAGGCAGGTTGTGTGCAAAAATGACAGTTTGGACATTTCCTGTTCTTTTACTCTCCAGCCTTCTGCACTGTACAGAACTACAGAAATTACTCAGCTCTCGAATATTTTTTTCTTTAGCGTTTGTGCTGTACTGGGGAGGGGGGGGGGGGAAGGGGGGGGGGGAGGAGGAGGGGGGGAGGAGATTTCCAGATATTGTTTATCACCATATTTATTTCCTGTAAATGAGAAGTAGATCGGATTAACCAGCTGGGCATTATCGATGCAGCTCTAGATAACACAGTGCGACCAGACACGAAGGTTAAGATTAGCCATGCAAAAGACTTGAACAACAAAGGTGTCTCCGTCACTTGTGTCATGGGTTGCCTCCCCTTGCTCTGCAGTGATGGTCCAACAATGGCCAAAACCTAGAGTATCTAATGTGGGTTTTCAAAGATATCTACCTTCGCACAAGATTACGCTTAGCAGATATGCAGATAGAAGGATGATGATGCTTCTACCTTGAGGGAGTTTTAACAAGATATTTCAGAAGTCAAGAACAATGTTGGAAGTGTCTTAGCAATGTTAACTTTTATCTGCCCGCCGGCTTTTGTGAAGAGGTATATAATTTAATTTAGCTTGTACAAGCCCCCAACTGAATTAACAGTAAAATTCTTCTTATTGTCTATATATAGATATATATTTAAAATATTGATTCATACGTGTGCACTTCTCTCTGTAATAACTAAATCAACTTTGAATTTGTAAACAACATATAACAAATTTAGTGATCAATTACTTTTGAACAATTGTAAGGGACCAAAGACGCGTCTACAGTGAGGAATGCAGTTAGCGACCCATAGCTAGACTGCTTGCGCCAGGGTCAGCAAACCAGAGCTGACCAAGACCCTATTCCACCTCCAATTGGTGGTCCTGGAAACAGGCTGCATCACTGCAGTCTGGCTGAGTGAGTAGGGATCGAAGAGGGAAGGCTAACCCAATCCCAAAAATGCCGTGCTTAAGTCGGATGTTTCGGCCAAAAGGCGCAAATATCGCAGCTTCGCGGTAAACAGACACAACGCAACTTTTTCAGGACGAACGAAGAAGAAGAAGAAGAACAAATGTAAATAAATATGAGCTGGTGATTAATAAATTGTAGATGCCATTATAGAAAAGATGTCGGCTTCAGAAAGCTTAATGTTGAAAAGAAAAAAAACAGTTCTTCTGTGTTTGGCCTGCTAGAAATGTAACTTAGCTGCCAAAACGCTGAAGTATTGATCCTGCTGTTTCCATCAATGCGTCTCCGTGGCAAGGGCACGTCTCCAGATCAGTTCAAAAGGTAACCTTTCCTGGTCATGGCAGGTATTTTCACAACCCTTGGAACGTAGGTTTCCAGTGTCGATCACATGCTTTGAGCCACAGAATAGTAGTATAACTGGTATTGTAGTGCAATACCTCAAATGGTCTCTTCGATTCGTTCCATAAACTTTACAGGAAATAAAAAAAAAACCTCTGCCAACTCTTTTCTTTCCTGATATTAATCAGACACCTTTCCCGCTGTCCGTCAGCCTATTCCTTTTTCTGAATTACATAATTTCCCTTAGCGTACATCATATAGCTCAGGGGATATGATGAAAAATCATCATTCTTTTAGTTAATTTAATAGAAAAATTGCGACTGGACAGCGGTAAGTGCAATGGCTTGTGCCTGGGTGAACATGTTTAAGTATACATACAACTTATAAATTGTTATATATATTCTGCACTACTATTTGATGTAGAAACATGAAAAATGAATAAGTAATTGGAAGAACGAATTAAGACTCTTGAGATGAGGGTGTATAGAAGAATGGGGCGCATCTCGTGGAAAGATAAGAAATCAAATAATGAGGTCCTAAAAAATCTAGGTATAAAAAGAGAACTAATGAGGGAGATCAAAGTTAGGCAGCTAAAATACTTTGGCCACATAAAAAGGCATAACACCTTGCAGAAGACCATAATAGAAGGGCGAGTTGTAGGCAAACGTGCAAGGGGAAGACAGCGATACAAGTGGGAAGATAACATCAAGAGATGGACAGGAAAGAGTCTATCAGAGTGCACCACCAAGACAAGAGACAGAAGACGTTGGAGATCCATTACAGCCAACCTTCGTTGTGGAGATGGCAGCTGATGATGACAACTTATTACAAATGATAGTAAATATGTACATATGATGTCATCATCATCCACTCCCTGCTCCCCTCGGAGTCTGGGGTTACCTCTGCTTTTGGTTCCCTGTGAGAACTAGCACGAAGCAATCACCAGCTCTTTGCTGTGGTGGTTCATGAAATATCATTTTCACATGCTGAGGTATGGACCTGTATAACCATCAGCAAGTTAAAATATTTCAAATTCAAAGAATATAAAACATGTTACAACTCATCCCAATAGGGAAGATACACTTCTTGCTCAGTTGAATAGTCTCAGCAACTTGGTAAAGATGTCTCGAACACGTGTCAGGGGTATTATTTCTAGTTAGAATCCCTCTGTGACTTTGTGAGTAGGTCCTGTAGGAGTCCAGTTTCCGTATTAAAATGTAGATTTTCCGTGTTGTAGTGTTCAGAAGGAGTTCCGATACGTGTTTTGTCCGGTCTTGTAAGGTCAGAATCCGAACTCTGTTCTTTCCTGGCTTCAGTCTGAGCTGTCTAATTTGACGATTCTGGAATGCAGTGTGTTTTAGCCTCCGAATTTGCTAGGTTATATTGCAGTTTTTTTTTTTTGGCCAACGCTTCCACTGGTGTTTCCGACAAAACTTCCATTCAGAATAAATGTTTATTTCTCTCATATGATCAAATCCATGAACAAGAATGTAGTGGGTCGGTGGTGTCAGTTACTTATTTTCCCCCGCTTGCTTTAAAATATCATTTTAAAATTTAAACACATGACCTCATCTCCCATATATGGCCCGATTTCTTCCGTCACTCTTAGGTAACCTTTCAGTACGATTTGTAACCTCGTCTGCAGATAGTGTCCTCGCTAATTTGCCTACCCAGGCGGGTTTCTCTATAATAATTACACATACAACGTCTGGATGGAAGTGATTACGCAATTACCACCCGTACTTTCCTGGTTTCCAGAATTATACACCGCGATATATCGCTGCACCCAGACATTTTTCCCAGACAACATGTGGTCTTTTGAATTATCCGCCCAAGTATCTGAACGCGTTTGTAATGAACAATGCACCTAGACGGATACGCTGGTCTTGGCGGAAAAGAATTACGTAAAAAGTCAACAATCATTTTCACGTTTACCGTAGGAAGTCAGTCTGGTTCAACAGCTTAAGCGATTACAATTAATCCTTAAGGATGGTCAATTAGCTGTGAAATGACACTATTGCGGTTTGAACAGAGGTCAATAAATTTAAGGCACGGCGATGGGGCAGGTTTATTTGCGTAAACTAACGAAATAACTGGAGAAAGTAGGAGGAAAAGAAGGGTACTAAAAAGACACAACCAAATTCCGTCACAACTCATACGCAATAATGTAAATACCAGCGTTTCAAAGAAGAGAGAGACCCGAAGGAAACATTTTGTATATTATTTACAGAAAACATTTGGTATGACATCAATACATGGAAAGGAGGACAGAAAGATTTTCACAAGGAAACGATAATTGATATGCCAATTCTGACTTCGAGGAAAACTAGAATGTTCAGGAACATGCGTGGAAGGATAAATACCTAACAGCAGTCTTTAAAACCCAAGGAAAGTATCGATTAATTAATTGTTTTCAGAACAATCCCTGAGACTTGATAAAAAGTTAAAGGGGTTTTTCTCGGACCAGAGAATAACTCGGTATAGGAGGGAAGGTCAATTTAAAAATTATATACACATCCGTTTTATTTTAATTCACCCTTTTATTTTAATTTACCACAACTAAACTACAAGCACTTTAAACATTATTAATTTTTCACACATTGTAATTTTCCAACCCACAACATACCATTTGTACTAAACACCTTGCGGGTATTGGTGGTATTTATAGTATTCCAAACGCAGGTTGTAAATGGCACGCAAACATACAAATACCACATCCACAGGGATAAGTGAAACGATTACTTATAACGCCTTTTGTTATTTTATTCATAACAGCGGTAAGACGACGAGTATTGGAGAGCCTTATTGACTCTACCTTTACCAAGTCTAAATACCCACGCTTACGACGACGGGTTTAGCAATCATAACACTTGGTGCAGACGTCCAAACAACTACTGCCACGTAGGCATGCTAAAGATGTAAAGCAATCACAGTATAAGGCGACATGTAAAGCAATCACATTGTAAAGCCCACGACGACAACGGGGTAGGCTAACACAACACGCAACTAAGACGAATTGAACTACCACTGCAACCCACGAGTGAAAATCATAAGTGCTGTCACAGAACGTCTGAACATGCTCTTTTATGTGATCTCTCACACCTTCAGCCCTCCGGCAGTATCATTTCCTCTTCTTCATTTTTCTCTCCGATCGCTTATTATAATTCAATTTTTTGCCCTTTCATTCATTATTTTGCTCTATGCTGAATCTAGTAGGGTGAAGTCTCTAACACTCCACTCCCCTACGGGAGTAGCTGCTATGGGACTATCTTTATATTTTTTGCTGTGACCACTCCTCAGACTTATTTACGTTCCGCTAACAATACCCGGTCATTATCACCGGTCAGCGATAATACGTTTGTCGCTTTGAGTCTCCTAGCCAACCTTTGATAATAGACGATCGTCGTTGGACAACCATGTTGTTTGTCTGAGCGGCCGGCGACCCTTTTTTTTGACTGTCTGAAGAAGGCATGAACACACAGGCGATAAAGATATAATAGTTTCCCAGGCACACCCGTATGTGTGATTATCGCAGAAAATCTGTCTGGGTAGCCATCTTGACGGAAGACTATACGCCAGGCAAACATGTTCACACATTTGTTTGTGAGAGTGCACAAGATGTCACCGGAAATATTACGTCTTATTATAAAATTTAATATTTTAAACTCGTGGGGGAAATTATGAATTTAAACACCCCCAACCCACGTAGTGCGAAAAGGGCTTATGATTGGATTGAAGTGAGAACCGGAATATACAATGAATCTCATTGGCAAGTTGGCCGGGAAGTACAATCTGTGAGTTGAACTGGAAACTGAAAATAAAATCTAGCGAACTCAGACACAGAATAGACAGCTTCGCAACTTCAAAGAGCAATTCCCAAAAAGCCAGATAGAGAAGGATCGGACCTGGAATTCCATACCTATAAGTGATAGATCGAAGTATTTGGGAAACTTAAAACCTTAAACATTAAGCCCGCCTTTATAAATACAAGACTGCAAACTTAAATGGCCAGGATTTTAAATACAGAGTCTGGACGCCTAAAAGAATTGGATCGCCCGTCGAAGAGGAATTACTAGTTTCCCAGGCCAATTGTATCACAGAACACCCGTCATAAGAAGGAAATATTATACTTTCCCAGACCAATTGATTCGAGAGCATATGCACCGAAATTGCTTGTGTCCATCCGAAACCTGTGCGAGGAGATTGTGTTAAACCCAAAATCTTTGGTACGTGGTTACAAGCATCAGACGGTTTGAAGTGCTAACGTTACGACGCCGCTAGTATGTGGAGAAGTGCACTCGACTCCAAAAAGAAATGACGGAAACCACGGCGACATGACTCACCTAGAGTTACGTTTTCGTGTAAAATAGGCGAAAGCAACGGGCTTTTTGATAAATCCTCACCTACGTCTCAGTGACGAAAACTTGTATTTACATCAAAATTTCACCAATCTTTCCATATTTATTTTAACTGTTAAAGACTAATTCATTATTAAAATTGTTACATGTTGTTTTAAAACTAAACAATCAAAGTCGCTTCAGTTTTTATATGTATGAAAGCAAACGTATGGGCCAGAATATTTAATATAAATTTTTCTATACCTAGACATATATTTACTTCTAAAAAGAGCTATACTATTATAAGAGGAATTCGCTGAATTAACTCAGCTGGGGACTTGAACGGGCTAAAAACCATTGCTTAAATCCTTCACCAAAAGCGACGGACAGATATAAGTTATCCATAGCTCAGCGCTATGCCGCATGGTTCTTGACCTGAATTATCTTGTGAAATCTCCCTTCGAATAGAAGCGTCATTACACTTCTATCTACATCTCTGCCAAGAGTAATCTTGTGCGAAGGTAAACACCTTTGACGACCCATTTAGATACTCTTGAGTTTTGGCCATTGTCGGACCACTACTGCCAAGCAGGGAAGGCAATCCGTGACAAGTGCCCACACGTACTTATCACTAAAAACGGAAAGCTAAGCAAGGCCATTATTTTCCAATCACCTCTATCAGCGTGCCATACGTACTCCTAAAAGCCCTCGTCTATTTATATAGATTCGACGTAGTGAAAACAAGACTTATCACCACTACAATACAGCCAGCGAAAATTCGACGCCTTGTATCGCATGTGATGCGAATACGTACATTTTAGTGTGCTACATCCAGCGAAAGTTTTTGCGAGCCATATGAAAGGGGAGATTGCATAGTAGGGGATATAGTGTCACGTGATATTGATTCTCTAGGGCTGTTTTGGGAACTCATTCCTGGTTTCCAAAATCGCCATCCTTCTTCTTTACCTCTATTTCACCTGGTTGCTGGTACCCCAGAGCCATCTTCCTTATCTCACCAACCTAGGACATCCTACAGAGTTAATTCAGCTATTAACATTGTGACACTGGTCTGCATAAGAAATGGGATTTCAGACTTTTCGTCACCAGACCTCTGTGTCAGGTTTGAAGAACTTTAGAGCGTCAAGTTTCAAAGCTTTCCTTTTCATCCCGATATCATCTGCACAAATTGTGTAAGCACGATTTTCGTTGTATACATCTTTCGACGAATGTGTTGTGGGGGTTTGTTTTGTTTTTTCCCCTTAGAATATAGGAAACGTGATCAGAAGATTACTTGTAATGAACATTCTGCAAAATCTGAGGTCTTCCGCCGCCCTCGCTCCAGTGACAAAAGGCAGCATTGTTTCCTTCTAGATTAAAAAATTAGGTTTGCTGAAGAGCCATGAATAGAGTGGGGTTAAGAAGGGCAGATAGAAATGGTTGAGGTGTTTTGCATTTCGGTTAAACTCGTTGAGTTTGTCATGCATACACAATACACTTGTTCATAGTTGACACAATACCACCATTGTGAGTTTCTTATTACAGAGTAGGATTCTTCTAGATATGACACCTGTTAACGTGAATTGCCATAGAAACAAGTACTAGATGTAAGATCGTATTCGATTGGGCTTACACTGTTTCATCAGAGCATTATTGTGCCATCTCAATACATAATTCACTCACAATACGATGTTTGTATGCGTGAATTCTCATCGAAAAATGTATACTTTGGCAGGGTTTCCATACGTACTCCTATACAGCTTCTGCTGTTGAAGAGAATGCGGGACTTAGCAGCCAAAAGGAGACTATCCAGTTTGGTGCAAAAGAGGATTCCTCATTAATTTAAATAGTGGGTTACATCTGTGCAAGTACATGTATACGTAAGTTGCGCCTGGTTTTGAATCGTTTGTAATGTTATTTTGAAAACATTTCTCTTTCTTAAAAAAAAATAATTAATACAAGTAGTACATGCACTGCAAAATGTAATGAAAGATTTTGGTGATACAGTGATCTAATACAGTGTGGGTATTATTATTACAGTACAAGTAAATATGTTTTATAGTGTAATTTCCTTGTGATGGTTAATTATTTTTAGAAATATGTGTACATGTACTCGATACATTATGTAATCCAATTATCCGAACATTTGATTATCCGAACGATGCTCGGTCCCATGGGGTTCGGATAAATGGAGTTCTACTGTATATATATATACATATACACACTTGTATATTACAAGTCTTCCAATTATAGGAACAAAAAAATTATATCAGCTGTGCTGTTACTCAATTATAGTAAGTGTATCAGCTGTGCTGTTAATTACGTATAATTTATCAGCTATGATCTTATTATTGTCTCTTGCTACGCTAAATCTCTTTTTCGTCACTGACAGTTAATTGCTCACAATTGCCGACGGAAATGGTACTAATGTGTACTCATCTCTCAAAACGTTCTGTTCTCCTTAGTTTGGTTCACAGAACCTGCTGAGGATCGTTACTTTAGCCCACCGAAGACTGAGGGGGACTAAAGATGTCGCTTCTGTGCAATCTCTATGCTCCTGCGACGTTCCAGGCAGCTGGATTGACACGACAATGACAACATGGCTCAGTATGAGTTAGCAATAGCGAGACAAGACAGGTGTCTACTTGCAAAACATTCTTTCTGATAAATTAATACATGGGTACATCCAATAATATGAATTCAATGCATGAATACATCCAATAATATAAATTCAATACATGAGTACATCCAATAATATAAATTCAATACATGAATACATCCGATAATATATACACCTAGGTGTGATACAACCATTTCCTTCCCCCTATAATATACCAGGCCCTCTCTGACAAGTGCTATACTAGCTGGTAACATATATCCTAACAATATTGTTATGTTCTTATGATAGGAGTATATGAGACGAGGACTGTTTGGTTATATTTCAGGTTAGAGTTAGATGAGACAATAGATTGATGAGTCCTAACAAGGACTGTTTTGGTTATATTCAGTTGGTCTGAGATAATAGATTGAAGTTATAGGAGACAATAGGTTGTGTCCTAACAAGGACTGTTTTGGTTATATTTCAGTTGGTCTGAGATAATAATAGATTGAAGTTATAGGAGACAATAGGTTGAGTCCTAACAAGGACTGTTTTGGTTATATTTCAGTTGGTCTGAGATAATAGATTGAAGTTATAGGAGACAATAGATTGAAGCATGAGTCCTATTAGTCTTCGTCTTCATCAATCATATCAGGAAATACAATCATTATGCCTAATGCCCCAAGATACAATCAGTAACCTGATACGTTCATATTGAAACAATTTGTATTAATTACATTATATTATCTACTGAAGGCCTATTTTCCTACAAGGTTATCGTAAATAAATATTTACCCTATAAGATTTAAACAGGCCAGTGACTCGACTAGCGGAGCCGTCTGCTAGGTCAATGCACGCAGGTAAGCAATAAATCAAGGTTGACAGTTCCTCTTCCTCAGTCGGTCGTCGATCTGGCTTCGTGTCGGTGTTGCGTGTTTTTGCATTATATTATCTACTGAAGGCCTATTTTTCTACAAGGTTATCGTAAATATATATTTACCCTATAAGATTTAAACAGGCCAGTGACTCGACTAGCGGAGCCGTCTGCTAGGTCAATGCACGCAGGTAAGCAATAAATCAAGGTTGACAGCTCCTCTTCCTCAGTCGGTCGTCGATCTGGCTTCGTGTCGGTGTTGCGTGTTTTTGCATAAAATCTCGCCCGATTATATAGGCAGGTGAGGTAACTTCTACTGCTTAAGGAAAGCGTTTGGTTGGTTCCTGGTTGGGCAAGCTGATTGGTTGTCTGCAGTTCCGTACCATGCTCCGTACCGTCCTTGACCGAAACGAGTCCCAGGAAAAACAGGGCTTATGGCTAATTTTATTCTGTTGTTTTTTTCGCCATATTGGGTGACAAGATCGCCGCCACCGACATCCGAAAAACAGGGCTTAAGTTTAATTTTATGCTGTCTCAGAGACTGGTGAACGGTGCTTGTTGATTGGCTGGGTGATTAATAAAGAAGTGTGTGTACACTTTACGACATAGCCCCATCCTTTCCTAGCTGTGACCTGTCATAGCTGACGTGTAAACACCTGCTGTAGTTAACCATTCTGCGTCTGTCCTTCCAGAATAATAGGGTGTCGACTTAAAAAATCAGCTCCTACATTGTCTCTTCCCGGAATGTAATTCACGGTAAAGGAATAAGGCGCCTGAAGCAGACTCCACCTTAACAATCTCGAATTTAACTTTCTAGATGCAGCCAAGAAAGTTAAAGGTTGGTTATCGCTTTGGACAATGAAGTGTGTCCCATACAGGTAAGGTGAAAATTTGTCGATGGACCAAATTAGAGCCAAACATTCTTTCTCTATGGTCGAGTAATTCAACTCAGCTGCATTCAGCTTCCTACTGGCGTAGGCGACAGGTAAAAGTTCTTTCGGCTGGACTTTTGATTGCTGCAAGAGAGTTGCACCAATACCTATACTGCTAGAATCCGTCCTTAATACAAATTCCTGTGTGATATCGGGTAGCGTAAGGATGGGTTTGCTGGTGAGTTTTGCTTTTAGCTCTGTGTAAGCTTTTTCACCATCAGCATTCCATTGGATTTTGTCAAGCTGTCCTTTCTTCGTTAAGTTAGTTAATGGTGCACACAGAGAGTTAAAGTGGGGTATGTACTTCTGATAGAACCCACATAATGACATAAATGACCTCACATCTTTCTTCGTTTGAGGTCGGGGTGCCTTCTTTAACTTCTCTATATTCTTTGGGTCAGGAGACATATGACCTGTAGAAATAGTGTGACCTAGGAATTCCAACTCCTTACAACCGATATAGCACTTGGTTGGACGTGCAGTCAATTCAGTGGCTCTCAGTCTGTCAAACAACATGGAGAGCGCTACTATATGCTCTTCAAATGTGTTTGTAGCAACAAGAATGTCATCCATAAAGTTAGTGATATGGGGATTTTGTAGAGGTTTCAACAATTTCCTCATCATTCTTGAAAAGATACTTGGAGCATTTTTTAGTCCAAAGGGTAGTACATTAAACTCGTAGTGTCCGTCTGATGTACTAAATGCGAGCATTTTCCTAACTTCTGGTTTCACTGGTATTTGGTAGTATCCCTTGCTTAGATCTACCTTCGATAAATACCTAGCTTTACTCAGGGTAGAGAACAGCTGGTTGGTGTCAGGTAATGGGTCCACCTGAGATTCTGTGATCGCATTTAGCTTCCGGCAGTCAATACATAACCCGTGTTCACCACTCGGTTTTCTTAATAGCACCACACTTGAGCTATAGGGAGAGTCTGACTTCGAGATAATTTTCTCCTTCAACAGATAATCAACTTCCTCTCTTAGTGCTTGGGCTTTCGCATAGGGTATAGGGTATGTTCTCATGCATACTGGTGTAGGGTCTATAACTTTTATGTCGTACTCTAACAGATTAGTACGACCTGGCTTATCTGTGAGCACATCAGCATGGGTTTCCAACACTTTCTGGACCATCTTCTTCTGCTCTGGAGTTAAATGTTCACTAATGTTTACTTGAACATAATCCTCTGTAGTTGTGAGTGGATATTCCATAGAGTAAAGTGGTTCACCGTGCATTTCTGTTGCTATGGCTAGGGTCATGATATGTGCAACTTCTGATGATTCCTTGTCATAGTATTTTTTAAGAAGATTGACATGATATACCTTCTCCTTTCCTTTCTTGTCAATCTTATAATTGGTCTTGGAAAGTTTTTCCAGTACGACATAGGGTCCCTGCCATCCAATCTGCAATTTATTATTGCTGCTTGGCAACAGTAATAACACCTTTTCACCCACCTCCAGTTCCCTATACTTTGCTTGTTTTTGTAGTACGCAGCATGCTTTCTCCTGGCCTGTCTTAAGTTCTCATTGGCCTGTTTCCAACCTGTTTTCAATCGAGATGTCAACTCGTTGACGTACTGGTATGAGGAAGTCACTGTTTCCTCTGCCTTTTCATCAGTCCATGTCCGCAGCAATGCTTCCAGTGAACCTTTTATTGGTCTTCCAAACAACAATGTAGCTGGAGCTATAAGCAATAGTGCGCGTAGCTGACATGGCCACTGCTTCTCCCCACATAGAGCAAGTATCAACCAAGGTTAAGATGTAAGCATTTCTCTTCTTGGTCCTAGTGAGGGGTCCAACAATATCCACTGCAACACGTTCAAAAGGGGTTCCCATAATGGGCATTTCTCCCAGTGTTGCTGGTGCAGTCCTATGCTTAGGAGCTACTCTTTGACATTCTGGACAGGATCTTACATATCTCTTTATGTCCTCAGTGATTCTTGGCCAGAAGTAGTGACAGGCTATCCTTTGTCCAGTGGCCCCAATTCCCATATGTCCACTGAAGGGTATAGCATGTCCTAGCGTCATAACCTTCTCCCTGTAAGATTTTGGCACTACAAGCTGTCCATGCCCTTTAGGTCCTGTTTCAGCTTTTCTGTATAGTATGCCATTCTTCATATACAAGTCTCCTTTCTCTAGAGGGTTACATGCTTTAGGCAATTTGACAAAGCAAGGCTTCAGTGTGCTGTCTGCTGCTTGAGCCTTTTTCATCTCTTCTGGATAAGTATTGATAGGATTCTCCTCCATTTTTCTGGAGCTTTCCCTGGTCTGGACTGTTGCCATAACTACAGGTTTTATAGGTTCTCCAAGGAAAACATACCTACACCCCAAATTCAAAGGGTAAATAGGGTCGTCCATCACTGCTGCTTTTATTTCTCCTTCCACATAGCGAGATCTTATGTTGATTCGAGCTATGGGTAATGTCATGGTTCTTGCTCCCTTGATCGGTCCTCTGATTTCCACGGTTTCTGTGGTTATCTGGTCAGGACTCACTAGAGAAGAGCACACAACTGAATCAAAGTCCAATCCTGTGTAATATAAACACAGTACTTGAGTGCCATTCACGGTCACTTCCTCACAGACAGGGGGATGATGGAAGTCCTTCTGACTTACTGCGATTTCCTTCCTTCACTGCTTCCCTATTGTAAGACATGCAGCATGATGAGGAGGATTCTTACTTCTGCAGTCCGCAGTATTGTGGTTACTCATTAGACGAGCTTTACACCACTTTCCTTCCTTCCGGTAAGGTGTCTTATCCGATCGTAGAGGGTTTTTGTCCTTTTGGTCAAATCTTTGTTTGTTCCTTGTAGTATGGTCCTTTTGTTCATATTTGGAATAGTTTTGTGATGATTTGTAGTTTTCATCCTGCTTCTTCTTATTTCCTAATAATTCTGCCTGAGCTGCTTGATATCTCTCAGCAACAGTTACAATATCTTCCAATCTCTCTGCTCCTTGTTCCATGATAAACTTCCTCATTTCTTGAGGCATGGACTCTTTCACTTGCTCCATCATTATCATTTCTTTCAGATCCTGACACTTTCCTAAACTACTCCATTTTTCCAAATAGGTTTCCAATCTGGCAGAGAATTGGTGATAGTTTTCTCCTGGAAGAAGTTTAGCTGTTCGGAATTTCTTTCTATATGATTCTGAGTTCTTTTCATATCTCACAAGCACTGCCTGCTTCAGGATTTCATAATCTTCCTGATCATCTCTTTAGAGCTTCAAATATACATCGTAGGCCACACCTCTCAATCCCTGAGATAGTTTAAGACTCCACTTTTCTTTCACTAAGCCATAGGTAGTGGCAAGTCTTTCGTATCTATCCAGGTACGACTCAATGGCGTCTTCTTTCTCAACAAATGGGTCCAGATGAAAATTCATGGCCCCACTTGAGGTGCTGTGGCTGGAGCTACTCTCAGAGTGAGGTGAGCTACCACCATTATTGCCAGTATTTGCCTGAATTTCAAGCTCTTTTAATCTCAACTGATGGTCTCTCTCTCTGCTTGTAATGTCCTTTCCTCAGCTTCTAACCTTTTAGTTTCTCTCTCAGCATCCAGTCTTTTGTCTTTTCTCTCAGCTTCCGGTCTTTTGTCTTCTCTCTCAGCTTCCAGTCTTTTGTCTTCTCTCTCAGCTTCCAGTCTTTTGTCTTCTCTCTCAGCTTCCAGTCTTTTGTCTTCTCTCTCAGCTTCCAGTCTTTTGGCTTCTCTTTCAGCTTCTGCTTGCAACCGCCTTTCTTCAGCCTCTAATTTCTTTGCTTCTCTATCAGCCTCTAGTTTCTTTGCTTCAGTCTCTAATTGCAACTTTCTTTCTTCTCTATCCACGTGTTTGTCCACTTCTGTTGTGACATACTGAGTAAGAGCATCACCTGTCATATTTAATTCCTTACCCATCTGCATGACCGCAGTCCTGAACTCACTAGCTCAGCCATGGTGTTACTTAGATAGGGTATATAAATGTAATATATCCAAATATTTGTAATTAAACTTAATTAATTTAATGAACAAATAATTTCCGTGCAACTTTGTGAGCATCAACTATTTACTGAGTACTAAATGGTACTCCTCCTAAGAAAACAATTTAAAAATCCTATTATAGAATTTTTTCAAAAATTTGTTTCTTTAGTTATCTATGGGTGGCACAAGATAGAGTTAGTAGATAGATGAATAGACTAAGTATGGCTCAAGGTATATAGAAATATCCCGGACGAGCCCCCAGTGTGGCGTGAGGTTTTTATTTGCTCTAGGATCAGTATAGTACTGACAATTACAGAAATATAATTTCTGCAGAAAATGGTGAAATCCCAGTGTCTGAGAGAACTACTGGTATCACAAATTTGTTACGGCTGTGAATGATCTGATCTCGAAACATTAGTGGAGAGGAGACAGACATAAATTGCAACCCCCGCTGTGTAACTAACTGTGATATTAAAACAAGGAAACAGATTTTACTTAACAATCATAAAATTGGCAAGTCTTTCAAATACAATTTCCTTATTATTTATTTAGTATAAACACTATCTACTCTTGTGCTGAAGGGTGAATGTTGAAAAATGGAATGTAATGGATTTGTAAGTTTATAAATATAAATATAAATATAAATATAAATATAAATATAAATATATATATATATATATATATATATATATATATATATATATATATATATATATATATATATATATGGTAGGGTGGGCGAGATGATGATGATGATTATGTTGTGATGTGTTATCACTCTCCTGCTTACACTCGCACCGACCCGAACAACAATAAAACTCTTGATTCTAGAGGCAGGGGCTATATTTATTTTTATAACCCATTCAGTGACAAAGCAAACATTAAACAAATAAACTAGCGAACATAACAAAACAAAACTAAACAAAACAAAACACCCAACGGTGCCCGATGCTAACCTGAAGAAGCAAACAAAGCAACGAATAGTTAAAATCATAGTAGTTAAATAATCATACTCTCACCTGCCAAACAGTCCTTCCACGTGTACTACCTGACACCCTCAACTATCATACACGCACACACATATGCGTGTCATCCAATGCGACTAGTAAGGTGTTGTGCGTGGGGCTGGCAATCTCACCATGTAACACAGATTGCTACGGAAACCACTACTGCAAGAGCACACACTCAGCTATCACACACACACACACTCATGCATGTCGTCCAATGAGACTAGTAAGGTGTTGTGCGTGGGGCTGGCAATCTCACCATGTAACACAGATTGCTACCGAAACACTACTGCCCTAGCATATGAATACTTAATATGGAGGCAAACCACACTGTTGGCCCCATGCTCCCTCAGGAGCGGAGAAGAGAAATATATACCTTGAAGTGAGCCCACGTGCTCTCACAACCATTCCTCACATAACCATAATTAAATAATCATAAAATGGACATAAAATAATATTCAACTATATGTACAACAAATACTCTCAATAACGCGAATAAGCTACTACCTCGTAACCGATCCACATCAGTATTCGTTACTGCATTCTGAAGCATGTCGTATGTGACGACTGGTGCGCCTGGCAACAAGCGTGTCGTATATGACCACTGATGAGACTGGGAATCTCATCACATGAAACACATCGTTACCGAAACAAATCACTGCCATAGCATATAAATGCTTCATGCAGGCTTCTGATAGACACCAGCCACATTGGTGTTTCCATGCTCCGCCGGGAGCAGCCAGAGAAACACATGTCTCAACAAAGGAGTGGCCTCGCGCTCTCCAGAAATCTAAATACATATTCTCACCTCACAGTAACCCATTAAATATACAGTAGAATTATGATAAGTAGGCTATCGTGAAATACACTCAATTACTTTTACATAAAAGAAATAAAATAATTACTCTTGACTTTAACAAAACTGGCATTAACACGAAAACTATCTCTTTCCTTTACTGGGGAAAATTATCTTAATCTGCTTCCCACCCACGTGTCAATTCACACAATATAAAGCTGGCGTCTTCTTTATACACACGCGTGGTGACGCGCCGCCTTTCATGACCACATGGTTGCCATCCTGATAACAGTCAATATCATCTAAATTCAAGTAATAGATGCTTCTCTATCCGGTTTCATGTATAAAACACTCTTACTAAATTTGCCCGGTCTGATGGATGAAATGTTTGATACTAAACTCTTACATACGTGATTTGGTCTTAACACTAGTGAAATATATCCACACATTATCTCCACTCAATTATATTTTAAGACTAAATTATCAGGTCCTGGAAACACATTCACTTTTTCATTTAAACATTAGAACAGACACGCTGAATACTAATAATAAAACTACAGAATACTAAAGCTAATTTAAATTAACTCACGTGTCATGTCTTTGTGTTCTTCTGTGTGGGTACACAGCGCGCCTCGTTTCGTCCTCTCTTGTCTGGACTGATACTTTAAGAAGGGCCGCTGGTAGTTCGCTATCTCTTTTTATAGGCACTTGGCTAATCACTCACTTTACTGCGCGCTAGGCGTATTAATCTTGGCTACTTCAATATCACTCGCGACATTTGCTCTTATAAGGCACTAAAGCACATAAGTATGGCCCATAACTATCAATTATAACACACAACTCTACACCACAACTATATGTAGGCTTTATTATGGCCTAATAACATATCTTCTACTTCATCAGACTTTTCACATCCCAGGCTCGCGCCATCACGTGGGTTGACAGTCACGTGGGTTGCGCGCACATAGAAAATATATGGGCGATAAAAATGCCTTGAACATGAAGGGGGCGGGGGCCTCCGGGGTGTCTTTTCGGCCCCATCACACACACACATATATATATATATATATATATATATATATATATATATATATATATATATATATATATATATATATATATATATATATATATATATATATACACACAAGGGGATTGACATAAGTCTTGGTCCTGACCATGAAGGACATGTCACAGAGAGCTGAAATTTTGTATAGTGTTTATTCCTTTTCAATATAGCCACCGTCTGAATTGACACACTTCTGCCATCTCTGCTTGACCTTGAAAAGACCTTGTGAGTAGAACACCATATTTTTCAAACTAAACCAGTCATCACATGCCAGTATAACCTCTTCATCGCTGTCAAAATGATTTTCTTTTAGCTGTTTTTTAAGATTTGGGAATAGAAAAAAGTCTGATGGAGCCAAATCTGGAGAATATGGTGGGTGTGGAAGAATTTCAATATTCAAATCGTTGGCTGCTAGCTGCACAAGCCGTGCTTTGTGAGAGGGCGCGTTGTCTTGAATCAAAGGAAGATTTTGAGTGCGCGTTATCCCTCGTTTCCTGGTCATAACCTTTCTTAGTTTTGTGAGAAGATCTGCATAGTACTGTCCATTAACTGTGTTGCCACGAGGCAGATAATCGTTCAAAAGGACACCTTTGCCGTCCCAAAAACAGTCAGCATCCCTTTTCCTGCAGATTTCTGCACCCTCGGCTTGACAGATGTTGGGGAGCCCGGGGTTTTCCATTGCATGCTGGCAATTTTGGATTCGGGGTCATAATGGTGTACCCAAGTCTCATCTACTGTCACCATGGTCTCCAAAAATGTTTTTGACTGACACTTTTTTTGAGCAACTGTTGACAGCAATTTACCCTCGTTTGCTTCTGTTCACGTGTCAACAGTCGCGGAACCCAGCGTGCACACACTTTTCTCATGTTCAGTCTGTTGTGTAAAATTCTATAAACTGTTCTTTCATTTAGTTTTACTCTACTAGCTATCTTCACAATTGTCATTTTTCGATCCTGGTCAATGATTTTCTTCACTCTGGTTGCATTTTCATCGTTGCACTCTGAGGCTGGACTACCAGATCTTGGCAGATCAGCAACATTTGAGCGGCCGCACTTAAACTGTTGACACCAGTTTTTTACCGAAGTATATGAAAGACAAGAATCACGAAACACTGGTTCCATCTCCCTGTGTATTTCTGTAAGAGTTTTTCCCTGAAACATCAGAAATTTTATCACAGCTCTGGCCTCCTTCATTTCCATTGTTTTGTCAAATCTTTGGAGCAGCAGATCTGATCAATAGTGTGCATTGCGCCGTGCATCGTAGCAGGAAAACCAATTGAAGAAACAAACGCGTACTTTACACATTCAGTGCAAATATGATGAACTTTAAATGTGCCAAGTTTCATCTTCCACCTGTGACTCCTTCATGGTCAGGCCCAAGACTTATATCAATCCCCTTGTGTATATGTATATATATATATATATATATATATATATATATATATATATATATATATATATATATATATATATATATATATATATATATATATATTTTATATATATATATATATATATATATATATATATATATATATATATATATATATATATATATATATATATATATATATACAGTAGAACTCCATTTATCCGAACCCCAATTATCCGAACATCCAATTATCCGAACACTTTTTCGAGAAAAAAAAAATCAGGCGCCACCAGTCATGTTAGACTTTATTTTTGAATCTTTTGATGCTGCAAGCTTCAAATGTGTGCGAACAATTTGTAGAGGATGGAATGGGCTAATGGTCAGTCGCTTACGTACAGGAAGTCAGTCAGATCATAAAGTCAGTTAATATCTGGTTTACCAATCTAGTGTACGTATGCGTTCTAGGCAGAACACTGGCTAAACAGACAGTTCAACTTAAAATAATTGTGTCTGCTACTACAGCAGAATAATTTTGGTGTGCAAGTATTTCTCTGTGCGATATGGAATCTTCCAGAAGGCCTAAAGCATATAAAAGGAACCGCAATGTTTTGTCAATTGAAACGAAAACAGAAATTATCAAGAGACTAGGAAAAGGTGAAACTGTGTCTTCACTTGCGAGGATTTCCAATGTTGGGAAAGCTACCGTCTCTGACATCAAAAGTAACAAGGATAAAATTATGAGTTTTGCACCGAAATTGGATAGTGAAAATGGGTCCAAGAAACGTACACCATGAGACATGCGAAAGATTTGAAATTGGAAGAGGCTTTGTATATATGGTTTGTGCAAAGAAGAAGCAAAGGGGAAACTATCTCTGGTTCTCTATTGTGTGAAAAGGCACTTCAGTTCAACAATCAACTTGACTGTCCTCCTGACTTTAAGGCTAGCCAGGGATGGTTAAGAAACTTTAAATCTCGTCATGGCATACGAGAATTGGAGATGCAACTGCCGCTGATAATTTTAAAGAAACATTCTTGGCTTTTTTGGAAGAAGAAGAAGATTATTCACTCGATGTGTATAATGCCGATGAGACTGGCTTATGCTGGAAATCATTGCCTCAAAAATCACTTGCATCTCAGCGCGAAGCAGCTTCCCCTGTGTTTAAAAAGTGCAAAGAGAGAGTAACAATTTTGGTAGCCGCGAATGCCAGTGGAAGTCATCGTTTACCGGTGCTAATGATCGGTAAAGCCAAAAAACCACGTTGTTTAAAGAATGTGACATGTCTCCCATTGTGCTACAAAGCACAGAAGAGTGCTTGGATGAATAGTGAAATATTTCTTGATTGGTATACAAATCAGTTCATCCCAAATGTGAAGAGGTTGAGAGAACAAGAAAAGAAAACTGGAAAAGTAATTCTTCTACTGGACAATGCACCATCTCATCCAGAGACGGATACATTGAATGCAGTTGATGCAAATTTTAAAGTAATTTTTCTGCCTCCCAATGTAACAGCACTGATTCAACCAATGGATCAGGGTGTTATAGCAAAGCTTAAAACGATGTACAAGAAGGAAGTCATGCGTCGTTTATTGTTGACTGAAGATGAAGAAAGTGTGGTGGCGTTTTCCAAAAAGCTTAATCTCAAAGACTGCTGATATATGTTAGCTGATGCTTGGACCACCCTGTCACAAGATAATCTCAACAAGGCTTGGAATAGATTGCTTGGGAAAAAAGGAGGAAATGAAACTACTGTAGTGGACACAAATGATGATTGTATAAATGAAGTTGTGGAACTGTTTCAAGCAATGCCCGGATTTTCGGCCTGTGACAAAGATGATGCACACATGTGGCTAGAAGATGATAATGATTCTGGTTTTCAGTTTTTGAATGACGAAGAAATTTTGTCTTTTGTGCAAGAAGAAAACCAAATACATGTAGTGACCGATGATGAAGACTCATCAGAAGTACATGATGTACTTGTAGATTATGAAGAAAACCCAAAACGTCGACCAAGTCCTGAAGAGGCCTTTATAGCACTAGAAACAGCGATGGCTTGGTACGAGCAAGAAGATGACAGCTGTCCTATACAGCTTCTGCTGTTGAAGAGAATGCGGGACTTAGCAGCCAAAAGGAGACTATCCAGTTTGGTGCAAAAGAGGATTCCTCATTAATTTAAATAGTGGGTTACATCTGTGCAAGTACATGTATACGTAAGTTGCGCCTGGTTTTGAATCGTTTGTAATGTTATTTTGAAAACATTTCTCTTTCTTAAAAAAAATAATTAATACAAGTAGTACATGCACTGCAAAATGTAATGAAAGATTTTGGTGATACAGTGATCTAATACAGTGTGGGTATTATTATTACAGTACAAGTAAATATGTTTTATAGTGTAATTTCCTTGTGATGGTTAATTATTTTTAGAAATATGTGTACATGTACTCGATACATTATGTAATCCAATTAATATATACATATACACACTTGTATATTACAAGTCTTCCAATTATAGGAACAAAAAAATTATATCAGCTGTGCTGTTACTCAATTATAGTAAGTGTATCAGCTGTGCTGTTAATTACGTATAATTTATCAGCTATGATCTTATTATTGTCTCTTGCTACGCTAAATCTCTTTTTCGTCACTGACAGTTAATTGCTCACAATTGCCGACGGAAATGGTACTAATGTGTACTCATCTCTCAAAACGTTCTGTTCTCCTTAGTTTGGTTCACAGAACCTGCTGAGGATCGTTACTTTAGCCCACCGAAGACTGAGGGGGACTAAAGATGTCGCTTCTGTGCAATCTCTATGCTCCTGCGACGTTCCAGGCAGCTGGATTGACACGACATACGACCTCAGGTTTGATGACACGAATAAAACCTGTAACAAGTAAAAATAGGGGCTAATTTCTGTCATCAAGCCCACCTATTTCTAGTGTGGGTGAAATGAGCGTGTGTCTCAGGTGTCTGCATGTAGGATGAATGACAACATGGCTCAGTATGAGTTAGCAATAGCGAGACAAGACAGGTGTCTACTTGCAAAACATTCTTTCTGATAAATTAATACATGGGTACATCCAATAATATGAATTCAATACATGAATACATCCAATAATATAAATTCAATACATGAGTACATCCAATAATATAAATTCAATACATGAATACATCCGATAATATATACACCTAGGTGTGATACAACCATTTCCTTCCCCCTATAATATACCAGGCCCTCTCTGACAAGTGCTATACTAGCTGGTAACATATATCCTAACAATATTGTTATGTTCTTATGATAGAAGTATATGAGACGAGGACTGTTTGGTTATATTTCAGGTTGGAGTTAGATGAGACAATAGATTGATGAGTCCTAACAAGGACTGTTTTGGTTATATTCAGTTCGAGATTGAAGTGATAGGAGGCAATGGGTGGTGTCCTAACAAGGACTGTTTTGGTTATATTTCAGTTGGTCTGAGATAATAGATTGAAGTTATAGGAGACAATAGGTTGTGTCCTAACAAGGACTGTTTTGGTTATATTTCAGTTGGTCTGAGATAATAATAGATTGAAGTTATAGGAGACAATAGGTTGAGCCCTAGCAAGGATTGTTTTGGTTATATTTCAGTTGGTCTGAGATAATAGATTGAAGTTATAGGAGACAATAGATTGAAGCATGAGTCCTTTTAGTCTTCGTCTTCATCAATCATATCAGGAAATACAATCATTATACCTAATGCCCCAAGATACAATCAGTAACCTGATATGTTCATATTGAAACAATTTGTATTAATTACATTATATTATCTACTGAAGGCCTATTTTCCTACAAGGTTATCGTAAATATATATTTGCCCTATAAGATTTAAACAGGCCAGTGACTCGGCCAGTGACTCGACTAGCGGAGCCGTCTGCTAGGTCAATGCACGCAGGTAAGCAATAAATCAAGGTTGACAGCTCCTCTTCCTCAGTCGGTCGTCGATCTGGCTTCGTGTCGGTGTTGCGTGTTTTTGCATAAAATCTCGCCCGATTATATAGGCAGGTGAGGTAACTTCTACTGCTTAAGGAAAGCGTTTGGTTGGTTCCTGGCGGGGCAAGCTGATTGGTTGTCTGCAGTTCCGTACCATGCTCCGTACCGTCCTTGACCGAAACGAGTCCCAGGAAAAACAGGGCTTATGGCTAATTTTATTCTGTTTTTTCCGCCATATTGGGTGACAAGATGGCCCAGACCGAGATCCGAAAAACAGGGCTTAAGCCTAATTTTATTCTGTCTCAGAGACTGGTGAACGGTGCTCGTTGATTGGCTGGGTGATTAACAAAGAAGTGTGTTTACACTTTACGACATATGGACAAGAACCAGTAGTGTAGGAGACTAAAGAAAACGGGGATTGTAGGACATCCTATCTTCTTCTTTCGATCCCCAGGAATTTCAGTTCTTTTCCATTCTCTCTATTTGGGGGTGAGTTCCGTGGCTTTCTTGCAAACCCATAGGGCTTCACCAGCTCAACAGGCTCAACACTTGTAGAGTTGATAAAATATATTACACACACTGATTGTACCGACATAAAACAATCAATTGTAGATTTTCATTAAAGTGCTCTACCAAGTAGAAAATAGTACGTTATACACTCGGGGTAATACCTGTGTAGTTCCAGGGGGTGTGAAAAATGTCTACTGCACCCTCAGTTATGTCGTACAAGACGACCAATTTGAGGTTGCGCATGGGGGCGGGGGGGGGGGGGGCTGACAACCTCATCATGTAAAACAAATTGCTACAGAAACCACAACTATAAGATAATTTGACTTCTTGGTGCAGGTTTCCTGCAGTCGGACTAATGGTTGCTACATGCTCCGCAAGAAGCACAAAGGAAAATTATGATGATACCCATGATAATTCTGAGAAGAGGGTGAGCTAAAAGTGAACGACACAGATGACATGTTGTTTTCTCTGACACCCGCGTTAAAACATTCCAAACATACCGTTCATAATTAATCCATTGAGAAGGTGGATAACTCTCATATCAGTTTTGCGCTGTCTGCGGCAGTCACAGAATAATGGTAACAATGGAAAAATATAATACACGCTGCTCACTTTCACGTCACATTCCAGCAGGAAATGTCTGTAAGTCTAATAGTTCCTGTCACATTCCTATGTGAAATACATCGCCTCTCAACTTTACTGTCACATTCCTATGTGAAATACATCGCCTCTCAACTTTACTGTCACATTCCCTTCATACAAGGGACCGCTTTTCTGCTTTTTTTATTATTTCTGCATAAACAACCAAAGATTTAGTATAAAAGAACGACTGATTGTCAGAGCACTGGTCTCACGCGGCAAAGGTACCAGGTTCGAATCACGGTACCGGCACGCTCCAGTCTACCCAGCTGTCTCTAACACTTCATTCCTCTACGGCAGTATATATTGCTATATCTAGTTGGAAACCAGGAATCGGCACGCTCCAGTTTGCTCAGTTGTAAAAATTGGTTCCTGAATCTGCACCTATGACTCTGCTTTTGAGTTAGGGAAGGCAAAAGCAGCGAAGGACGGAACTGGTCACCACATCTAATACAACTCAGAAGTAGCATAGCTGTAGCTCTCTAACACTTCACTCTTGCACGGCAGTATGTGCTATGGAACTACCTTTACTATTGTATTGCACACTTGAATGAATGCATGCAGGCAATATACATACATACATGCATAAAGTATATAGAGCAGTGTGTCTCAACTTTTTTGTTACATACGTGCATAAAGTATATAGAGCAGTGTGTCTCAACTTTTTGTGTGTTCAAGGCACACATTTCAATTTTCTAAAAAATTGCGGCACACCTATCTGACACCGCGCCTGAATAAAAAATTACAGTGACATATACTAAATTAAATACACTAATTTGTGGGTACTTTTGTCACAGGAATAGTGACATACAGTGTCTATCCGCATTACATGACGTCAGAACAGAGTCGGCCGTCAATGAGAGAGGGAATACTCTCAGACCTAGTTACGAAAAAGGGGAAAATGTTAGGTTTGACGTCAGAGAGAGAAGAAGTAGCCAAGATGGAGATTTCTTCTTCTTCCTCGTTCGTCCTGAAACGGACGTTGGTTGCGTTGTGTCTGTTTACGCCGGAGCTGCGATATCTGCGCCTTTGTGGTCCTGGAAACAGTCTGCATCACTGCAGTCTGGCTGAGAGAGTAGGGATCGAAGAAGGAAGGCAAACCCGGTCCCAAAAAAAAAAAACAAAAAAAAAAAGATGGAGACAAGACCCAGTTAACCAACGAGTCCAGAGGACAGATGATAAGAAAATCAAAAGTAATTAGACCTGAAGACAAACTGCCTTGGAGGAGAAGTAGCTAACATGATTCAATCAGGGAGCAAGGGTTAGGAGAAGCGGGAGGCGTACTCGGAGTCGAGTAGAAATACCAGAAAAATATCACGACCAAAGAAATGTTTATCAAAGTCGACATAACAACTAGCCCACAAGGGATGAAGGTCTACAAAGGGGATCGTATTTCCCTTTAATTCAGGTTGGTAAATGACCTTAGGATGGCTACAAAATTGTTGAATCGCATTGTGTTATAAAAAAAAGATAGAGAAGAAAGAATCGTGTAATGAAAAATTTCGGAATAATAAGGAAGGAACGTTTCAGGGGTGATCCTTTAGCTTAGGAAACGGAAGTTTGGGTTGTGCAAAGATGGATCATCAATCATAACTGTCTCCCTTGGTATTTACCATAATTGAACCACTAGAGAAATTGGTTGACACTAGAACTCAAGAGTGAGATTCTATTTGTACCACGTACTTTTATAAAGTAACATACCCCTTACAGATATTTCCCTGCGCTGTTATTAAATATTTGCAACGAATATGACCGCTAACCTGTATGCCAGTAGAGTCAAATTAAACCAATGCAAAGACTAACTCAGACCTTGAGTTATATTACACAAGAATTAGGGAGTTCCTGTGTTCGTTGTTGGTAGTTGAGTTAAGATAGACAATTGTTATTCACGTTCTTTCCATCGTGATAACCACTGCTACCATAGTTGGTTCACACAACACGTAGAACTACCTGCCGGCTACAAAGATAACTGTCCCTCAATTAAACCCTGACTGCACCGTGTTGTCACTGGGAATACTCACCACTATACAGATCGAATCATAGAGAATGATAACTCATCAGCTTTCTCTTCGGCCAATTAAGTAAAATCAACGCGAAGTACTCAAAATAGAGTTCACTACCATCTTCCCGCTGTGACACTTTAGAATAAAGAAAACTCTAAGTGTGATTTTCTTTTAATTGTTTAAAATAATTTTGAAGTATATCTATTTTTGTTCAAAGCAGTTAATAGCTCCAATTATTACTGAATGAAATCAAGCTGTAAGATTAGTTTTATATTACATAATTACTAAAAATATACTTCATGTATTGGAACATTGGATGGTAATAATGATTGACTTACTTACTTAGTCGTTCCCCTTCTACCGTGAGGTGTAGAGGTTTGGAAGAGAGAGCGCCAGACTATCCTATCGGCTGTCTTCCTCCTGGCCTGGTTCCATTCTAGTCCTCGATCCTTCAAAGATTGTCTAATGTTGTCCTCCCAGCGGACTCTGGTCGTCCTCGGGGTCTGGATCCTTGGCTCTTTGTTTCCCATGCTTGTCGTGGTATCCGATCTTCTCCCATTCTGCAGACATGGCAAAACCATCTTAATTGGGACTGTTCTACTTGGGTCTGCAGGGGGTAGGATTTAAGGCCTTGACGTATCGTCTGGTTGCGTACCATGTCTCTTCTTGTTACTTCAACCACCTTCCTCAGATACCTCATTTCTGAGGTTTGGATCTGGCTTTTATGGGTTGTAGTCATTGCCCATGACTCGCATCCGTATGTCAAGACTGGGACATAGGTGGAGCGGTATACAGCCATCTTCGTTTTCTTACCAACCTCTCTCTTGCTGAGGAAAACACTGGCAGTAATCCACATTCTTTAGCTCATGCTCGTTGTTATTAAAAACCATTTAAATATAGTCAATCTTTGGCAATATATAATTCGTGTACTTAAGTCTTTGAAGCTACACTGGTCAAACAAACAAACAAGCCCTTCTATACAGAGCAATTTCAATGAAAAGGAGTTTAGTAGTTCGGCTGTGTCGTTAATAGATCTATCAACGAACATAGATGTACATTACTTAAGTATTAAATAGTTGAACAAGACGGTTTGCCGAAACGTGACTCAAGAATGTCAAAGTTAACCAGTCCGTGCTTGTTCTGGAAACTTCAGAGAAAGAGAAGTAGAGATAGACAGAAAAGAAAAACACTTGGAGAAGACAGCTGAGGACAGAAATGAAAATTATGAGGAAGACATGGAAAGACCTTGAGCTGATGACACGTGACCCGGGGGGGGGGGGGGGGGGGAGGGGGGGGGGGGGGGGGGGGGGGGGGGGTAACGTTTGTTGAAGGGCTATGCTGTTTTTTGAGGTGGAGAGTAATGAATGAATGAACAAATGTCATAATTTTTATTCAACAAATGGATGACGTGAGGATGTGGTGATACACATTGAGAATCCAGCATTGCACACTAAAGCTTGGAGGAGTCACTTGAGCCCTAGATGTAACTTTAGCTTTTTACCTGGTTGGCTGCATGCAGGAGAATCTCACTATGGGCCCATGATGGGTAAGGGAAGCTAAGAAGTGGTTCTGTGTAGGACGTGACAATTCCTTGGGAGAGCCCAGAACCAGAGTACAGTATTTTAGCTCTGCATAGTTGGAGAGCCCCCTTGGATGGCGGGGAATGCACAGTATGCCACATGCTTCTTATTTCTAACGTGGGACCAGATTTGGTGATCCTTTAAATGCAAGCCAAGCTGGAGAAACTGAAGCTCAAGACTTCAGCTAAACACATTTCGGAATGGCAGAAAAGCCACAGGAAAAGCCTAGATCTACAGTGTAGATAATACCAAGGAGGCTTCAACTTGGTATTGGCTGTAAAAAAGCGAGAAGCTGAGCAGCCCTAGTTAAACAACATGAAATAAGACAACCTTCTTCATACACCATGCTTCAACAAATATTTTTTGCTTCACGCTTTGCTCATTTCTTTATAGCGTTTGAATTATGTTTAGTCTAAGACAATGTCAATGATAATGTTTGTTTTATCAATAATTATCAGCAGTACTGAGAGAATGAACATCCGATTAGCAGAGTAGTTTGAGCGCTGACCTCTTGCGGCAAAGATTCCGGGTGTGACAGAATAAACTCGAACGTCGCATTTACCTGTGCCATCATATAATTTATTCTGTGCTCTTCACTTTCGTTTTTCCCACCTCTGACAGTATTTGGTATTTTCGATTCATTGTTTACACTCCCTTCCCTCAATGCTTGTTATGTCGGGACTTCAGCGAGCATCTTTGGTTTGAACCCATATTGACACCTAGGATAGGTAGAAAGAAGTGTGGTTTAGTAATGTGTAACACGTTTTCCTGCCAGACCGATCATGTGATAAGTAAACAACCTTGGGATGACCACAGTCGATTATCTTATCGCTGGGAATGTTTCTGTCGGACAAAGGCGTTGTCAACGTTTGCTGAACCGGGTGAATGTCATATTCTTTTCCAGACAAGACTTGTCAGAAGAATAATTATCCATCTTGAAAGAGATTACCTGTGATACATTTTGAAGTCGTGAGTGTAAACATGATCGATAATAGACGGACGCTGGCATACCATATGTAAACAACACATTTACTTTTGCGTTTGTAATGCAGGAATTTTTCTTGAGACAAGGGGAAATATAGACATCTTTCATGCTATTGGCTTAACATTTGAGATGTAAAAATGCAACAGTTATGAGTGGAGCCTTGTTAAATAGTGGCAATCTGCATGAAGGCCTTATAATTTAGCGCCTTGAGAATTTACCACACTGTGAATTTCAGCTCGTCAAGAAGACAGCCAGACAAGCCAGAATAAGGAATAGGATCAGAATTTTACTTCAAAGGATCGGACAACGTGTTTGAGCATCTTGTGAATTTACACAACGACAGCTCTACCTTTATTAATAAGGAAAGCCTGGAATCCTAGGAACCTGAACTCTAAGTTATAGTATGAGTCTATTGTAAAGTAACCCCTCAGACCACGCGTAAGAGCCATTTTAATCAAGCTGCCGAAACTATTTCACTGAGCTAGAATTCTGAATTGCCAAAGAATTTGGGGTGAGTTGTACATTTTATAATTCTAAATTTTGCATTTACTAACATGGGAAAATTGCTAGTGGATGACCAAGTCATACGAGGCTGGCATCCTCAGCATATATAATGATGGTTTCATCAAACACCACTGCAAGAGCCGGTGACTGCTTTATGCGGGCTGCTCATAGAGAACCAAAAGCAGAGGTAGTCCCAAGTTCCACGTGGAGCAGGGAGTGGAGTATGATACAACTGATGGACATACTTATTATATTAACCTTTTCAACCAGTGCAAATATAAATGTAAACATGTTCAATATAAATGCAATGGATGTTTTCCGCTCACATGGATTAACATTAATGCTCAGAGAGGGTTAAGTTCTGAGGCAGATAGGATGGTGGAATGAAAAGGGGGACATCTGATTTTCGTGTCAGGAAACCCAATACTCAGGAGGGTATTTGTGTCTCTCTTATTTAATGATACTAGACAGTGGTACCAATTGGATAGTGTTATCTGTGGAACAAGTGAGTGGTATAAGTGGCCTGCAGTCAAAGCTAGACACCTACAGCATGCAGGTCTTAATAGACGCTGGACCATCTTCGCAATTACCCCACGATACAACTAGGGACGTGTTGCGGCCACCAGACTTGACCAGTGAAGAGAGTGAACCAGTCCATAACCTGCAAAGAACACGCATCGGCTGGAGCAGAAACCAACCGACGTCTTACTGGCAGCTAAGTACACACTGAAAGCTGCAAAGTGAACTCTAATAACAAAAATTCCTTATACTATCCAGATCATCTAACGTGATGAAATTTTAAAGACTCTTTAAAATTCACTCACCCTTATGTATTTTACAAATGTTAACGATAATTGACTATTAAATTTTGGTATCTGTAAATATTCAAATTTATAGTTGATTTAGTCATTTTGAGTGAACTGCACCCTTATGTCTCAGTTATTTTAAATACTTGTAACAGAGTTATTTAAGTTATATTTTACCGAGTTAAATCAGTTGGGGGCTCATCAGAACGAGCAGGATCCTAACTCATAGAAGGTCAGTAAAGATCACGAGTTTACACGGCCTGGATCCTATCAGCTGCAGTACTTGATTTCTTTCAAATCCTTTGAGGCTGCCTATGACTGAAGCTCCATTCTTCAATTCACATCTCTGTCAAGTGTAATCTTGAGCGAAAGGTAGATAACCTTTGAAGACCCTCAGTAGATACTCTGAATTTTGGCCACTGTTGGACCATCACTGCAGAGCAAGGGGATTAGATCTCGTGACACCGCTGTAGGCTACGGGCGCCTTTGATTGTCCACTGAATGCTACAGACCTTTTTAGAAAAAAAAAACAGTGTATATAGGCGCATAATTAACATTTGTGCATACAAATAATACATTTAATTAAAAAGAAAAATAGCAAAGCTTAATATTCGTACTGAAACACTAGGGCTGGGTTTGATTTTAAAAGTCTTAATCGGTTAATCGAATTTCTTTAATCGAAGATTAATCCATGTTTCCAACACTTTGATAAATTATAACAAAATTATAAATAATTTTTTTTTTTAAATCACTAAGGACTTTGTTTATTTTACTTGTTATAAGGCAACATCGTACTGAAATATAATTAAAATGCTGAAAAATTACAACCGAACAATTATTATTATTGACGATACTTACCAAATTCCATATCGCAAACCTCTAGCATAGCCAATGTTCTCGCATTTAAGCAAAAAAGCATAAATACTGCTAAAAATGGTAATCGATTAAAATTTATTTTATCAGTTAATCGATTAAGAAAAAGAAGTGTACCCGATTAATCGATTTATTAATCGTTAAAGGTCCCATCCCTATGAAATACAAAAAAAAAAAAAAAAAAAAAAAACAAGCTGTAAAAAGAATATATTTGAATACAAAAATATGACAATCTTCCAAGTAAACGTTTGAGTGAAAATAAAATTCACGTGTTTTGGGTTTTGCACACAGACCCACTAGAATCCATTCATTGATCCCCAAGGAGTATGCAGACCACATGTTCTGTAACCCTGGTATCTGTAACCCTGGTATCTGTAACCCTGGTATCTGTAACCCTCATATCTGTAACCCTGGTATCTGTAACCCTCGTATCTGTAACCCTCGTATCTGTAACCCTGGTAAAGTGCAGCAAATATGAACATAATTTTATTACATCAAAAAAAAAAAAAAAGCTGTCCAGACCAGCAGCTGCGATAACTGACACTAGATCACCGGAAACATTTACCCTGACCCGTGCCATGACATCTGAAATTGCTGTCTGTGTGAAAATATCACGTGTTGAAAAGAAGCTTTGTTTCGGTTTCTTTACCTTAGACAGAGTAATGAATTTTGTGTAACCGGTGTAATAAATTATTCTCTTGTATTTTTTTTTCAGCTTTTAGTTTGATAAACGCTTGCTAAGAGCTTTTCAGCATCACCACATTTTAAGCTGTTATGTCAGTAGTTATCTCAGGGTTCATTGCTGTTGTTAATTTGATGTCAAAATAAATGATTTCTGAGAAACAGAAGCACATTATATTATATATTTCGTGGGAATATTTTGCGAACATTTCATTCTTTCTGGTTGGTCCACTACGTGAGTCGAACGTTCAGTGGAATATGTTGCCGGCATTAGATTTCGTTTGTTGAACATACGAAAGTCTTAAAATCACATACAGCAATCCCCCGGTCTTAAGCTGTTCGATTACCGCTTTTTCGATATAATGATATTTCTATATTATTCCTTATGTCCGTTATGTGCTTAACAAATTCGATCTTACGCTGTGTGCAAAATTCCTTGGGAGGCAGGAATATAACTTTCAAGTTCATTCAGGGTGGTGGGATGGCTTAGAAGCATTGCCATTGTTAGCATAATGAAGCCTGACCCCAAAATTAAATGTAGTTCTATGTTAACCCGTAACATATAACAAGATCTTAATTGCTACAAGGTGCTTATTGAAGAGAGAAAAGTGGCAAAGCAAAGCTAGCTCGATTCGGTTTTTTTTTTTTTAAGTCAAGTCCAATATCTTCTGCCCCCATTGACCAAGTAGCCGTGCCTTCTACATCTGGAGTTGAAAAACTGTTTCAAAACCTACAGAACGTCAGCAAACCAGTCGTCTGATGATGAAAACAGGTCTGCGTGAAAATTGTAGCCACACGTGACGGAAATAGTAGCGATTAAAGTCCTATAATATTTTTAAATATTGTTTGTAAGTACTTACTTACTTAGTCGTTCCTCTTCAGCCGTGAGGTGTAGAGGTTTGTAAGAGAGAGCGCCATACTATTCTATCGGCTGTCTTCCTCCTGGCTTGGCTCCATTCTAGTCCTCGGTCCTTCAAAGATTGTCTAATGTTGTCCTCCTATCGGTCTTTGGGTCGTCATGGAGGTCTGGATCTCTGGCTCTTAGTTTCCCATGCTTGCCGTGGTAGCCGATCTTCTCCCATTCTTCAGACATGGCCAAACCATCTCAGTTGGAACTGTTCTACTTGTGTCTGTAGGGGTTGGGTTTTTAGGCCTTGTCGTATCGTCTGGTTGCGGACCATGACTCTTCTTGTTACTTCAACCACCTTCCTCAGATACCTCATTTCTGAGGTTTGGATCTGGCTTTTGTGGGTTGTAGTCATTACCCATGACTCGCATCCATACGTCAAGACTGGGACATAGGTGGTGCAGTATACAGCCACCTTCGTCTTCTTACCAACTTCTCTTTTGATGAGGAATCCTCGATTTATGGCTTGAAAAAGTCTCCCAGCTGCTGCTCTTCGGGTAGCCAACTCTTCTTTGATGCCTCCCTTCCGGTCTATGACAGCTGCAAGGTATTTAAGGTGGTCGACCTGCGACAGGATCTGTTTTCCCAGCTTAATCTGATGTTGTTAGTACAGTACATAAATAATATTTTGTTTGTGTTCAATATGTTTGATAATTATATGTGGCTAAAAAGGTTGTTAACTGTTTGGTTATTGTTTTGTATCACCTTTTACTTAATTTGTATACACTTTTATGGACCTTGAGAACGAATTAATTTGTTTTATTTTACTTCTTACGGGAAATCAATTGTCATTTGGTTCTTTTTAGATTAGCGTTCGATTTTTCAAGAACGGATTAACGGAGCTAAGCATGGGAAGGTTGTACTGTATTTAGATTACCATTTTTGAATTATTTCTCAGAAATTGTAGCAGATATCCGTTATTCCTTTTACCAAGATCGTTCAGTAGTTATATGTAATCTTAAACTCACTGGCATCCTGTCCATTTATCAATATTCTTATTCATTGTCCACTTTAACAATAATTTTTCTGCATCGTTTTCTCCTGTTGTTATAGTGTAATTCTACTTGGGTGTAAACAGAGTTATTTGATATGTTCTTTCAATTGTAATATGTTCTTTCTTTTCAGTGTAGATGGTTCTTTCTTTGACTGTAAAGGTAAAGGTATTGCCATAGCAGATACTACCGTAGGAGAGTGAAGTGTTAGAGACTTCTCTATACTAGGATCAGTATTACGAGTTAGGGTGACCAGTTCCCTTGCTCGAAACCTTTGCCTTCCCAAATTTCTAGATTAGAATCACGTACCCATTTACAAGAGCATGACGCTACCAATACGACATAAAAAATGATGTGTACAAGTAAGTCACCCGCCAATAACATGGCGGGAATTGATAATGTTGTGCTCATTCTGCTGCATGTCCTGATGACGTCACTAAATTCCCCTGTCGTCATTTCATTCATTTACATTTTACTTCAGAAGTACGGAAACACTGAAACAGTGGCACGAAAGCATAGAATCTTATTCCATAATGAGCAATGAGGCTTCACTGGCTTTATATATATAAATATATATATATATATATATATATATATATATATATATATATATATATATATATATATATATATATATATATATATATATATATATATATATATATATATATATATATATATATATATATATATATATATATATATATATATATATATATATATATATATATATATATATATATATATATATATATATATATGTGTGTGTGTGTGTGTGTGGGAGTGAGTGGTGTGTGTGTCTATGTGTTTATCTGTGTGTGTCTGTCTGTGTCTGTGTCTGCATTTATTCATGAGACACTTCTTCGTACTTACCTCAACTATTTAATATATAAATGGGTGACAATTCCAGATATTTTGTCACCGAAAAGTAACAGAGGCAGGAATATTTATTGTTAAAAAAGAAAAAAAAAGAAAAAAATCGAGCGCCATGAGGTATATGAGGGTCACATTGTGCATTATTTCAACAGGTTCCGCGGCTGAAAACGCGCCATGAAAAATATCGCAGCTTTGGTGGGAAAAATGTTAGTAATTTAAGGGATAGATAAGAGATTTTAGGAGCTTTAATTCAAAACCACTGCAAATTGGTCACCAGTGTGAGTGGTGAAAAGGGTAAAGAACCCCGTTACACGCCCATTGAGGGATACTGGGAATATGGTGTTAGGCCCATATTTTCTCGACCATCGACACACCAGGGGTGATGTGATCAGCATCACACCGGCCACTTTAACCTATCCAGAGTTGTTGTGGTACCCAATTCATGAGTCTAGGTCGACCCCGGAGCCGTTTGCGGCCTAAAAAATTCCACCTCAACTGGGGATCGAACCATGGACCACCGAGCTAGGAAGCAAGTGCACTAACCACTGTACCACCGGCTCCTCAGTGAGTGGTGAAACTACACGTAAATATTACAAATTGTGAGCAGGGTGCACGATGTTTGGAGCAGAAGAATGTGTTAGAAATAAGATATGAACTGTTAAGCACTTCCTTTAATGTTCTGACCTGACATATCTCCCAAATTGGTCTACATTTTTGAAGGTCAGTGTGTGGAAATTCCTCTAACCTTTTGGAGTCTAGAAATGCAAAAACAAGTGGCAGTGACAACTGTGACATCCGCGTGCGTTGACAGTAAACTTTTGTCACGGTTGCATTCCTCAGCTGTGACCAACGTACACACGGAGAGAATTATGTTATTTTAGATTCAATTTAAAAGTTCTTTGATGACAACATTTCGCGTGAAAGTGCGTGGATTGTTTTCAAAGAGTGTTCCATGATAATAAGTGGTTTTAACAAAAACTTTCAAGTTTTCGTGATTTGTACATCGGGTGATGGCTCATGCACACCAATTTTTACGCACTTTTTCTTTGTCGAGCGCTACTAATTTCGTGAAAGAATTAAAAAAAAAAAACCAAAGTATTTGTTTTATTTAACACCCATGCTGCGCAAGTTGCACACCGTGCGTTGCGCACTTTTTTTCTGGCGCGAGTTACTATTTTGAGTGAGACCGACCGACATAACATACATCAGTAATTATGTTAGTTGGGATGGGATAAGGTAGTCCTAGATCTAGAATCCAGAGAGTAAGCGAGAAAGATGGAAACCAAAACACACGTGGAGAAGAGAGCTGAAGACATAATTGAAAGGGATTAAAAAGTCATGGAAATACCTTGAGAAGATGGTACAGGACATTAGAAATTTGCATGAATTTGTTGGTTGAAGACCTGTGCTTCTTGGGGAGCTGACGGGTTAAGAATATGTGTTTGTGTGATATATGTACAGTACAGTGGAGACTATCAAGTATTGTTGCGTGATATATGTACAGTATAGTGGAGACTATCAAGTATTGTTGTGTGATATATGTACAGTATAGTGGAGACTATCAAGTATTGTTGTGTGATATATGTACAGTATAGTGGAGACTATCAAGTATTGTTGTGTGATATATGTACAGTATAGTGGAGACTATCAAGTATTGTTGTGTGATATATGTACAGTATAGTGGAGGCTATAAAGTATTGTTGTGTTTTTTTTTTTAAATTACGATAAATATATTTACCTTTTTTCTTGAAGATAATATTATATTTCTTGTGAGTGCAAGAAGGAAGATAGATAGATAGATAGATAGATAGATAGATAGATAGATAGATAGATAGATAGATAGATAGATAGATAGATAGATAGATAGATAGATAGATAGATAGATAGATAGATAGATAGATAGATAGATAGATAGATAGATAGATAGATAGATAGATAGATAGATAGATAGATAGATAGATAGATAGATAGATAGATAGATAGATAGATAGATAGATAGATAGATAGATAGATAGATAGATAGATAGATAGATATGTGATGGGCCGGGAAGACACCCCTGAGGCCCCACCCCCACTTCAGTTCAAGGCATGTTTGTCGCCCATATATTTTCGGTCGGCCCACGTGACTGTCAGATCACGTGACGGCGCGAGCCTGGGTTGTGAAAAATCTGAAGTAGAAGATTGATGAAAATGCCATAATAATGCATTTAAATTAAGTTGTGGTGTAGAATTGTGTTATATTAAATAGCTGTAGGTTTTATTTGTGTTTTCGCTATTCCTAAGCGATAATCGCGTGTGATATTTAAGTAGTCAAGATTAATACGCCTAGCGCAGTAAAGTGAGTGATTAGCCTAGTGCCTATAAAAAGAGATAGCGAGCTACCAGCGGACTTTTCCTAGTATCAGCCGCCAGAGAGAACAGACGACAGAGCCAAACTGTAAATGCATTGAGCATATTAGCATCGGGCACTGTTGGGTGTTTTGTTTTGTTTGTTTGGTTTGGTGTTATGTTCGCTAGTTTATTTGTTTAATGTTTGCTTTGTCACTGAATGGGCTGTAAAAATAAATATAGCCCCTGCCTCTAGAATCAAGAGTTTTATTGTTGTTCGGGTCGGTGCGAGTGTAGCAAGAGAGTGATCACACATCACAATACATCATCATCATCATTATCTCGCCCACCCTATCACAATTGGCGTTGTCGGCAGGATAAGGCAGACAGTGACACCGAGCAAACAGCGAACGAACAAATATTGTAAACACCCAGCAGTGCATTCCTGCAGCAAGATGGCTAATGCGCATATGAAGATACTGTACGTGGAGGAGCCAGAGATAAGGTTATTTAGTGGAGAGGGGAGACCCACTTGGCAAGAGTTTGTGGAGGATGTGGAAGCCGCGTGGAAGGTGGCGCCTTTTTGCGCAGAAGACAAGTTAGACATGATATGGAACAACGTTACACCAATGGTATCTAGAGAGTTACGGATACAAGGTGGAGCCAAGGCCAGCCCTGAGAAGTTACTGGAAATTGTAAAAAAAGCCTACAGCGAGCAACCACAAGTCAGTGAGGTGAACAGGAATTTCCCTTGGGAATATGCTGTTTATGGTGGAAGTAAAAAGCCTGAGACACGGGTCCAGATAGCAAGTGCAGAAGTTAAGAAGGAGGAGGAGGCACTCAGAGCAGAGTTATCCTTCCTAAAATCCCAGATAGCACAGATGTCAGAGTCCAGTTCGCCAGCACAAGAGGAGGTGCAGAGAAAGAGAGCACCATGCCAGCCGCGGAAGCAGCCAAAGCACAACGAGGAGGTGTGTCCGCGGGAACAGCCAACGCAAGACAAGGAGGTGTGTCCACGGGAACAGCCAAAGCACGACGAGGAGGTGCATGTTCTGGTATGTGAGAGTCAAGCTGTTGTTAACGAAAGCAGTGAGCTGACAGTACCGACCAGTGCAGCTGCACCGACAAGGCGAAAAGGAGTTTGCAAGTGGTACAGTGTCCGCAGGGGATGGGGATTCATCACGCCAGATGATGGAGGTATTGATGTATTTGTACATCAGACCAAGATCTTCAGAAAGGGATTCCGGAGTCTGGCGAGAAATGAGAGAGTAGAGTTTGACAGCAAACAATCGGTCCAGGGCATGGAAGCAATTTATGTATGCGGCATTGGCGGTCAAGAGTGTAAGGGCAGCAGAAAGCGACCAATGGCACAGAGGAAGCCCAGAAAGATAAGGTGCTATAATTGTGGTGAGTTCTCAGGCCACATGGCAGCCAAGTGCCCACAAGGCCCGCTCCTGAAAAGATGCTTTGGATGCAAGTCAACTGAACATTTGATAGCCGCCTGTCCCTCAAGAAGCTCTTTCCCTAGACGGACTGCCACAGCCAGGTTGCCTTTAGGGCGCAAGCCAAGAGATGACCGTGACAACTGTCACCCTAAGGGAGCCGAGAAGATTGGTAGTCGGTTAGGGGAGGAAACTCGTCTTAAGCAGAGAGGAGGGAGTGCAAGTCAAGGTTCAGAGGAGGAGACACATCAAAAGCAGATAGTGGGGAATGTTAGCCACCGTCCACGCAAAATGAGTGCAGAACACGTCAAGAGCGATCCCCCTACAGATTCGACAGCTACATGCACTGGCAAGCAGATGTCACAAGCCAGCAGCGACGCGGCACAAGTAGGCGAATCTTCTAGACCACAGCAACTGCCAGCCCGACAAAGCACAACTAGGGACATGTCGACCAAGACAGTCCCCAGCCGGGTTGTACCGATGACAGAAGCTCAGCCTAAAGCATCGCCGCAGAGAAAGAGTCATACGCAGCACCAACGATCTAAGAGGCTACGATCGAAGCGCCAGAGGTGGTGATGTTGTCGGGACGACAACAAAATCAGGAGGGAGATATGTGATGGGCCGGGAAGACACCCCTGAGGCCCCACCCCCACTTCAGTTCAAGGCATGTTTGTCGCCCATATATTTTCGGTCGGCCCACGTGACTGTCAGATCACGTGACGGCGCGAGCCTGGGTTGTGAAAAATCTGAAGTAGAAGATTGATGAAAATGCCATAATAATGCATTTAAATTAAGTTGTGGTGTAGAATTGTGTTATATTAAATAGCTGTAGGTTTTATTTGTGTTTTCGCTATTCCTAAGCGATAATCGCGTGTGATATTTAAGTAGTCAAGATTAATACGCCTAGCGCAGTAAAGTGAGTGATTAGCCTAGTGCCTATAAAAAGAGATAGCGAGCTACCAGCGGACTTTTCCTAGTATCAGCCGCCAGAGAGAACAGACGACAGAGCCAAACTGTAAATGCATTGAGCACATTAGCATCGGGCACTGTTGGGTGTTTTGTTTTGTTTGTTTGGTTTGGTGTTATGTTCGCTAGTTTATTTGTTTAATGTTTGCTTTGTCACTGAATGGGCTGTAAAAATAAATATAGCCCCTGCCTCTAGAATCAAGAGTTTTATTGTTGTTCGGGTCGGTGCGAGTGTAGCAAGAGAGTGATCACACATCACAATACATCATCATCATCATTATCTCGCCCACCCTATCACAGATAGATAGATAGATAGATAGATAGATAGATAGATAGATAGATAGATAGATAGATAGATAGATAGATAGATAGATAGATAGATAGATAGATAGATAGATAGATAGATAGATAGATAGATAGATAGATAGATAAATAGATAGATAGATAGATAGATAGATAGATAGATAGATAGATAGATAGATAGATAGATAGATAGATAGATAGATAGATAGATAGATAGATAGATAGATAGATAGATAGATAGATAGATAGATAGATAGATAGATAGATAGATAGATAGATAGATAGATAGATAGATAGATAGATAGATAGATAGATAGATCGCGAAAGAAAGGTTCACTTTTGTTTATTTCATCAGTGTCTCAATCTTGTCTTTGTACCTTTGACCTTTCAGATCTCTCCCAAGAACGCAGGCAGTGATTTAATAAATAGACAGGGACACAGAAAACTTTGTCAAGGTTAGTGAAGTTGTACGTATATTCATATTTTATATTTACACATGCACACACAAGCACAACCACATACCATTCTCACACACAGCCATACAGACCCTCACACACACAACATTCTCACATACACACACACCCCCATGCAACATTCTCACATACACCCCCCCCCCCCCCCCCATGCAACATTCTCACATACAGCTACGTAGACACACGCACGCACACTAAACACCATTCTCACATATATTTACTATTTACGTTATCCTTTAACTGGTGCCTGTAGCGCCGTGGGAAGATCCATCCAACCAATGGAGATCATGAAATTTTCGTTTGGCCTGTCATCATCATCATCATCTTTTTCACCTCCTACAGAGCATAGACCACACCACTGCAGCTTGTCCCATTGCAGGAAGCCTGCGGGAAGCCTACGGGAAGCCTGCACCAAGCATGCATATGCTCTTACAGCAGTGGTTTGTGTACCAATTTGTTTGACCTCATGAGGTTGCCAGCCTCATGCACAACCTCATATTAGTTGCCTTGTACGACATGCCTGGTGGGGCAATAGTCCTATTCTTTCTTGGTCTCATAAAAGACCCCCGGGAACTACGTAGGGCTACGTGGCCTGTCTGTTGGTGTATTCTCTCATCCCGAAAGCTTCCATTACATCCTCAAACCACTTTTGTCGTTCGTTTCCTCACGCCCTACTTTCCGATACTTTAGCTTGTATGTTGCCTTTGATTGCATTTCAAGGCAGACCTTATTCTGGAATCCCCAGAGGTAGAGAAAGATCGACAAACACACGGAGAAGGGAACTGGAGACAGGCATGAAAGGGCACGAACGAATGACATAGAACAAGAAGGTTCGGAGTGAATTTGTTGAAGGTCTATTCAGCTTTAGGAACTGAAAGGTAATAGTAATGATGATGATGATGGTGTAACCAACATCAAATGCGTTCACTCCACGTCACTGTTTATATATCCCAAGCGTTACTTAGTTCAAACAAATTAAGCTTCCTTGTTAGCCTCTTGCGATCCTCTTTGAAATGTAATGATTATCATATGCTTTTCTTCCCTCGTGCTCCGAGGAGGCATGGTGGTTGTTAAATAGACCACACACAAAAATAAATTAATTAAAAAAATAGAATCAAGTTAATTTTTTATTAAATTACCAGTTAAGCAAAAGTGTGACTATTTGTGACAATTAATTTGGAAATTTTTCTTACGCAAGCAGTGAGAGGTGTTTACTAACATCTACCATGACTACAACGTACAATAGTTACATTTTCCAGCTTTCCTCTTCTCATAACATGCCAAAAAAGTGGAGTGCTTGTTTTGCGAACTAGTTTGACTAAAATCGAAAGATACATACATTACTTTTGAACTCGTTTTTATATTATTGGATTTGCTTTCAAGTGTACTAAAAATGACAAAACAAGATTTAAATAATCTAAGTCTAATTCAAAATATTTAAAAATATAAATATTTAACTTGTGTAACATTTAATAAATTAAAGCTTCCAAAAACAAATTTGTCTATTGCATTTACAAAGTTTTCCTTTAAATTTAATGTCGAATAAATTGCTAATCACCATGCTCTAATTTCAGTGCAAATTGTTATTGTCCGAGCACTTTTTAAAAAAAGTGTAAAGTCTGGACATACTTGGTTTTCCAAAGTTATTTTTTGATTGAGTGGACTACATCTCATTTCAAATGTGAGTTTAGACATTACAAACTGTCCAGATACATTTATAATCTTATATTTATCTTGTAATCGTATATTTTTTTCAATGCGCGTTCTTCTTCTTCTTCTTCTTCTTCTTCTTCTTCTTCTTCTTCTTCTTCTTCTTCTTCTTCTTCTTCTTCGTCTTCTTCTTCTTTCAAAACCCAGGGATTGGAATTTTTCACTCTTTTACCCTTGCTGCCATTGGGAATTAGGTTTTGGGCTTTCTGGCAACGCCAGAGTACTTCCCCAACGCCAACTGGGTTAAAAGTAAATATAATATTAAAATCCTTTTTGTTAAATATGTTTATTCATTGCATTTTTTTTTTGGGGGGGGGGGGGGGGCAGTACCTCTTTGTTTCTTTCTGTGGCCATGAATACGCCAAATTCTTCGACATATTCTGCATCTGTGGGGAACATCAGTCACGTCTGCATCAGGCAGACCAGATCTCTGACACGAGAATGTGGGCATATTTTTGTCTGCTTGTTGTAAGCTAAATAAAGAGGCGGGATAGTATGCTGATGCCTTTACAGTGCATACTATTGCTTCTGAAAGGGTTTGTTTGTTTCTTTTAAACGTTCCTACAGGTCAAGGCCACAAGAAAATTGTTAAACGCCAGGCGGTAATGAAAAGAAGTTAAATTTTGTGTTAAACTGAATTAAGATGTTATATGACTCTGGAGGTGGTTTCACATTGCACTTGAGTCTTCAGGCCCGAAATATTATTTTTTATGGTAAACGATTTTAACGTCCGGTTGGCAGAGTAGGTCGAGCGCTAACCGCTCGCGGTAAAGTTAATGAGTTCTGGTTCGAAACGTGATAACTTCACACTCCATTCTACCCAGCTGTAAATGGGTTCCTGACTCCGCTCTTGAGTTTGGGAAGGCAAAGGCAGCGAGGAAGGGGAACTGTCAGTCCACCTCATAAAGCTGGATCTCTCGTAGTATGGTGGTGGTCTCTAACACTTCACTTCCGTATAGTAGTACTTGCTATGGTCCTATCTTCAGTTTTTTATATTTTTTTCAAGCGCACTTAGTTCGGTGGAAGTACAGATAAGTAGTTAAGACCAGCCCTGTTCGGTTTTCATATGAGGTTAATTAACTGGTTATGAATAGAAGGTAAAGCCTTATAGAAGATGACGTCGGGGAGGGAAAAGTTAGAAACTTCCGTAGGCAAATTCTCAGCGTCATTAGATGGTAGAATGAAAAAATACAAAAACACACAAATAGTAATACGTCTTACAAGGAGAAAGGACAAGAAAAACCTACGTTGCGGCCACAAGGCCTTCGTCAGGGACAGACAAACAAGGGACAGGAGGGAAAGAAAGTGAGAATTAAGTAGAGAACATGAAACTATAAAAATAAGAGAAAAAACACTACCTTATTCCAGTCACATGTTGGAGCAAAGATGGCTGCCACTAAACCGGAAAGTGGAAGTGGATTGTACATTAAAAACAAAAAATAACAAATAATGAAAACAAGGACTGGAAAACAGAGTGACGGAAAAGTGGGGTGGAGAGAAAAAAAGGAAAAATATATAAATAAATATTAAATAATTTAAAAAAATTTGCAATTAAAATTTAAAAAAAAATAATAAAAAAATTTGAAAAGATAAAAAATTAGAAATTAAAATTAAATGAAATAAGATAATAATTCGTTTAAAAAAAATGGTGAAGGAAAAGTGATAAAAAAACATAAATATGGGTGATTGCAGTCATAGCAGAAAGTCATAATACAACTGGGACTAGATAGAAAAGGACGCCTCAGACAAAAGAATGTTGAGTATTCAAACCGTGGGGTTTAAGGCAACCCATAAGATGGATGAGGCGTTGTTCCAGAAGAAACCGAGGAACAGGATCCGATGGCTGTCACCTGGATGTCAGTGGCACCGTGGTGGCCAGGGCCATTGAAGTGGATGCTACAGGTGTGGATTTCAACTGAGAGATGTCGTAGAGGTGTCTACAGAATCGGTCGCCCGGTCGTGTGCCCGTTTGGTCGATGTAAGTAATATTGCAACGTTTGCATATAATAGCATAAATGACGTTGCGTGACTCACATGTGAAGCCATAGGTGATGGTGAACTTGGCCTTAGGGAACGAGACTGAACGTGTTTCGATTACATACTGACATGTCTTACATCGTGTTCGGTTACATGGCTTGGTCCCAAAGTGGCCATCGTTGACGGTTTTCAAACGGCTGTGGACTAGGAGATCCCTCAAATTTTTATCCCGTCTATATGCCAGCAAGGGTGGCTCACTAAACACTTCCCGCGCCGCTAGGTCAGCTTGGAGGAGAGGTAGGTGACGATACAGGATCATTGTGACAGCAATGCTGTGAGGGTGATAGGTCATTATTAACCTGACTCTATCAGAGGAGGTTTTGTGGCGGGGTTTGAGGGCCTCTGGACGTGAGATAGGGAGAACACGCTCTAAGGCAGAGGTAAGAACATCCTCTGGATACTGTCTCCTACGGAAGAAGTCCAACATTTCTTAGGCTCGGCATAGAAAGTTGTCATATCTTGGCATAACCGACGGAGGCGGAGAAGTTGTGAGAAAGGCAAGGAGTCACGACAACCCTGAGGATGAGAGGAAGTATAAAGGAGGTAACTGTTTGCATCGGTGGGTTTGTAGTACACGATAGACCGCCATTTTTGTCTCCAGTTCTCTAACTCAAGAGTTGATAGGTATCATATTTCAGCAAAATAGACCGCCATTTTTGTCTTCAGTTCTATAACTCAAGAGTTGACAGGTATCATATTGCAGCAAGATAGACCGCCATTTTTGTCTCCAGTTCCCTAACTCAAGAGTTGACAGGTATCATATTGCAGCACGATAGACCGCCATTTTTGTCTCCAGTTCTCTAACTCAAGAGTTGACAGGTACCATATTGCAGCACGATAGACCGCCATTTTTGTCTCCAGTTCTCTAACTCAAGAGTTGACAGGTACCATATTGCAGCACGATAGACCGCCATTTTTGTCTCCAGTTCTCTAACTCAAGAGTTGATAGGTATCATATTGCAGCAAAATAGACCGCCATTTTTGTCTTCAGTTCTCTAACTCAAGAGTTGACAGGTACCATATTGCAGCACGATAGACCGCCATTTTTGTCTCCAGTTCTCTAACTCAAGAGTTGATAGGTATCATATTGCAGCAAAATAGACCGCCATTTTTGTCTTCAGTTCTCTAACTCAAGAGTTGACAGGTATCATATGGCAGCAAGATAGACCGCCATTTTTGTCTCCAGTTCTCTAACTCAAGAGTTGACAGGTATCATATTGCAGCAAGATAGATAGCCATTTTTGTCTCCAGTTCTCTAACTCAAGAGTTGACAGGTATCATATGGCAGCAAGATAGACCGCCATTTTTGTCTCCAGTTCTCTAACTCAAGAGTTGACAGGTACCATATTGCAGCAAGATAAACCGCCATTCATGCATAAATGCATCAAGTTTTGTAATCACGGCATAAATAAATTTACAGTTTATCAAAAATAGATGTAGATGATCTCGCCCAGACGGCATGGTGACCAATTTTTAAATACACTGAAAAATTTTGGGTTGGAGTGCAATACTGGATAAACGTCAGTGGCGTAACTACAGTGTAAAGGGCCTCCGGGCACACAATAAGTTGACAGGTACCATATTGCAGCAAGATAGACCGCCATCTTTGTCTCCAGTTCCCTAACTCAAGAGTTGACAGGTATCATTTTGCAGCAAGATAAACCGCCATTTTTGACTCAGTTCCCTAACTCAAGAGTTGACAGGTACCAAATTGCAGCAAGATAGACCGCCATTTTTGTCTCCAGTTCCCTAACTCAAGAGTTGACAGGTACCATATTGCATCAAGATAGACCGCCATTTTTGTCTCAGTTCCCTAACTCAAGAGTTGAAAGGTGCCATATTGCAGCAAGGTAGACCGCCATTTTTGTCTCAGTTCCTTAACTCAAGAGTTGACAGGTACCATATTGCAGCAAGATAGACCTCCATTTTTGTCTCCAGTTCCCTCCCCCAAGCGTTGTTCAGTCTCTCCCTCTCTATTTCGCATGCCATTGGAATTCCAGAACTGGGAATACCTTGTGATGCTATCATGTGACTTTCTTAAATTAATGTGTGCCCTATCCAGCGCCAGCATCTTCTCCTCGTCTCTTGCTCAACAGGTGTTTTAACATAATTGTTACTGATGTAAAATTACTTTAGTCTCATCTGGTTCTCCAATTTCACATATATTTCGACTAGTTAACATTTTTTGTCTTCACATCTTGTCTTCAAAAGAGGCCAAAAACATAATCCGGGCGAGGCGATTTTGTTATAATCAGAAACGCGTGTTTTCCTATGAGTAATCGTACCACTGGGATATTCGACAGAAATGTTCTATCTCTTATAGCGATAGCTCAGCGTGTTATCTCTAGGAGTTCCGGGTATTGGAACAGTTTTCTGCCGGAGGTTGCTGACAGATGAGAAGCCTTCTGGGTGGAATTTAGACCACGGTTTGAAAAAAAAAAAAATTTTCCCTAGATCCCAGAGAAAATGTTCCGGTTAACCTTGAGATTCATGCATAAATGCATCAAGTTTTGTAATCACGGCATAAATAAATTTACAGTTTATTAAAAATAGATGTAGGTGATCTCGCCCAGACGGCATGGTGACCCATTTTTAAATACGCTGAAAAATTAATGGGTTGGAGTGCAATACTGGATAAAAGTCAGTGGCGTAACAGTGTAAAGGGCCTCCAGGCACACAATAAGTGGGGTACCACATGATATAACGTGCTCAACAACTGTAATCAATATACGGTACATCTGTATCAAAAATGTAACTACTCACCTCGTCGAAAGCAGCTCCCTTAACTCGTTGACTCCACAATTATTTTCCACCCTGTGGCGTAATTTTAATTCTTGATAGACTAAAAACAACGCTCAGAGAGTTGTTTTGGCACGGGTGTCAAATCTGACCAACGCTCTGAGCATTGTTCCGGAGTCAAAGAGTTAAGCTTCCCAAGGTGCGTAGGCCTTCAACAAGTGTGTGCCAGGTCCTCCTGGCATGTCATATCCGCTCAAGATCTTTCAATGTCTTTTTTATTCCTTTCATATCTAGCTCCATAACATTTGTTTGTTTGTTTCTTTTTAAAATGTTTGCTACCTTCCTTTGTGTAGCACGCCCCTTTTAACTATTTACCATATACATGCAACTGTTGGTTATATCAGGACGTTTTGTTTTTTTCATTTAGTGTGCTATTTTCATTATTGTGTTTATTATACGTTCGTACTGTATTATTCCTCACGATGGGGTTTTTACTTTTTGGTTAATAGTTCAGTTTGTTGTGTTGTTCAGAAGCACCATAACGTGGAAAATGCTCTGACACACATATATATATATATATATATATATATCATTATATATATTTATAATATATATATAATATAATATATATATATATATATATAATATGATTAGTATATTATATATATATATATATATATATATATATATATATATATATATATATATATACAGACAGGCAGATTTAGATATAGTTATAGATATAGATTTAGATATAGTTATAGATTTAGATATAGTTGTAGATATAGATTTAGATATAGTTATAGATATAGATATATATTTAGTTTTAGATTTAGATATAGTTATAGTTATATATATAAGGCGATGGTTCGTTGAACCCCTATTTTCCGGGGCCCTCTTCACGTTAGTGCCTTCCCAGCGCACTCTGGAGTTAGTTACGCCGTTGATAGAAGCACTTCTATGTAAGAATCGTGTATAAAAAAATGTAGAGCTTCGATTCACCTGTCTTTGTTGTAAGGGTTGAGATGAATTCACGGTGGATGCGGACAAAGATTTAAAAAAAGAAAACTTTTACGAGCCAGAAATTATCGTATGTAATGATTTCAAGACGGCAAGTTGAGGAGGATGAGCGAGAGCTGATGAGGAGTAGAAAGTGACAGAGAGGAAATGAAGAAAAACAACGTTGTGAAAAAAGAAATCAGAGAAATATAAAGAATAAAATGTAAACAAATTTTGATCCGATTAAACGATAAAGAGAAGGTGGAAAAGGGGCAAAATATTAAAAGAAAAACAAAAAGATGAGAACGTATTGTAGAGGAATGACGGCGACTAGAGGAAGAAGGATGAGGGTTAGGATAAGAAGAAAAATAAAGAGGAGGATAAGGGGATGAGGATAAGGATGAGGAAGATAAGGAGGAGGATAAGAAGAATGAAGAGTTGCACAAGGTGAAGACGGAAGAGAAGAATACGAAATAGGAGGCGGATAAGAAGAAGAATGATTAGTAGGATAAGAAAAGGATAAGAAGGAGGAAACAGATAATAAAAAGGGAGATAAGAAGAATGACGAGAAGGATATGAAGAAGACAGAGGAGAAGGGAAAGACGGGGATGATAAGAGGAAGCCAGAATGAGGAGGAAGGAAGAAATAATGGCGCTGACATATTTTTAGGCTAATCTGACATGAAGAAAATAGTGATGCTTCTTGTCAGACTTTCTTCCAGGAAAAAAAGATGAATAAATAAATTACCGATAAAAGTTCGCATATTTCTTCTTGTCTTGATGAACTTGCGTCATATCTCACCTGCAAAATATTCTTTTCCCGCGTTCCCGTGTGAAAACAGATGCCCAGATGTTTATATACCAATAGTTTTTCTTATTGCGCGTATTTATTTAGAACAAAGACATTGAGTAGCCGTGAACGTTGTTAAAGCGTTCGGCTAATTAAATTATTGCCTACCTGGACAATACATGCTGAGGTGAGGAACAGCAGATCTGGTTAAAGGTGTATACAGGTATAGCCTCATAAGCAGATACTGTCGCAGTGAGTGAAGTGTTAGACTTCACTACTGGATCTCAGCTTTATGACGTTGGGTGACCAATTTCCTTCCTCGCTGCCTTTGCTGTCCTTAATTCAAGAGAAGGGACGGGTATCCATTTACAGCTGGGTGAACTGACGCGTGATGCTACCAGGTTTCGAAGTCTCGAACCCGGTAAATTGATTTCGAGAGGTAAAGTTCTACCTACTTTGCCAATCGGACGCTCTAAATGTGTCGAACGATATGACAGTGCACGCGGTATTTAGAATAATTGACCAGGATAATTTGTTAGCAATGACAATAATTACACGTCATGTAGAGGCCTATGCATAATATTGTGTGCACATAATACGTCTAAACAGCTTGTTGGTTCTATACACGCCTGATCCATCCTCTCATGCGCCCATCTCTGCCGGTTCTACATTTGATGCCGAGTTTCACAAATCTGAGTCGTGTTGATTCATCTATTGCAGTGTCGGTCTTTAACAGGCGATCATTAATTGCCCTGATCATCTCTCCCTTATCCAAATCTAATGTATCCCCACTCTGGATAATCTCGAGGCTAGTCTATCAGCACTCTCATTGCCGCATGACCAGGATAGTAGATCCACACCATTTCCTGAAGGTTCCACGCCCCCTATTTAAGTTTTCTTTTCATGTCGTAGCCGTCCATTTTGAACCTTCTGAAGCATGGATTGAGAGTCCGATACAATAACTACCTTGGTTAATGCAGTTTCATACAGCCATCTCAGAGCTGCAGCAGCTGCTGTAACTCCAATTAACAGGCTGGAAGTTGTCAGGCAAGCTCAGCTCTGTTTAACAATGACCCTGCCCCTTGGGTTTGTTGGGAAGACCCATCCTGATTTCTCGCCACGGAGAACAGACCAATCAGTGAACACTTTGGCATCATCATTTCCCAACACGATCATTTATCAGCGGATTAATTTCCAGATCAGCTTTTCCATTACACCAATTTCAACACTTCCTGCCAAGGGTGATGATAACTTGCTGGTAGTGTGAAGTTCTCTTCTATTTTACTCCACTTAACCCCCCCCCCCCTTTTCCCCTTCCCCCCCTTCCCCCCGAAATTTTTTTCTCAACTCTAGCCATCTACCCATAGTTGCCTCTGAGTGAACCTTCCATTACACCCCTCTCTTCACTCCGTTCATGTCAGCAATGATTCCATGCAGGGAGATGTCTTTTGTCCCGGTATAAAAATCTTACGGTTGCTTTTATTAAACCAGAGCAACTTTAGAAAGGTTAAGTGTGTCTTGAGTTCGAGTCCCCCATAAGCCTATCACTTTATGTTGTTTTTCTGTAGTCTAGTTTTCAACTCTGAGTGCCTGCAATAAACCCAAATATGTGTATTATTTATTTATATGGCATAGAATGTTGATGCGGTGTGAGAAAAGACACATTGATGCGATAGAGAAGACGTTCTGTCACATGATAGAGAAGACGTTCTGTCACATGATAGAGAAGACGTTCTGTCACATAATAGAGGATATTACCTATATCAGGGGTTCTCAACCTGTTTTGCTCATGGCTCCCTTCTGAGCCTCATCTACCACTGTACGCCACCCCCCCCCCCTTTTTTTTTAATAATCGCTGTTAGCTGGAAAAAAGGTACTTTACCATCTTACTGTGGCCCCTTAGAAATATGGCATGGCTTTCTGGAGGGTCATATTTCCCACGTTGAGAACCATTGATCTATATGATAATACGTTGATGCAGTGCGGCAAGTTGATTTTGTTGTGGTGCTGGGGGAGGAAACTTGTTGATTTTGAGAGAACGGAGTACAAAAAATTGTGGTGAGGTCGAAAGCCTGTCTGTATGTCACGTGTTAGGTAAATAGATAAAGGTTATCCAAGCGGCTTCTGAAACCGTATTTAGCGGGAATCTACCCAGGAATGTCCTCACCAGACAAAAAGTTTATTTGTCTCTCTGTGTAAGTGTTTGTATGTGTATATTTATATACGTCTGGCCAGGGAGAAAAATATGCTATGTTTGAATGCCTTCTTGGTTGTATTTCTTTGAGATCAAGGTGAGTATTTCTTTTGTTTTATTTTGTAAAGTGGGCGTTGTCTGAAGGCTATGAGGAACAAGTTGAGGTCAAGTGAATAAATTTGGTTCTAAGGCAACGAATACACGAACAAATGAGAACATGTCACAAGTGTTTATCAGATATTGATGTCTTTCGCAGACCAGTTCAGTGTTGTTCTTGTTTTGCAAAAGATGTACAGAATACTAGCAGAACGCTTTCGTGTTTTAAATCTGAGTAATGATTGTTTCGTATAGAAAAAATATTTCCAACACCTTCTGTGGGATTTCATGGAAAGTGGTTTCTTGACTGCATGGTGGTTAAATAAAAACATTGCTCTGTATACATCACGAATTATGAGTTAATTAATACAAAGTGAACTGTGAGCGCTTTTCTGGGGATTTCGCGATCAGCTAAACTAGGTGTGGCAAAGTGAACTGTCAACGCTGTACCAGAGATGCGCTTTTAGTGCAAAGTGGGCGATTTCGCGATAGTGTAATATGTAAACATCTAAAGAGAAACTAGGTGGGGGATCATAATGGGAAGGTATTCTGTAAAATAAACCTTCTTCTTCAAGTACCATGCTGAGTACATGTGGCAACGTCTTCAGCCCTTAGTGCTGTACCAGAGCTATGTCATGAACGACAATTTATAGATGAAGTGCAAAGTGTGGCGAATGACCTATTATATAATAAATATAAATATATTTTTATAATATACTATATATATAATATATATATATATAATATAATAAAGTATAAATAAATAAATAGCCGTATATATAATATAAAATAAATATGATCTAAAGAGTTTATTATGGGTTTAATTATAAGATGGTAATATATATATATAATAATAATATATATATAATAAATATAATATATTCTGTATATATAACCTATATATTCTATATCAAGTACCATGCCTATAATATGAAGTAGGTATCATGTGGCCACAAGCCTATATATAGCCCCTTAATGCTGTTCATATATAAATATAATAATATATATATATATGCTATTTTATATATACGTTTTTTTAGATATATATATATATACGCTATAATGTCAGACTATATATAATATAACGATATAATAATTTATATATATATATAGGGGCGTTCAGAAAGTAATGCACCACATCGTTTTTCTCAGGAGCTGTTTATTCAAAAAGCATGAAATTTATACACAATATACATGGATATGTCATGTAAACATCGGTATTATTCAACATAATCCCCCATCAACTTGTACGGCTTTATGCCAGCGCGAAACAAGTGCATGTATTCCTAGCCCGTACCAGATTTTGTCTTGATCATGTAGCCATTTCTTCGCTGCATGAATCACCCCTTCATCATCTTCAAACCTTGTCCCACGGAGTGCATCTTTAAGTGGACCAAATAGATGAAAATCAGAGGGTGCCAAATCGGAACTATACGGTGGATGGGGTAGTACAGTCCAACCAAATTTGGTGATTGCTTCTCGTGTTGCCAGACTTGTGTGGGGGCGCGCATTGTCGTGAAGGAGAAGCAGGTCTGCTGGATTCTTGTGCGGCCGAACTCTGCGAAAATGTTGATTGAGTTTTTTTAAATGTCTTAATGTAAGCTTGCGAATTGATTGTCTCTCCTCTTGGCATAACGTCCACAAGAATCACACCTTCAATGTCCCAAAAGACAATGATCGTGACCTTTCCAGCTGAAGGAATTGTCTTGAATTTCTTTCTTCTTGGTGATTGCGGATGATGCCACTCCATTGACTGTCTTTTTGTCTCAGGTTCAAAATGATGTGCCCAGGTTTCGTCGCCTGTAACGATCTTAGCCAAAAAGTTCTCTCCATCAGCATTGAAACGCTCCAACAATTCAGAAGAAATTGCTTTCCTTTGCAATCGGTGGTCATTTGTGAGACTTCGAGGAACCCATCTTGCGCAAACCTTAGAAAATCCGAGAGTTTTTATAACTGCATTTGCACTACCAATGCTGGCTGACAGCTGTAAGGTCAATTGTTGAGTAGTGATTCGCCTATCAGTAAGAATAATGCCCTCAGCGCATTTCAACATTTCTGCGTTGGTGGCTGTGGCAGGACGTCCACAGCGCGGCCGATCAAGCAGCTCCGTATCTCCACTTCCTGATTCTTTGATTCTCTGAGCCCAGCGACTGACTGTACTCCTGTTGACTGCAAAACATCCATACACATCACATAGACGCTTGTGAATATTCACAACAGTTTCCTTCTCTGCAACGAGAAATTCTATCACAATTCGCTGTTTATAACGCTAGTTGCTAACATGCTCCATTTCAACGGTTTAGGGCAGCCGTATTATTTAGCCGGTTGCGGTGCAATTTAGTGCACACAATTGGCACATGCCATATTTGAAGCGTGCAAAATTTCAAGCTTCTATCTTCATTATTAGCTGAGAAAAACGATGTGGTGCATTACTTTCTGAACGCCCCTCGTACATAAATATAATGAACCATGACCGTGTCACTGTCACTATTCGATCCAATATTATCGTCCTTGTGTGCTTTCAGTATCAGCGACTATATATTTATTTCATTTGTACTCTCCTGAGTTCGTTACAATAAAGTTCCATCTGAACACATTATTACTTTGGTTCGTCCATTTTTAACGTCTACACTGTTTTTGCATCCTTCTATTCTCCAAAGGAATCAAACATATGTGTCTTCACAAATATTCCTTATGCATTTTTCCACCTACAACTGGGGTGGTTGATGTGGTCGATACTCACGCTTCTCGACATTCTACATACGACTTATTAGAGGTTGAAACTAATGTTAGTGATAAGTCTATCACACATTCTTGGCAACTCTAGCCGTATTTTTGTTCCACTTTCTCATTTCACTTTGAAATATATTTGTAACGCAATCTCAGTTCCAGAGTCAAGTCAGACTCCTGTACATTTACTTCAGTAGAGGGAATTCTACACTTCCAAGTCCATTAGACACATCCCCCTTGGACGAACACTGCCCAATATCTCCCCTGGATACCAATGTTTTTCGTTATCCTTCACTATGCCGATTCGTCAGATCCTAAACCCAATATTCTGCGTTTATGTGATGCATATTCTGGTGCGAAGCAAATCTTCAAATTTGTCTCACCCCATGATGTGCACTCAACACTGACTTTGAGTTAGCGAAAGAAAAGGCAGCGAGGAAAGGAACTAGTCACCCCCACCTCTCGATGCTGGACCTAGTATGGCGAAGTCTCTAACACTTCGCTCCCCTACGGCATTATCTGCTATGGGACTACCTTTACCTTCACTGTAATGTCAAGGTCAAGGCTGTCTGTTGGTTTGGTTTTGTCTTAAGGACCATCTTCATTGCACACGAACAACTCCATAAGTGCTCCCATCTACTCCCTTAGATCACACAAGGAGGATCTCAGCACAGTACTTTTGTGGCGGGTAGGTTTCCCAACCTTTGAATTTTTTCAAGGGGAGCGACTGTATGGCCTACCCTTTACGATTTCCAACTGCCGAGGATTTTTTTATGTGCGCAACTTGCACACGGGGCGTCCTATGTTTTTTTTTCGCCCTTATACGAGAAGGCTAGGCATCCGATCTCACTACACAGAAGATCGGAAGGGGGGGGGGGGGGGGGAGGGAAGGGGGAGGAGGGGGGGGTGGGGGGGGGGGGGCGTGTTTGACATTATAAACCACTTGTGAAAAACATTTTTTATCAGTTATATTCCCGGTGCTGGAAGCTAACCCTGTACCTTTAGATTTAGAGGCGGACGCCATACCTCTGAGCCACTCCGACCTTAAACTGTCAGTTGCCTTCAGTTTTATCTCCTGTCTCTGACACTTTTATTGTCGAATTTTTTAACCTGTTGTTCTGACGTTTTAAACTGCTCCATTATTTGCCCTGTGTCATATGAACGTTAATTACCTTTCTTATCATTACAATAGTTCGTGTTTGTATTTCTTGTGTTATCTTATCACACCTATTTTTAGTGGTTACCTGAGCTGTCGTTTCTATTCACAGTACTGCTAAATATTATAAAATAGATTTAAGCATAATTTAATAATATTTTTTTTTTTGCGTACGCCCGCTAATACTCAAGGCGAAATCTCAGGTTATTTTTTTTTTTTTTAATGTCTAACCTGACATTGATTTTACGTGAGTATCCCTTTATTTCTTGTACAGAGACAGGTGTCCCTCGCCATTCAGGCAAATACTCTCCGATTTCGGAGCTACCCATTGCAGCTGGGTCGGCTCAGGAGCTGCCAGTCCCTGGTCGACGACACTCATTCACATGTCCTCTCCAGGTCTCGAGTTAATCCAGTCCAAATCCCGGTCGACGAAAAATCCTCAAATGCCGTCGCCCGGGTTTGATCCTGTATCACCCGGTCGCTAGAGCGGTGTTGTAACCACTACGCTAGCGCGGCTCCCATTTAATAATATAAGTTGATGCTTACTTTGAAAGCTGGTAGCGCAACGCTCCAGTCTGCTCAGCTGTAAAGAGGTAGCTGACTCTGCTTTTGAGTTAGGGAAGGAATGTGCAGCGAGAAAAGGGACTGGTCACCCGACCTCAATAAAAAAAAAACTGGACCTACTGTTGTGAAGTCTTTAACATGCTGCGTCAGTTTAAGACAGTGTTTCTCAACCCTGATAGTAGCAACGCCCCCGTTGAGAAACACTGGTTTAAGATATAGGACTAACTTTACCTTTTACTTTTTCGGTTCCCTCTTGCCGTGAAGCGTAGTGGGGAGATGAAGTTTTCACTCTTGAGTCAAGTGTGTCGTACTGGACTGATATGAGCCCGTGTTGTAGGATTTCTGCAATATTGTCAATCTATCTACCTCTTGGTTTTCCCCGTGCCTTAAACCCAGATCTTCTACTGTTGTAGGCGCAGTAGTAATTGATCGAGCTAAACCACTTAATTTTCTATCTCTCTATGTATCTGATGTAGGATGTAGTTCCTATAATTTTTCAGACGTCATAATTTCTCATACTGTCTCTTCTGATAACATTAATGACTCTTCTTTATCATATCATCTCACACGGTGTGATTTCGTACTCCTGGTCTGGATGGTGTCTCGTATCTGTTGTTTAAGACTATTAAACAATAGTTGATGATGTAGGCATAAATTCTTGACACAGATAGCTAATCGCAAATATTTTAGTCGCTTACGGGCTAACATTTATCTAGCAAATATAACAACTAAACAAGGAAATAACGGAGCCTCTGCGCTGACTGTATATTTAAAGTTTCATTACTAGATAAAATAGGTTCGCATGACTTTCATAAATGGGTGCTTGCGTAGAATAGAATGATTATGACAAGATCACTAATGTGGAACTGATGACAAAATCACTAATGTGGAACTGATGACAAAATCACTAATGTGGAACTGATGACAAGATCACTAATGTGGAACTGATGACAAGAACTATAACAATTGACAGTTGGACATGAGTTGAGAAGAAAATGCTGGAGATGGATAGGACGCACGCACATTGAGGAAACTATTGATAGCACTACCTGGCAGTCCTTATTCTGGAATCACCGTGGTAAGAGAGTTAGATGGAGATCAAGGATCTTGTGGTGAAGAGAACTGGAGACAGATATGAAGGGCCTGAAGAAGACATGGATGTCGTAATTTTTATCTGAGAGGGTGCTGATGAATATTGGTCCCTTTAGAGTGTAAAGTGATATTGAAGGCTCTGTGAGAATAAGGATTTGGGAGAATGAGGTAGTAGATTCACAAGCGCTGGGAAGGAGCAAGGACAGTCTCTTATTACGACAATATCTGTTTTCTCACAGACTACTCCTATCTCTCTTCTGCACAAACAATTGTTTGTCAGTTCCAGTCGCTCAACGCGCTCACCGATTTGGTGATTCTGTCGCTCAACGTACATGAACACAACCTACACAGATGGAAATGTTTGGAGTTTTAGGCCAACCGACAACCAACACAAATAAATATTAATACCTTTATTATCATAAAGGACTCACACATAATTGTACATTTACAGTCAAAAATCAAAGGTTACAGAATACAAATATGATAAGGGAAGAGGGGGTTTTGAGGAGAAATATCCCATCCACCGTTTCCCGTTTATATTTACTAACAGACAAAACCCGGTCCCAAAGACAAGAAAAGGGGGGTGATCAGAGATAGGCAATTTGACCCACTGGTAAATTTATTACTCTGAGGCAAGGGGTTACAGAAAAAAGTGGGGGGGGGGGGGGGGAGCAGAGGAAAGCTAGGGTTCTCAATTGTCTCCCTTTAAATCAACAAATTTTACGGGAGGGGGAATGAACACAATTACCCAATCCCGCTAGGAGAGATCCCGTACAAGGAATATAATGCACCTTAGTACAAGGTCGAACTAATTAAAAGGGTAAAGAAAAGATAAATCTCCTTTCATTCAAAAAAACACACTAGGGCTGGCCATCCCCACAAACACACACGCAGACTTACCGAAAGGTGAATTCTGGCACTTCATAGGAAATACATCACAAAAAAAACAGCACTAAACCTTGGCTTAGGTAAAAGTATTTTTCTTCCGTGTACAGCCCCAGATTTTGCGGGTTGTTGAAGTTAACAAAGTGTCCCGAAATCGCTGGACGTTGAAGTTTAACGGTACTGTTTGTTTATTAGATAAAGTTCCTAAAGAAAGGCACAGGCACTTGGCTAAGCGTGAGGTATGGTGTGGTTCCTAAAATTGGCACAGCTGGTGGAGATAACTTCCTTTTTCCGTAATGTCACAAGTTAAGAAAAACACTGAGGTAAGTTCTTCTTCGGGCGGGGTGGGGGGGGGGGGGGGGGGGGGGGGCTGTTAAAATCCACTGAATATACGTGACAGACAGTGTTCAAGTAGATCGATGCTTTTTCTTCACAAATAGGGGCAGTGAATAAAATATGTTCTGCTTCCAGTTTTCTGTAAGGACTCTATATGAACTAGTATTTTTAAAGTGTTTCTTGAATGGCTTTATTCTCAGTTACGTTCAGAGGAGCGGGGCCCATTACAGGTCGCCACCAGTTTAGCTTTAAAAAGTTCATATGTTACTGGAGTTATCGAATTGAGTTTGGCAGAACTCTGTATATAATTAATAATTGCTGGGATGCAGGTTGAATGATCGTTCGTCTGCACAGAAAGAATACACTCCAATAGTCACGAAGGTAGATGAAATCCAGCAGGAATCCGACTATGCTAGTGCAACTAGGATTCTGTCAGAGCGAACGATAAAATGCAGTTTCTCGGAGTTCTCTATTTATACTTCTCGAATGTAACTTGAATGGGGCGTGTTAGATTTTCGCACCTTTCTTGAACTTGAGCAAAATTCGAGATACCTCGCCGTGGTGTTAACCGTTGCAATTCCTTCGTTTCCCCCGGTCTACCGATTTCCTTCCGTCTCAGGCTGCTCGCATAAGAGTGCGAAAATTTCCCGAGAAGCTAACTCTGTGAGCTGAAAGTTCCTGATTCTTTAGATCGCGGCCGCTCCACGTTGAATTCTGAAGATCAGCCTGTTCTTTGATGGTACCGCTGTTCTGAGAGCTTTGGCAACTCCCACCAGGCGGGGTGACAGCCAGGTAAGAAAATGATCTGCTGTTATTGCTCTAGAAACAGGAGTGAGTCTATGGCCCGTCCTCTTTCGGGCCGGCGTTAAGGAAAAGATTGCTATAAATCGTTCTCAGAAATGGTTGTGGGCGGGATTTAACCTCCCATCAAAGGCCATGCGATCTCAAACGTTCGCATAAGATAGCAGGCTACATATTAATGATCCAGCGTGTAAGGTTCTCGTGGAAAAGCTGCATGCCGGTAAAAGTTACAACAGATGATCAGGGGTTCTAAAGTTATGAGAGGCCAATATTCTGTTATCATCCATCTAGTCAGGGAAATTCATTTGTCATACTTAGACGTACGTCGCGATGGACAAATCTGAAGCTGATGGCACGTGACAGGAATACTCGACAGAAGTTTGTTGAAGGCTTATACTCCATAGAGAGCTGAAAGGTGATTAATAATTTTTGTCATCTGCTAGGCACAATAATATAAAAACAATATGACATAATACGCGCAGGACGTGACAATTCCTTGTGAGAGCCCGGAACCAGAGTACAGTATTTAAACTCTGCATAGCTGGAGAGCCCCCTTGGATGGTGAGAAATGCACAGTATGCCACACGCTTCTCACTCCTAGCTTGGGATCAGATGTGGCAATCCTTAAAATACAAGCCAAGCTGGAGAAACTGGAGCTCATGACTTCAACTCAGCACGTTTCGGAATGGTAGAAGAGCCACAGGAAAAGCCTAGATCTACAGTGTAGATAATATCAAGGGGTCTTCAACTTGGTATTGGCTGCTAAAGAGCGAGAAGCTCAGCTGCCATAGTTAAACAACAACAACACTAAGAAGCTAATGTACGTGAAGTTAACAAGTCTTCTTTGTATGTCTGAGAAGTTGTGACAAACCTATTGTCTATTTAAGAAACACCGTAGTGTGAGGTTCAGTGTATTCACCAGGTTTGTGGAGTCGGAGGTAAGTGTCGGTCGTGTTTTAGTCGAGTCGGAATCGGTAAATAATGTCCAGACTTCGAATTTTACGCCATATGACTAGTAAAAACACTGTGTTTGGAGTTGGACTTCTAAAATTTCGGAAGTTAGAGTCGGAAAATGTGTTGGCCGATTCCACAACCCTGGTATTCACTAGCATACTTTTATTAAAACAAAACAAAAAATAAACAGTGGCTTTAAAATACTCAGTTAATAGTTTTGATTTTGCTCAAATAATATGCGTGAAGTTCCGGACAAGCCAAATGGTGTATACAGTAAAGTCTTCTTGGGGTCATTGGGATAACAGAATGTGCGGACAATGACTTGCTTCTCCATTAAAGGTAAAAGCAAAGGCTTTCCAATAGCAGTTACTGTCGTAGGAAAGTGAAGTGTTAGAGACTTCACTTATACTAGTTCTCATCATTATGAGGTGAGGTAAGTACACTGTAGTTCCCTTCCTTTCTTCCTTTGCTTTATCTAACTCAAGAGCAGGTGGACTAAAGCGTGACGCGATCTGGTTTTGAACCGGTCCCATTGTCCCAAAAAGCAAACGCACTAACCACTCTGCCACTGGGACGCTCAATTTTGACGTTAAAGAACAATCTTTTGTACAAAACAATAATTAAATTATTCGCTTTAAGTAACCGCGTGTTACTAATTAATCAATAAATTCAGCATTAATCTGTAATTTATGAAACTAAACCTTAGAGTACTACAAACTGGTTTGTATGAAACTTAACTTTAGAATGTTCAAACTGGATTGTATGAAACTTAACTTAAGGGTGCTTTTAATTGGATTGTATGAAACTTGAGTTACCTTAGTGTGCTGTAAAATGGATTTATGAAACTTAATTTTAAAGTGCTATAAACTGGATTGTAATAAACAGCCTTCAAGTGTTATAAAATGAATTGCATAAAACAATCTTCAAGTGTTATATACCGTACTGTATGAAACTTGTTACTTTAGAGTGTTATTAACCGGATTGTGGGGAAACTGGACCTTAAATTCCATAATCCGGATTGTTTGAGACTACTGCGACATGGTAAAGTAATGAAGTTTGAGAGGCAAATTTATCCACAGAAACAGGTAAGAATGTAATTTTTTATTTCTTAGTTACGTATGCCACACATCACCTAAAAATTTACTGTACATAAGACCATTTAAATTTTGTTTGGTTTAACATAAGATAGCCCAAAACATTGAACATATTTGTTATTTGATTTTCGTACACTGTAGTTAATTTTAAAAGAAAAAAAACTATATGTTTTGCTATGTACTTGTAATAGTTGCAGGTAAAAATATGTCATAAAAGCTTCTAAATATATTTCAAAATGTACCTAATATGTTGCTGAAAATGTCGACATATAAAACGTATGTTCTCAGAGCTTTACACTCGTACACAATTTTTCTAAATGTTTTCAATTTTATTAGGATTTCTTAAAACATGGTGGACGGCCATACTTCTGATATCACTAGCAATAACCCGTCAAAATTGACAGGTTTTTAATTGCAGCCATCTTATCATTTTGATCCATAATAATAAGTCTGCAATACTTTATTTATATTAAAATTTTGTCTTGAAGAAACAATCAAAAATTTACATTTTAAGGTTATTTTTAAGAAAATGACGAGTTAAATCCGTTTCCCGAATGAAACTGGACAGAAGAGTATCTTGATTGTCGGTTGATTTAATCTGCATCTCCGCACCTTCCTGTCTCCAGTTCATGTACTGTTTATCAATTGTGTTGTTGGCTTCTTTCCATAATCAAACTGTTTATGCACACCGTCATTTGCGCACTTTTCTATTTTCGGGAGAGTACATATAAGGGAAACAATACAATTATTGTCTAACTTTCAACCACAGTTGCACCCCTTAGCTGTGGTTGAAAGTTAATGTACTCTCTCGAAAATAGAAAAGTGCGCAAATGACGTTGTGCATGATGTGACCGACCGACGTACTTACGGCGGGAATAATGGTATTGGATTATCTCAAAATACAAACATAAGCCAGATAATCGTACACACAATTTTTCTCAATTTTTTTTTCTCCATTTTATTAGGATTTCTTAAAACATGGTACAAGGTCATACTTCTGATGCCATTATCTCAAAATACAAACATAGGCCAGATAATCGTACACAATTTTTCTCACAATTGGCCCACTTTGAGAACTGCGCTAAATGAACGACAGTTTTTGAGTCTACGAGTTTCCGTAATGTCTGAGAAACAACGATTAACAACTGTTTTAGCACACTCACATATGTCTGAGAAACAACGATTAACAACTGTTTTAGCACACTCACATATGTCTGAGAAACAACAATTAACAACTGTTTTAGTGTCGTAAATTTATTTTGAGAGAAAAGAGTCTTAGAAATAGTGGTCCGGTTTAGAGTGAAAAATGATGATGGAAAGCTCAGTGATAGAAAATGTAGAGATTTAATAGTTGCTTCACAGCGAGCTGGAGGAGAGTAAAGACAGACTTATTTACGACAAATCGTTTCTCTCAATCTTCTCTTTCACTCTCCTGGTCAAACAATTATTTGCCAGTTTTCCAGACTCGCATCTGCGCGCACACCGATTTGGTGTTTTTCACACACACAGACGACGTTGATACAAACTATATTAAACGAATAGGGGAAAAGTTGGGCTTTGGGTATATCCAACACACAGAACTAAATGAGTTTATGTGATTTTATTCACTTTAAACATCAATCACTAAAAATATCAGATATTACATAAATTATCATAAGTACACAAATGCAAATAACAAGTTTGGAAGGGGTGAAGAAGATTGGTATCGACTAAGCCCTTCCCGCTTATTAGACAAAGATAAACCCAGTCCAAAGATAGATAATATCAGGAACATAGGTACGTTAACCTAACAGTGAAGTTAATTACTCTGAAAGAGGTGTTACAAAATTAGGTATAGGTGATAGAAAAAAACCTGTTCTTCCCCGCTGTTCTTCCCTTTACTAAGCAAATGGAAAGGAGGTGGTTTTAAACAGAGTTAACAAATTATCCACTATCCCACTTAAGGGAACAATGTAGGGTATACAGAAAAGATATATATTACCAGGTAAGCAAGTTAACAAAATGGTCACACAAAAGAATTAATTTCCTGTCATTCATACACGCGCTAGCAAAGGCCTTCACTCATCTTGCTCTCACTTACCGATTGTGAAAAAATCTTGCACTCCATAGAATAACACAACAGCAGTTACACCTCAAACTGAATGTATGAGTGTTTGTTCAAGTTCTAGCCCCAGATTAGCGGGTAGGCGGTCAGCACATAAAAGGATCCCGTAATCGCTGGAAAATGAATCTGTAGTTGTGTCTCTTTTCTTAATAACAGTTTCTATGGGAGGGCACGGTCTCTGATACCGGGGTGAGGATGGTGTGGTCTATTTGACTATGCCGCTGATAATAAAATTCTTACGCGTGCTGGTACACTTTATCCGTGAGGTATGGTTTAAGTCCAGTGAGAAAACTAGTCACATCACTGTTCAGGAAATTATGAATTATCTCTCTGTGTCAGTAAACTAACAAAGCTCGGGCCAGTGTTCTTCTTCCCGTTACGACTTAAGTTGTTTGATGGTGCGTTAAATTTGTCTTTGGGTGTGCTTTCTTTGCTATAAGTTAGATAGCGGAATTCCAAACATAGAATCGCCTCAAAGATTAAAAATTTACACAGTCTCAACAAGTTCTGCGTCAGGGGAACTCTACACACTGTTTATGCTTTGCCTTGCTTAGATTGATTTCTTTATTGCTTTCTTAATGCTGGGATCGCACAGGTTACGATCACTCTGTATGAAAGAAAAAAAAGACATGTAATATACCGAAAACAAATAACCTTCTAAAGCGCGATGAATTTCCCGTTAAGCCTATAATACACTCGAGTATTTAATTATGTATTTAATAAACACTGCGCGAATTCTAGTGGTTAAAACACATCTATAAAACTAGGACTTAACTGAATTTATTAATTATAAATTCCTTCGCGACTTAAAAGTTAATTTAAGCATCTATTATCTTTTGAAATAATATAATAGATAGATCATTATATTTACAACTGGAACTATTGAGATGGTTTAATTTAATAGATTTAAATTAACACAAAATCCATTGAAATAGAATGACTGAACTAGACCACTGATCACTTTACGCAATGTATATTACCGCTTTGCACAGAATAGAAAACACTGCAAATTTATATATAAAATCCAGGGGAAAATCTATAACAAGATTTCAATAAAGCTAGTGCTTCTGTAAAGGTCTGGCCAGCGAGTGATAACGTGTCTAGTCTTCATGGTCTATTTAGCTAAAATGGAATGTAAGTTGAGTGGGACATGATAAACTTGACAACTTATTTGATCTCACGAACTTTTGGGGATCTGACCGCCAAATCAAGAGAAGAAGCCGCCCCCTGGTCTTCGTATCCGCTCGCTGCTGCCCGTTTCGCTTTCCCCCGTTTGCTCGGTTCCTCGATTGACACCGAGACGCGAAATTAGCGGCAAGCAACTGCGTCTCGTATCAGGGACCACTACTGTCTTTGATAGCGCCGATAGTCTCCCCTAAATCCCTCAGTCTGTCTCTTTGATCTCGTGCCGCCTACTAAATGAGTCCCGGCAAACGAAAAGTTACAACAAATGTTCAGGGGTTCTAATGTTATGAAAAGCTAAAAGTCCCTTTAAATCATCCATCATATCAGGGAGAATTCACTTGTCAAACTAGACGTACGTCACAATCGTCCCCACTTTTAGACATGAAACCATTTTTCATGTTTCATTTTTTTGACAATGGAGGTGACCTGATTGGTGATTTTAGGATGAGTGGTATCTTCAGTTTGCTCTTCTTCCTCTGTAGACCAGTTTCTACTCAGGAAATCAGCCCCGACATTCTGTCTTCCCGGAATATATTCCACTTTGAAAGAATAAACGCTTAAAAGAAGCGCCCAACGCATGATCCTTGCGTTAAATTCTTTATTGGCACCAAGAAATGCTAACGGAGCGTGGTCTGTTTGCACCGTGAAAGATGTACCATAAAGAAACTCATGATGGCGTCTGATACCGTCAATCAGAGCAAGACATTTCCTTTCAACTACGCTGTAGTTCCGTTCCGCTTTATTTAATTTCCGACTGCCATAGGCAACTGGAAATAGCATGTTCAGGTCGCTGTCATCGGCTTGAAGCAGTGTTGACCCGATGCCCTGACCTGACGCGTCGACTCTCAGTACAAAAGGTTTCTTGAGGTCAGGCAACCTCAAAATGGGGTATGCAGACAACTGTCCTTTCAAAGTGCTATACGCGTGTTCGCACTTTTGATCCCATATGACCTTATCAGGACAACCTTTCTTTGTGAGGTCAGTCAGCGGTGCCGTCAGTCCGTTGAAGTTCTGGATGTACTTCTGATAGTATGCACATAGCGATATGAAGGAACGTACGTCTTTCTTCGTTCGGGGTCTTTTTGCTGCCACTATTTTCTCCACGTTCTTCTTAATAGGCCAACTGCATCCGTGAGAAATAGTGTGCCCCAGGAAGTCTAACTGTTCAAACCCGATGAGACATTTGCTAGGTCTGGCTGTGAGACCCGTTTCCTGTAGTCTCCTGAGGAGCATAGCAACCGTAGCAATATGTTCTTCATAGGTTTCCGATGCAATTAAGATGTCATCCATGAAATTATGGATATGGGGACTTTGCAAAGGTTGTAGAAGCTTCCTCATCATCCTGGTGAACACTCCTGGTGCATTATGCAAACCGAACGGCATCACGTTAAATGTGTAATGTCCTTCACTAGTGCTGAAAGCTAACAAAGGTTTAATTTCCTCCTTGACTGGTATTTGATAATAACCTTTGCTGAGGTCAATCTTGGAGAAGATCTTTGCTTTGCTGAGCTTGGTGAACAACTCAGAAACAGTTTGGAGAGGTTCGGGCTGGAATTCCGTTACCGCGTTTAGCAACCTGTAATCAATGCACAGCCGAACTTCCTTATTGGGCTTCTGCAACAGCACTACACTCGAGCTGTAAGGAGATGTAGACTCACTGATAATTCCTGCCTGACGCAGCTTGTCTATTTCTCCGCGAAGTGCATCAGCTTTAGCGTACGGGATGGGGTAAACTCTGGTTTGAACAGGGGTCTCGTTTGTTAATTTCATATCAAATTCAATGAGATTTGTTCGACCAGGTACATCCGTTAAGACTGCACTGTACTGTTTTAGTAGAGCCCTGGTTTCTGTTTGTTGTTCTGGTGAGAGATTGTCGCCGAACTTGACATCTTTAAAGGATTCTGTGGGTTGCAATGGATACTCCATGCAACCATCATCATCTTCCTCGTCTTCCGTTGCTATGGCGACAGCCAGGAGATGCTCGGAGGATGGCACCGGTCTTTCCAAATATTTCTTTAGCAGATTTATGTGGAAGACCTTCTCCTTTCCTTTGATGGAGATCTTGTAGTTGGTACGTGAGATCTTTTTAAGGACGGTAAACATTTCTTGCCATCCGATGCGAAGTTTATTGCTTCCGGTTGGAAGTAGCAATAGAACTTTCTCCCCTGGTTGTAGTTCTCTCTCTTTTGCAGCTTTGTTGTATCTTTTAGTAATTTTAGCGCGGGCTTTCTTAAGGTTGGTAGTAGCTAGATCCCATCCTAGCTTTAGCCTTTCCTTAAGCTCAGATACATACTTGCTTGCAGAGACGACTGTCTCGTCAGCCTTCTGGTCTGTCAGGGACCGAAGTAAGGCTTCTAGTGGCCCCTTAATAGGTCTGCCAAATAAAAGTGTAGCTGGCGCAAAACCCGTAGACGCTTGGGGTACCTCTCGGTAGGCGAATAAGGCAGCCGATATATATTGGTCCCAGTCTTCCGGTTTCTCCTGACCCAGCTTACGTAACATCATGGTGAGGGTACCGTTAAAACGTTCCACGAGCCCATTTCCGGCCGGATGGTAGGGACTTGTGTGGATATGTTTGGCCCTCAAGATCTTAAAGATCTCCTCCATTAACAGGCTACGGAATTGGGATCAATTGTCCGTCAAAACTTGTTGAGGGAATCCCAACCGTGTAAAAATTTGCACAAGGGCTTCTGCGACATGCTTGGAATTAGTGCATGGTAGCGGTACGGCTTCGGCCCACATAGTGCAAGTGTCAACTAAGGTCAGGATGAACCTGTTCCTTCTTTTGGTCTTTTCCAGAGGACCAATAATGTCGACAGCAACCCGTTCAAATGGAGTCCCTACTATTGGCATTTGCCCCATAGGTACTGGGGGTGTCAAGTGCTTGGGTGCTACCCGTTGGCACTGGGCGCAGGATTTCACATACCTGACAATGTCAGAGTTCATTCCTGGCCACCAATAGTGGTTTTTTATTCGCTGAATAGTGGCGTTTTGTCCCATGTGTCCGCTAAAGGGAAGAGAGTGCCCCATTTCTAAGATCTGGTTTCTGTACTGCGTCGGTACTAGGAGCTGGTTATTCCCCGTGTCCGGGTTGCCCGTTCTACGATACAATACACCATCCTTAGAAAAAATGTCTCCGTTGTGTTTGGGGTCCTTAGCCATGGGCAGTTTTTTAAAGCAGGGCGCCAGAGTAGGGTCCTTTTGTTGCGCCTCCTTCAGTTCATTCGGCAACAAGTTTGGCGCAGGCTCCCTCTCCTTCTTGGCTTGCCCTCTTGTGGTTACCGCTGCCACAGTCGGCTCCTTAGGTCTCCCAATGAACACATATCTACATCCCAGGATAACTGGGTAGATCGGATCATCCATTATGGCCGCTTTAATAACTCCTCTGACAAAGTCAGAGTGTATTTCTACCTGTGCGATAGGAAGCGTCCTGGGTGCGTCACTCCTGAAAACTCCACTAAGTTTGACGGTTTCCTCTGTCTCCTGACCTGGTTTGACTAGGTGTCTAGCAACAATACAACTAAAACTTAATCCAGTGTCAAAAAGACAAGTAGTAGAGGTACCGTTCAAAATTACAGTTCCTCGAGTTGAGGGTCGGTCCCCCTCAGGTTGAGAATCACTGACATTGACTCTAACTTTCGAGGCTGTATGCAAACATCCAATGCGGTTTGCACCGGTTTGTTTGCCCTGATCAGACGTTCCTGGTGTAGGGGTCTTCCATTTTCCTTGACCTTGGTGGCCGCGCTGCCACGTAGGCTTGTTGGGTTGATCAGAATTAGTGTTGGGGGGTATCGGGTTTTGTAGAATTTCGATTTTTCCTGGGGGGGTTTCTGGGTATTGTTATCTCGTTGGTTATAATGTTGAGAGGAAGTGGAAGAATAGGATGCCTGCTCTAGATTCTGTTTTCGAGATGGCTCATCGGTGGGTTTACGTTTAGTGCTGGGAAGTTCGGCCATTGCATTGCTATAGCGTTCGGCTTTATTGAGTATGTCTTCAAGCCTGACTGCCCCCTGTTCCGCCAAAAATCTACGTGTTTCATTCGACAAAGTGGATTTTATCTGCTCCACAAGAACAAGTTCGAGGAGTCCCTCATATGAAAGAGGTAGGTCAGATAATTCAATGCACTTTGTCAGATAACCCGTGAGACGTGAAGAGAACTGGGGAAATGTTTCCGTGCTCTCTTTTCGGCTGTTTCTGAACAACTGCAGAAACTTTCGGGCAGTCATCTCAAACTGCTGTAGTAAGGCCTTTTTCAACATGTCGTAATCATGTTGATTCGGTCCCAGCTTTGTGTACACGTCATAAGCATTGCCTTTCAGTGACGTTGAAAGTTTGAGCGCCCAGCGGGTACTCTCTAACCCATAAAGATTCGCGAGTCTCTCGAATTTTTCTAGGTAGCTGTCAATTTTTTCGTTAGGGCTTGTAGCGGGAGGTTATTTAAAATTATTTATATGTAAGAGTATGCCAGTAAAGAGTTCTGACCTTACAAGTAATACCCCAGTCTTAGAAATAAGCACTGGTGTATTGTTATCATAAAAATAGTCAGACTGTAAAAAACCCTGGCCCAGTTGGTAAGAAGTAGTACCAGGATTTAAGGTGTCTCCTCCCTATGACTATCTTATGATTACTTATATTCTAGGGGATAAGTAAAATGAACATTCACTGAAACCACAAATGGAAGAAGTGAATAAATCCTCAGGTACAGTTAAAATAGTTTAATAATTACACTAATATTCTATTTCTACTAGTTGGAAAAGAGCATATACATATATATAAAAGTATTCACACAATTACTATTATGGTCTGTTTATACTTCAAGATCTTAAATAATAAAGTTACTGAAATCACTGTTATTAGTCCTTTGAATTTAAGGATAACTGTCATCAGTTGACTGAGTTTCTGTATGGTTACTTATTGTTTTCAACTATTGGCTGTTTCACATGTATAGGTGGTCAGTGTCAAACAGGACACTTATCTTTCCAACTTGATACTGCTGAAACTGTCCTTTGCTGATATCAGACTTGGTAGGCCCAACAGTAGGGATGCCAATGACCAGTTGAAGTTCACTCTTTGGGGTCCTGCACTTTGGTGGGATTGCCTCGGATGAACTACACCGGCTTCTGATACTGGACAGTCTGGTTTGAGTTATTTCATGGAACCTGCAACATATCAGCCTTGGCTAGTATCTGGCTAGACTTGTAGTTGACTAGCACAGATGTCAGACCAGTCAGTCATCAGATGTCACCGTTATACAATCATAGTAAGTAAGGACATCATTTCAGTGATATAGCATTAATATTAACATTTCAATTAAGTGTAACTGACTAGCACATAAGTCAGACAAGTCAGTCATCAGGTGTCAAAGTTATACAGTCATAGCAAGTAACATCAGTTCAATGATATAGAATTAATATTAACATATCAGTAATAAACATCATCTGGTTTATTCCGCTCCTATACATCCCTTCATATTCTATAACTTGATCCTTCCAAATCATATCAAGTACGAATTCAATTACTGATGCTATCCTTAGCATCTACACAAAAGTAATACATAAATAAAGAAAGTGAGTGACCACGTGATCAGGTTGCTTTCTACTGAAACTGGCTGTAGAACACTCCAGTTTACTAACTGTAAATGGGTACGAAGTTGTGCGCTCGAACTAGGGAAGGCAAAGGCAGCGAGGAAGGGGACTAGTCACCTTAACCTCGTAAACTGGGATCTTC
>JAMPIV010019768.1:5000-114447 GCA_024509875.1 Oreohelix idahoensis | reverse complement strand
ATTACGTTTCGGTTTACAATATCCTTTTAAGGGGAATTATTCTTAACTTACTAAATCTTATTCCCTCTCGTGATGGTAACCCTCTGGTAGCCCCCCCCGGACTATCAATCCATTTTATTCTCCCCCTCCCTCCGACCCCCCCGTGTTATGGTACGTCTATTGTTTTTACCCCCCCCCCCCCCCCCCCACCCCCAAGGGGTATTGTTGTGACTCCCACCACACCCCCCCCCACAGTTGGTTGTTTGAGTGTCTTGAGTATACCCCCCCCCCGGTGAGAATTGCGTTCGAGCCTTAGGCTCACTCCAGGCACTGTGCTTCTGGGGTTGACGACTCACTGTTGTTACATGACTTTATATATATTAAATATAAGTTCTTCTATGACAAGGAAGTTATCAAACGAATGTTTGAAGATTATCTGATGATGAATAGGGCACCAAATCAGATAGGAACGATAGCTATTTATTTAGCAACTTCACTGATCTTGAAACTGTTGATAATGTTTAATTGTTTAGAGATGGAGATAGGTGTATGATGTACTGAGGAGGCCTTAATCCTCTGATTTTAGGGTTCCATCTTGAACAATCAGTGAGCCACATACCAAAAATACGTACTCCTGAAGCTGCAAGCTCGAGGCAAAAACTACCTGTTTGCCTTAATTCTAACGAGTTCTGAAGAAGTATTCAGCTGTTGCAGTCGTGAAGAAGGTGGTTGTGAGAAGGACATCACAAGGTTCCAGAAAATAAAGTTAAGCCCAATTGTCCACGGGCGTGTGTTAGTTCATTTAACCATACTCTCCATCAGTATTATATCAAACAGTATTCTTGACATGATGATACAAGTCGGTCCTCAAAAGCGTGTCCATTCATAGGAGTTAGTGATTCATCAGAACACTTCCAGTCAGGAACACTTTAGAGTAATATTAACAGACTCAGTGGTTGTTTTAAATTACTTTGATGTAAATAAATTGAATTATATTTTGATTTTAAACATTCCTGTATCCCAGCAATTGAGATACAGGAAAATAAAATTTGTAAAAAATAGTATCATTGAAAATTTACCCAGAGACTTGTTTAATCACTTGTTCATTAAGTTATAGGTGTAGTTGTTGTCAGTTTATTAACATTACATTGCATTTTACCCTAGACACCTAGCCAGATAACATCCAGACACCATAACATATCATTAGGTCAAAATATATAACAGATTGAGGTCGTAGGGTGGTAGCAGACAGGTACCCTGAAAACAACTTCATCAACAATTAGACTCAGGGACTTGCATAGCTGACCTCACATCTGTAGACAATTAATACTTACCCCTTTAACATCAAAACCCACCACAGTTGAAACATGTTCCTCAATGTTAGAAGACATCTCGATTATTCTTCTTCTAATCATACCATTAGACAACGGAATTTTGGTAATTTCGTTTTCTGCTTCACTGAAAAACATTGTCCTAAAAATCGAACATCACGCAGGCAAAATAAGTGACTCAGCTGTAGTATATGATTTCATTTGCTGTGCTATGATTTTGGATACATGATAAGAAGCTGTTTAACTTGTATCAGATACTATAACTTTTTGTGCCAAAAAACATACTTGTTTTGTTTCTTGTTCAACTAACCTTTTTAAATAATTCAAATCTTTATTCAAGAGATGTGCATGTTTAGTGGTCAAATGTTGTTTCAATTTACTAGGAACCATGGCTTCGTTCGAAAGTTTGTCACCGCACACAACACATAATGGCTGAGGACAATCTTTCCCTCCAGACCAAGAAAATCCCGGACTTAAATAGCTGTCCATGTACTGTCTTCGAACTTTAGATTTAGAAATCTTACTTGGTGTTGGCATGACCTCGTCCAAACTGATGTTTTCATTTCTGCAAATACTAGTCATGCTGTCATTGTTACTATTTTCTTGAACACGTTTTCTTGTAATAAATCTATCCATGTCAGTTAGTTTATCTACTTTTAATAAAGTTTACAAACGGCAAATCGAATGTACTAAATATTTTACACAGTTTTACAAATCAAACACAAGCAAGAAATAACACGCTGATCACTGTGTTAATTATAAAATGAAACATGCAACATGAATTGTACGCGCAAGCGCAAAATATCAATTTCCTCTATCTTAATGCTCTTTCTGACAGGAAATTTAATTAGGTCAAAGTTGAAGTGCTATGCTCCGTCCATGGCCTTTGAATGTTGTTTATGTGCCTCTTGCGTTTTATAATATCATGACATTTTGAAGTATACTATTTTTGTTCAAAGCAGTTAAAAGCTCCAATTATTATTGAATGAACTCAAGCTGTAAGATCAGTTTTACGTTACATGATCACTAAAAATGTACTTCATGTAGTAATGTACAAATTTTTCCCATCACACTTTGATAAGCGCGGCGGGTGTACATATAACTGAAAGCAGTGACTTACGGGTTGTTTTCTGTGACAACTCCTCGGTAATTTATTCAGTGCTATTGTACCGCAGTCAACAACCTAAGCTAACAGATGCTTAATCTGTTTAGAGGCCTCATAGTTTTGTTAGTGTTTACAATAGGTTAAATGGTAAGCTTAAGCTGACATTACTTTTGAGGAACTACAGTTGTATAGATTATTCATATAAATCTGACTAATGACGTATGATCGCTATAACAACTGAATTTATGGGAGGCAGTTATTTTATTTTTGTGAGGAACTTCTCATGACAGGGTGTGGAACAATGGAATGGCTATTGTGTAGTTTAGATCTAACTTACAAGGCAGTCTAGAAAGTTAACCACTGGCCAGCGAAAGAATCCTATACCATGTAAAGTCCCAATGTATCATAATAGCATAAACATTGCACTTGTATATATTCCATTTTGGAGGTTATTACTTTTCCCTTTTGTGTATCGACCCCACGGGACGCATACAGTTTAATTGTGTAATGTATCTAGTGCTTATATTTTCTGTAAATTCACGTAATGATGTAAACTAAATAGTACATCCTCTCAACGGGGACTACATGGTGGGACAACCCATATGTTGAGTTGGAAGAAAACATTGAGTCGTTTTTTTCTGTCAGAGCAAACGCTCATACAAATACATTAGCCTTTGCGGGATGCATGTTGATAATTGATATTGTGGAATTAACAGGAGGAAAACGCAAGTGGAAAGAGACAGCACAGAGACTTGCCTAGCAATAATAAAACAAATACTGTAGCATAACCTTAAAGTTATGATTTTATTTTGCTTCAGGTAATGGGTGTTTATTAGGTCTTAGCTCCAGGTAACTCCCCCACTGTTAAAGCAAAGGACTACACGTACGCAACGGAGGGAATGCACCATTCTCCCTTCTGCCAAACTGTTGAACAGTAAGCAGATAACAGACGAGTGTCAACAAGTACCTGTCAACTATATTTCGCTTAAACCTCCTCACTAAGCAGGTGGAAAAATTACGTGAATACTCTTCAAGGCAGTGTAGAACCAACGACTCCGCCTGACGTTAAATATAGTGCAGTAGTGGTTTCCTACTCGCCTATTTAGTACAAATCAGAGCTTCGTGCATCTAGCATGTCCATCAACACATCAACGCTAGCTTAATTGAAATTATCTTACCGTGTTCTTAAACGGAGTACGCATTTCCAACAAAAGGTCTCAAACAAGACCCAACCGGATTACGCATCGAGTACTATATACGAGGCACGCCTGTTATAATTCGCCGCGCCGGATAAGAGCGCCAATACAGAAGATTTCCCTGAGTTGACCTCGATTTGTCAGGTCTTCTGGTCAGTAAGGACTCGGCGTGTATTTGTGGTCAGAATATAGACAGAGTTAATCTACAGCCTATCTGATCGTTTTTGGTGTGAACACAGCCCATGGATAGCGTCTTCAGTGGATTTATAAAATATCTCCAGCATTATGAGCAGAGACATAAAGACACTGACTTAAGTTATTTTGTATTGTTTCCACAGAAGCGGAAGGATTGTTAACTCTTTGTTTATTTTCCCTGTCGGGGCCTACTAGTTGGTTTTGTTCCTTGATGTTATTACAATTTATGTAATTGTTAACTTTGTTATTTGATCAGTTATTGTTGTGCTGACATTTTTTATGATTTTCTTCTATACAAGCTAAAGAGAACTTTAATAAATTTTAACCTTTTGTTAATGCGCTGTTGGCGACCTTCATCCATACCTATTTAAGCTCTTAATATTTCTCTATCTGTCTGTGAGAAAAAAGAGAAAGTTGGTGATACTTAAGACTACATAAGTGAGTTGTGGGCTTGGAAAGAGTGATACCGTTAATAGACCTCCTTTCAGGTCGTCTTAAGTTCTCCCTAATTTCACACCTTATCTGTGTTTTCTATATAAATCTTGTAGTTCACTCAATTTGTCTTATTCGACAAATACTCTAAAAAATATACACACTCACGACAACAGCAGAGATTTTCCTGAGACAACTGTCAATGCTAGAGAGATTTCCAAACATTTAAGAACAATAAATCTTCCAAGTTATCATTACTATAAAGGTATCCATCTGGACGTCCTTGACCAGGAGATAACGCACATGACATACCATACACCTGCATTGGACAGATTATGCATACCTGTGTTTAATCATACAGTAGAGAAAGGTGGAGAAACAAATAAACAGTGTATGGACATCAGTGTGTGTCATGGGATTTACTCTCTTTGCTCTGCAGTGATGGTCCAAAATTGGCCACAACCTAGAGTATTTTATGAGGGTCTTCAAAGGTATCTAAGCATTGCATTTATATTGAACATGTTTACATTTACATATGCACTGGTTAAAAATGTTACATCATTTATGTCATCATCCACTCCCTGCTCCATATGGAACTTGAGGGGACTACCTCTGCTTTTGGTTCTCTATGAGAAATCCGCATAAAGCAGTCACCACCTCTTGCAGTGGTGGCTGACGTGATTTGAATGCGAATAGCTGGGACTTTCTTATTTTCTGCTGTAGTCTCCTCCAATTTGTCTGTATACGAGCTCCTACAAGCTCTATATCTTGGCATTAGTCACGTCACTCTTACGTTGGAAAGGCAAAATTTCACCCCTTTACACGTGGGCATCGGCATCTAGCTAAAGATCCGTTTATTCCGCCTTTCTTGTAGATGACGGCAAGTTCCTTGATTCTTTGATTCACAGTGAACCTGAGGACACAGGGAATCACCCTTAACCTTTCATCTGTCCGAACGTCTCGTTCGAAGTACCGCCTAAGTAGCGCTTTAGATTTCGTCTCTTTCTTTCATCACGGGACACAAGGGAGACAGCTCCCGAGGTCCTTATGTCTTATTACACCGTTCTTAGCGCACGTGCCACCCGCCTGCAGACTTTATCTTACTATTTAAGCTAGGCGTCCCTAACACCCCTTACCATTGTCTTCAGAGAGAATTTTTTTTTGCTACCTTACAAAGTGGATCAGTGCTAATTGCCTTCTTCTTCTTCTTATGATCGCATCTTTCATTTTACACCGTCAGACGAGTTCTCATGATGAATTTGACCGTTGTCTGGAGTTCCTCTTGAGCTCCACACAGCTTTGAGTTTAGGGTTGAGTGCTAATTGCCAATCTCAGTTTTATTGAGTTTAGTAATATTCTTTCAGGTGGTAAGCGCACATTTACTTAATTAATGTAGTAGCAGAGGCCACCAGGTATTTTAACTTAACTTATAGAATAGAGATCCCTCGTTACTTTGTTTCATCTTAAATCTATATACATTTTTCCTTAAGATAAATGTTTCTGTGACAGGGGTTAATTTATGAGGGTTTTTCTTAAGACAGAAAGTGTGTGTATAATTGTACTACCATTTGTGTGCGCTTGGTCTGCGTAGAATATTGCTGTAAAAAGTATTACTATTGTGAAAATACTGAATATCAGCTCAGTGCTATTTTTGTAACTTATCCAGTGTTATTACTTAATGAGTAATTTACCCAGGTGCAATTTTTATTACCTAGGGTGGTGGAGATAACTTTAACTGGACGATTATGTTCGTAAGCTGTGTGTGTGTGGGAATAAGTTTGCTAACACCGCTAAAAATACTTTGGTCACGCCGCGACCAGAGATTTCCGATGGATAAAGTGTGCGAGACTGTAATGGGAAGGCCTGAAATCTTAGGCAAAACAGAGCGAAAGAAGGAGGAGAGCCTGTTTTGATTTGTGTGGGGTGGGAAATAGAGAAATAGAGTTTGTTTATATTTGCATGAGTGAGTGAAGAAAAAGGTGTGCGCGTTATAGGTTTCTAATAGAATGTTGATTGCTTGTTTATTTCCACAGATTTCTGGTTACCCCTGACCGTGCTACTTGTTATACTGCAGCTACTAGTTATACGGTAGTACTTGTTATACTGCAGCTACTTGTTATACTGCAGCTTATTGTTATACTGCTGCTACTTGCTATACTGCAGTCCCATTATACTGCAGTTTCCCAGTTTATACAGCCGCTTCCTGGATTAGAAAATACCACATCGATTGCTGATATACTGCAGGGTTTAGCCTTAGTCCAGCTCCCTTGATTCAATACCTACAACACCTATTGCCGCCATTTGCCATTACCCATCACTCCAAAAAGTACGGGCTGCTTCATTGCCATCCACGAATGTGGACAATACGGTCATACCCATTGATATCTGGTTCAGACGGCATTTACTAACATAACGTCATAGAGTAGTCAGTTGCCGGTACTCGGTACCTGTCTGTGGTCAAGTCTTCAATAACCAGTACAAGTTGTGCGTTATTGGACCTCTTATGGTTACTCATTTCCCCAGCAGAAGGCATCTTTTATATATATATATATATATATAATCTGGAGTAATTGTCCCAACAACGGTCCTATTAGTATCGGCTCAAGCCAAAAGCAGGTAAACGCATCTGGATTATATATATATTGATATGTATGTATGCCACCGCGACAGCTGAGCTCCTTCGCCTGAGAACACCCAATTATGGGGGAAAAAGAAAAAGTATGGGATTTCCTAGCTGAGGAGTAATTTCTATTCCAGGATTATTAACACAGAATCGGCCATTTTCGTCACAGAGAACTGGAAGCCGCACCCTCTGTCGGTATATAGTTATGGGGTTTGTGTGTGTGTGTCTAATTTTTAAGTGTAGTAGTGGTTTGCCTATGTTCTTGAGTGTGATACAAAATCATTGGCCTACTAACGCTAGTGAGCGTATTTTATTTTATTTTCCTTGTGAATATTTCTTTCTTCTTTGATCCTTAGCCGCCGACCGTCAAAGCAGTCAGTGGCCATCACGCCTAGTGGCGTCTTGTAGGGCAACAACAAATTGATTCCACTTTGCTCGGTCGGCGGCCTTCCTTCGTACAGTGCCCCAACTCTGGTTCATTCTTTGCATCTCAGCCTCCACAGTCCTCCGCCAGGTTGTTTTTGGTCGGCCTCTCTTTCGTTTTCCTTCAGCGGTCCAAAGCACAGCTGTTCTTGTGATGGCATCGGGGTCTCTTCTGAGGACATGGCCAACCCAGCTGCAGCGTCTGCCAGCTATGATAGTGTGCATGTCCTCTTGCTTGCTCCGAGTAAGCAGATCTTGGTTGGTGATGGTATTCGGCCAAAAGATTCGGTGAATTTTTCTTAGGCATGTTGTATGAAAAGTGGACAATTTCGACATTTCCTTCTCTGTAACTCTCCAGCATTCCTCACCATAGAGAAGCACTGAAAGCACACAGCTCTGATATAATCTTAATTTTGTGCTTGTGCTGTATTGAGAGGGCTTCCAGATGTTGTTTAGGCTTAAAAAGGCTGTTCTTGCCTTATTCATTCTGATGTTGATGTCTTTGCCTGCCCCGCCGTCTGGTGTTACTATGCATCCTAGGTATGTGAAGGTGTCTGTCTGTACCAGTTGCTGATTCCTTACTGATATGGGCTCAGGGTTGCTCACATTGAGCGTCATGACCTCTGTCTTCTTTAAATTGATGTTCAAGCCCACCTGCTGGCTAAACTTATTAAGTCTATCCGGTTTTTCCTGGATGTGGTGATGTGAATGTGCTAGTAGTGCAATGTCATCTGCATATTCCAGATCTTCCAATGTAGAAAATGTAGTCCATCTTATTCCTCTTGGTCTGCCCTCTGTTGTCTGGCGCATCACTCAATCTATGACTGTTAAAAATAGAGTGGTTGATAAGGGGCATCCCTGTCGTACTCCTGTCTTCACCTCAAAGGTTAGGTTGCTCTGCCCAACACTACACGTAAAGTTGGCATAGAGGCTTTTTATGATAGACACTATGCAGCTTGGAATTGCATAAGCCCTCAGTATTTTCCATAAACTGTCCCTATGTATGCTGTCATAAGCCTTTTCAAAATCAACGAAATTAATGCACAGCTGTCTTTGCCATTCTGAGCACTGCTCTATAATGTTCCTGAGAGTGAATATATGATCTACACATCTTCTGTTCTTTCTAAATCCTGCTTGTTCTTTCCTCAGTTTATGGTCTACTGCTTTTGAAATTCTCTGTATAATTATCCTGCCTAGTATTTAGCTGGGAACTGAGAGAAGAGTGATTCCTCGCCAATTATTGCAGTCTGCAAGATCTCCCTTCTTAGGCAATTTGACAATTATTCCTTTGTTCCACTCTGATGGTGTTGTCCCCGTTTTCCAGACTTGTGCAAATAGTGGTTCTAATAGTTCTGCTGCTAGCTCAGGGTCTGTCTTAAATAGCTCTGCATTTAAGTTATCATGGCCAGGAGCTTTTCCGTTCTTTAACCCTTTGATTGCTGTGATGATTTCTTCTTTTCGTGGAATGTCTGTATTTGAATCTAGATCGTTTTCAGCCTCAGGAACATTCAATTGTGTCTCTGGTGGTTCCTTGTTCAGAGTTTCTCTGAAGTGCTCTGCCCATTTTTTTTCTTGTCCCTCTGCTGTCGTGATGAGATTTCCTTGCTTATCTCTTACTAATGTAATATTGTTTGCACCTCGTTTTCCGCTGATGAATTTAGTTATTTTGTATACTGTGCTTTGTTCATTTCTCAGTGCTGCCTCTTCTGCCTGTCTTGCAAGATCGTCTAGGAAATTCCTTTTGTCGGCTCGGGTTTGGCGTTTAACTTCCTTGTCCAGCTGACTGTACTGTTCGCTACATAGTTGCTTTAACCTGGGGGACTTCACTTCTGTTTTCTTTCTTTTCATTTCCTTTCTCAGTGTTATGGTGTTTAATGTTTCTGGTGTTATCCATTCTTGCATCTTCCTTTCCTGGAATCCCAAGCATGATTTGCTGCTTTCCTTATACATTGTTGAAATGGTGTTGAATTTCTGGTCTATATCATCAATGTCTTTTCCTGACTTTTGGCAAATTGATATCGTTTCTTTATGTCAGCCGCAAAAGCTTTTCTGGTAAGGGGGTCCTTCAATTTGCTGATGTCAAACCATTTCTGTGTAGTTACAGTTGGTCAAGCCGTTCTTAGTTTCACTTTCAGTTTTGCTACTACTAAACGGTAATCACTTCCCACATCTTGTGACATATTATGATAATAGCTTTCATATATCTATTTCATTAACTACACTTTTCTTTTCCCATTCTTCTCACCAAAATAACCACAGAGAAACTGGACCCCAGAATCCCCCTCCTGAAAAGTCTAAGTTCTATAAAAACAGGTACTCCACCAACAATAAGAATTCTGATCAACCGAACCGTCCTGCGTGGCAGCTCGGCCAGAAAGGACAGGGTGACAAAGGGAAAACCCCTGCGCACGGGACATATGATCAGAGCGAGCACACCGAGCCTAAACGAATCGGATGCTTGCAAACAGTCTCGCAAGGAAGAATTTATGTCAGTGATTCTCAACCTGAGGGATTGAGGCCCTCTATGCGAGGTACTGTTAATTTGAAAGGAACTTCAACTGATTGTCTTTTTGACACGGGGCTTTCTTTTGATTGTATTGTCGCAAGGCATTTGGTCAAACATGGACAAGAGACAGAAGAAACCGTCCAACTTTGTGGAGTTTTTAAGAGTGATGCACCCATTTCGCTTCCCATTGCATTGGTGGAGATACACTCTGATTTTGTCAGAGGTGTGATCAAAGCGGCTGTTATGGGTGACCCGATCTACTCAGTCATACTTGGCGGTAGATATGTGTTTATTGGGAAACCGGAAAAGCCAATTCTGGCAGCAGTAACCACAAGAGGGCAAACCAAGAAGGAACTGGAGCTTGCGCCAAATTTATTACCTAAGGAACTTAAAGAAGCGCAACAAAAGGACCCTACCTTGGCACCCTGCTTTAGGAAACTGCCCATGGCCAAGGACCCTAGACACCATGGGGACATTTTTTCTAAGGATGACGTACTTTGTCGTAGAACGGGCAACCCTGAACAAGGGCATAACCAGCTCCTAGTATCGAAACAGTACAAAAGCTAAATCTTAAAAATGGGGCACTCTCTTCCCTTTAGCGGACATATGGGACAGAACGCCACAAATCAGCGAATATCGACTCACTATTGATGGCCAGGAATGAACTCTGATATTATCAGATACGTGAAATCCTGCGCCCAGTGCCAACGGGTGGCACCCAAGCATTGTACACCCCCAGTTCCCATGGGAGAAATGCCAATAGTGGGAACACCATTTGAACGGGTTGCTGTCGACATTGTTGGACCCCTAGAAAGGACCAAGAGAAGGAACAGGTTTATCCTGACCTTAGTCGACACATGCACTATGTGAGCCAAAGCTATACCACTAACATGCACAGATTCCAAGCATGTCGCAGAAGCCCTAGTGCAGAGTTTTACACGGTTGGGATTCCCTCAACAAGTTTTGACGGATAATGGATCCCAATTCCGTAGCCTGTTAATGTAGGAGATCTTTAAGATCTTGAGGGCCATACACATCCACAGCATCCCGTACCATCCGGCCGGAAATGGGCTCGTGGAACGTTTCAACGGCAGCCTCACCATGATGTTTCGTAAGCTGGGACAAGAGAAACCGGAAGATTGGGATCTTTTCAATCCTGCAGCCTTATTCGCCTACAGGGAAGTCCCCCAGGCCTCTACGGGTTTCCCCCAGCTACACTTTTATTCGGCAGACCTATCAAGGGCCCGCTTGAAGCCTTACTCAGGTCGCTGACAGACCAGAAGGCGGACGAGACAGTCGTCTCAGCCAGTAGATATGTATCGGAATTGAAGGAAAGGTTACAGCTAGAATGGGATCTACCAACGACAAACCTTAAGCGAGCACGCGGAAAGCACGCTAAACGATACAATCAAGCAGCGAAAGAGAGAAAACTACAACCAGGGGAGAAAGTTTTGTTGTTAATGCCAACCAGAAGCAACAAACTACGCATCGGATGGCAAGGGCCGTTTACCGTCCTGAAAAAGATCTCGAGAACTAATTATCAGATCTCTATCAAAAGAAAGGAGAAGGTTTACCATGTAAATCTGTTAAAGAAATACTTGGAAAGACCGGTGCCGTCATCCGAACATCTCCTGGCGGTCGCCATAGCTACCGAAGATGTTGAAAATGACGATAGTTGCATGGAATATCCATTGCAACAAACGGAATCTTTCAAAGATGTCAAATTCGGTGACACTCTCTCTGAAGCACAACAGACAGAAACGAGGGCGCTACTGACCCAGTACACAGCAGTGCTAACGGATGTACCTGGGTAAACACATCTCGTAGAGTTCGAGATGAAACTTACAAACGAGACACATGTTCGAACCAGAGTTTACCCTATTCCGTATGCGAAAGCTGATACGCTACGTGAAGAGAAAGAAAGCTACGTAAAACAGGAATTATTAGTGAGTCTACATCTCCTTATAGTACGAGCGTAGTGCTGTTGTAGAAGCCCAATAAGGAAGTTCGGCTGTGCATCGATTACCGTCTACTTAACACTGTAACGGAATTTCAGCCGGAACCTCTTCAAAGCGCTTCTGAGCTGTTCAGCAAGCTAAGCAAGGCACGGATTTTCTCCAAGATTGACCTGAGTAAAGGTTGCTATCAAATACCAGTCAAAGAGGAAACTAAGCCTTTGCTAGCTTTCAGCACCAGTGAAGCAGGGCCGGCCCTAGGAATTTTGCCGCCCCGTGCAATACCATACCTTGCCGCCCCAGCACAACCTCAAATAAACGTTTGAAATTTTTAAAACCATTATGTTAAACAAACTTCAACATTAATTTCATGACCATTAGCCTAATTTTAAATAGGACCATTAATAATAATGTATTGATAAATTGATGAAAATACTGTATAGTCATAAAATAAACCATTGACTTTATTAGAGACAATTGTATGAAATAAATGTAGTTACATTACTTACATATAGGGGATGCTCTTCTCATGTGGAACGATGAACTGTTGAGTCACAAACACTTAACTATAGTATGTACATGTTATAGTTTTTAGCACTATTTTGACATTATTTGAATTTATATTGTTTGAAGTATGTAGTGCTTAAAAAGACACTTTTCTTGCTTTCATATTTGCAAAAGCAGAAATAAGATCTGCGTAGTCTAATTTTTTTACCGATTTCATGTTCAATTGAAATCATGGCAAGTCCTTCCAATCTAGTTTCGGCCATTGTTGAGCGTAAATAAGTTTTAATAAGCTTCAGTTTTGAAAAACTACGCTCATCACTTGCTACCGTTACAGGCAAAGTTAGTAATATTCTTAAGGCTATAGTGACATTAGGAGCAATGTTATTTTCAATAATATAACGAAGAACTTCAATTGGCGGTGTATTTTCTGGTACTAATTTGGATACTACTTTCAGTTCATCACATAGCTCAATGGCATCAATGTCTCTATTTTCTTGATGTGTTAAAACGCCTTCTAGGTTTCTACATTTGTTTAAGAGCTCATGTGTTGTCTCAGATTTCAATTTAGGGATGTTATATAAAAAGGAAAAATGTGAAATGTGATGTTCCAATTGCTCGAAACTTTCTTCAATAGAATTGGTTGCAACATCATTAATAAAAAAGAAAAATTCAATTTTGAATTTAGTTTTGGGATCCAAAATAGGTTCATCTCTTGCTTCATAGTTGTGTTGCTTTTTCTGCCGACGCACTCTAGTACATTCAAACGATGGTATTAAATCAGGATCAGCTTCAACTTTCTAATCTAATGTTGTAGCATCAACAAGAAAATTTTGAAATGGTTCATCATTTCTGAGATTCTTAAGGCTTTGGAGAACATTTCTCAAAGTTGTTAATGCACTACTTTGCAACAGTTTACTAGCAACATTAACTTCGTTTAAAACATAGTGCCATATAACCAGACAACATAAAAATTTAAAATCTCTGAGTTTTAGGGCAAGGGTTTCAGCTTCATGTTTCGCCATTTTGTCTACTGACTCGTCATCAGCAATTTCTATCAATGCATCATAAAATTCCTCAATATAATATCTTAAAGGATGAATGGCCTCGATTCTAGATTCCCAGCGAGTTGTACTTGGTGGCTTGGGCGTTAGAGTTGTAATACGTTTCTTAAGGATTCCCCAACGCAGTTTTGACGCTGAGAAAAACACATACAATTTCTGAACCGTTTCAAAAAATAAAACCCCTTCTCTAGATGACATCGCGGCATCATTGACAACCAAGTTGAGAGAATGAGGACAGCAAGGGATATAAAAAGCTCTCGAGTTCAAGTCCCTAATACGTTGTTGAACTCCTGAATGTTTTCCTTTCATATCTGATCCATTGCCATACCCCTGGCCACGCATGTTTGCGATTGGAATATTCATGTATGACAATTTTCTTAGAATGCATTCGGTTAACGCTGAGCCTGTAGTAGCTTCTACAGCAATGAAACCAAGAAAATGCTCATGAATGTTGATATCATCTGGATTCGTATTAACAAATCTTACAATTAGTGTTTTCTGCCATCAATGGTACCTATACCTTGTAGCGGTATGGCAGCTTGCGTACCCTGACAATCCCCAGAGCTATGCCAGTGGGAGTTTTACTCCTGGTAGGTTCAACCAAGCTGGACTGGTCTGTGTGGGTAGGGGTCAGACAAAAGCTGGTACCCTGGTCCTCCAGGTTGGGGGTTTTAGCATAGGGCTGACACCCCTGTCTATGTAAAAAAAAATATAAAGTTACGGAAACATCAAATGAACAAACTTTGCTGCGGGATGGACATTCGGAGTCTGTGGCTCGTATGACTGTCAGTGGTGAAAGCCGAAAGGAAGCCACTGACATGAAAATGGATGTCCTGACCGCAAAACAAGATACAAGAATAGGATTTTGGAATGTCAGGACAATGTACGAGACAGGTAAACTAAGACAGGTCACGGCAGAAATGAGAAACTATAGGTTACACATCCTGGGGATAAGCGAGAGCAGATGGACAGGGGCAGGAAAAGTTAAAACAGCAACAGGAGAAACAGTACTTTACTCTGGAAGAGAGGATGGACAGCACAGTGAAGGCGTAGCAATTATTCTACAGAAAGGGATAGAAAGGACATTACTGGAATGGAAACCCATCAACAACAGACTGATACGATTGAGATTGAGAGGGAGATTCACCAACACTACAATAATACAATGCTACGCACCAACGAATGATAGCGATGAGGAGGTCAAGGATGAATTCTATCAACAACTGCAGAAAGAAATGGAGGACACACCTAGATATGATCTTGTTATAGTAATGGGAGACCTCAATGCGAAAGTTGGTACACACAATACATATAATGAAAGAACAATGGGGAAATGCGGCAGCGGAATAGCAAACGAAAATGGGGATAAGCTAATAAGTTTCTGTAGCATTAACAACCTGGTCATTGGAGGAACACTTTTCCCACAAAGGAAATTCACAAGTTAAAATGGGAATCACCAAATGGTCGGGACAGAAACCAGATAGACCACATCATGGTTAACGGTAGATGGAGACATGCATTACAAGATGTGAAGGTAAGAAGAGGTGCAGATGTGGGAAGCGATCACCATTTAGTAGTAGCAAAACTGAAAGTGAAACTAAGAAGGGCTGGACCAACTGTAACTACACAGAAAAGGTTTGACATCAGCAAATTGAAGGAGCCCCTTACCAGAAAAGCTTTTGCGGCCGACATTAAGAAACGATATCAATTTGCCAAAAGCCAGGAAAAGGCATTGACTGATGATATAGACCAGAATTTCAACACCATTTCAACAATATATAAGGAAAGTAGCAAATCATGCTTAGGATTCGAGGAAAGGAAGAAGCAAGACTGGATAACACCAGAAACACTAAACACCATAAAGATGAGAAAGGAAATGAAAAGAAAGAAAACAGAAGCGAAGTCCCCAAGGTTAAAGCAACTATATAGCGAACAGTACAGTCAACTGGACAGGGAAGTTAAACGCCAAACCCGAGCCAACAAAAGGAATTTCCTAGACGATCTTGCAAAACAGGCAGAAGAGGCAGCACTGAGAAATGAACAAAGCACAGTATACAAAATAACTAAATTCATCAGCGGAAAACGAGGTGCAAACAATATTACATTAGTAAGAGATAAGCAAGGAAATCTCATCAAGACAGCAGAGGGACAGGAAACAAGATGGGCAGAGCACTTCAGAGAAACTCTGAACAAGGAAATACCAGAGACACAATTGAATGTTCCTGAAGCTGAAAACGATCTAGATGTAAATACAGACATTCCACGAAAAGAAGAAATCATCACATCAATCAAAGGGTTAAAGAACGGAAAAGCTCCGGGCCATGATAACTTAAATGCAGAGCTATTTAAGACAGACCCTGAGCTAGCAGCAGAACTATTAGAACCACTATTTGCACAAGTGTGGAAAACGGGGACAACACCATCAGAGTGGAACAAAGGAATAATTGTCAAATTGCCCAAGAAGGGAGATCTTTCAGACTGCAATAATTGGAGAGGAATCACTCTTCTCTCAGTTCCCAGCAAAATACTAGGCAGGATAATTATACAGAGAATTTCAAAGGAGTAGACTACAAACTGAGGAAAGAACAAGCAGGATTTAGAAAGAACAGAAGATGTGTAGACCATATATTCACTCTCAGGAACATTATAGAGCAGTGCTCAGAATGGCAAAGACAGCTTTACATAAATTTTGTTGATTTTGAAAAGGCTTATGACAGCATACATAGGGACAGTTTATGGAAAATACTGAGGGCTTATGCAATTCCAAGCTGCATAGTGTTAATCATAAAAAGCCTCTATGCCAACTTTACGTGTAGTGTTGGGCAGAGCAACCTAACCTTCGAGGTGAAGACAGGAGTACGACAGGGATGCCCCTTATCAACCACTCTATTTTTAACAGTCATAGACTGGGTGATGCGCCAGACAATAGAGGGCAGTCCAAGAGGAATAAGATGGACTACATTTTCTACATTGGAAGATCTGGAATATGCAGATGACATTGCACTGCTGGCACATTTACATCAACACATCCAGGAAAAACCGGATAGACTTAATAAATTTAGCCAGCAGGTGGGCTTGAACATCAATTTAAAGAAGTCTGAGGTCATGACGCTCAATGTGAGCAACCCTGAGCCCATATCAGTAAGGAATCAGCAACTGGTACAGACAGATACCTTCACATACCTAGGAAGCATAGTAACACCAGACGGTGGGGCAGGCAAACGCATCAACATCAGAATGAATAAGGCAAGAACAGCCTTCTTTAGCCTAAATAACATCTGGAAGTCCTCCCAATACAGCACAAGCACAAAATTAAGATTATACCAGAGTTGCGTGCTTTCTGTGCTTCTCTATGGTGCGGAATGCTGGAGATTGGTCATGTCCTCAGAAGAAACCCCGATGCCATCACAAGAACAGCTATGCTTTGGAACCCTGAAGGAAAGCGAAAGAGAGGCCGACCAAAAACAACTTGGCGGAGGACTGTGGAGGCTGAGATGCAAAGAATGAACCAGAGTTGGGGCACTGTACGAAGGATGGCCACCGACCGTGCAAAGTGGAATCAATTTGTTGTTGCCCTACAAGACGCCACTAGGCGTGATGGCCACTGACTGCTTTGACGGTCGGTGGTTAAGGATCGAAGAAGGAGAAGACAATTAGTGTTAATTGTTCAATGTGACTTACATCGGGAGTACAGTCTGCAACTATGCTATAATATTTAGCTTTAAAAAATGTCCATTGTTAGGGTCATATAATTTATCAGATGTTCCACGAAATGGCAAGCATTGTTGGCTCAAGAACTGGACAATAGCAATTAGGCGTTCTATTATGCTCCTCCAGTGTCGAACTTCTGAATTTAATAACTTTTGTTGCATTGAATCAATTGTCTGTACTGATTTACGCCTGGACGATAATTCAATCCACTTATGTATGGGACTCCAAGTGGTTTTTAGATTTTTCTTGTTCATTAAGATACACATACAAATGACACCAATCATTATAGCCATCAGTAGTGAGTGACATTTTATTACAGGAAAACAACTTACAGCAGAAACAAAATACATAATCTTTTTCTTTTGAATACATTAACCATGATCGATTAATATGTTCTCCATTGCTTAGCTCCATAGTGTAAAAATTTAGTGAAAATTTCCGACCATTAGAGCTGCGCGGAAATACGAACTCATTTTTTGGTCTCTCTGGCAGGCCTTTTTCTACGATTTCCAGTCTTTCGGTATCGCTTAAAGAAGGATTCCATCTTGCCGTATCAGTGTATCTCTCAAGTTCATCACTTAAATCTCTGGAATTGGAAACGGTCATATCGGTCTCATTTTCGACATTGTTAGTAATATCTACGTTACTCGGGTCCGAGTTAGAAGTATTTGCCATGAGCTCAGAATCATTTGTTTCGGTACATTTGCTTATTTTCTTCTGTCCTACATCAGCTGTTTCAGTTTTTAGATATTTATGTAAAGCCCCGCTATGTTTTTGAATATCGCGTTCTTTTTCCAGTTTCCGTTTCTGATATTCGGCACCTGATAGTTTTTTCTGTTATCGGACATTATATCTATTTGAATATTAAAACGGTTTTAATAAACCCTACAATAAAATGTATTATTTAGTAATGAATGAAGGCTGAAGCACTGTACTAATTTCCATAAAACGTTTAAAAAACTTATTTATCACTGTAACACATAGCACACTAACACTGAGCAAAATCAACTTCCTTGAATGCACACTCGAAAACAACTGAAACATTCGAGCCGCCAACATAGAACGGTCGATAAAAAAAATTAATTCCTGATTCCCACGCCAAGTTAATTAATTCCCGTCTCTCGTTCAGCCATGCCGGAAGATTTATCGTGGCGGTCTTCAGTTGACCACTGAACTCGGAAATATAATCCTCTGAGAACCACTGTAGTTTCGACCAAGCGAATAAATTGTACTGACGTCCCTAAAGAAATACCTTTTAGTGCCTTTGTAGGAGAGGACAGCATTAGCATCGTATGGCAGAACTATTATTGAAGACTTGAAAAACAGCAAAAGAACAGACGAAAATAATCTAGACGAAACCTTCGAACACTCCGTGTCACCATCCACAGATGGTTTATTTCAGGAACCGTTTAGGTTATTCAGTCAAAATCCCGGTCGATGACACTCTTACGAATGCCCGCGCCATGGCTTGAACCTTGAACACCTGATCGCTAGCGCAGTATGGTAACCATTACACCAGCGCGGCTCCCAGGCGGAATATTTTGGCGGGATTGTAAAAATAAGTAAAAAGATTTTTTGCCACACCGTGCAAGTGCACGTGTTGCACCGTCGGTAGAGCCGGCCCTGCAGTGAAGGACACTATACGTTTAACGTGATGCCATTCGGGTTGCATAACGCACCAGGAGTGTTCACAAGGATGATGAGAAAGCTTTTAGAACCATTGCACAGTCCACATATCCACAATTTTATGGACGATATACTAGTTGCAACGGACACATACGAAGAACACATTGCTACGGTTGCTATGCTCCTCAGGGGACTACAGGAAACTGGTCTCACAGCTAGACCTAGCAAATGTTTAATTGGCTTCGAAAAGCTTGACTTCCTGGGGCATACCATTGCTCACGGTGCCATGTGGCCAGTTGCTAAGAACGTAGAGAAAATACGTGCAGCAAAGAGGCCAAGGACGAAGAAAGAAACACGATCGTTCTTATCACTGTGTGCTTATTACCAGAATTTCATCAAAAACTTCAATGGTTTGACAGCACCCCTTACTGACCTTACGAAAAAGGGGCGACCTGAGAGAATTATCTGGGATTCCAAGTGCAAAAACGCTTACGACACGCTCAAGAAACAGTTGTCTGAATATCCAATTTTACGACTACCTGATATTACCAAACCCTTCATATTGCGAGTCGACGCATCGGGTCAACTCTGCTTCAGGCAGGCGACGATGATCCGAACCAGCTTTTCCCAGTGGCATACGGCAGTCGTAAATTGAATAAAGCTGAACAAAACTATTCCACAGTGGAAAGAGAATGTCTGGCACTAGTTTATGATATAAGGAGACACCATGAATACCTGTACGGAGTAACATTCACGGTGCAGACCGATCATACTCCACTGGCGTTTCTTGGGGCTAATAAGGAATTTAATGCGAAAATAATGCGTCGGGCACTGCTGCTAAGTGTACATTCCTTTAAAGTCGAATACATTCCAGGAAAAGAAAACATTGGAGCAGACTTCATGAGTAGGAATTGGATAGAGACGGAGGAGGAAGATGAGAGTGAAGAAAACAGTCACCCGGAAGCTACTGATATAGGAAATCTATTTCCATAAAGTGGACATGAAATGGTTTTATATCTTTAAGCGGGGACGTCTGTGACATATTATGAAAATAGCTTTCATATATCTATTTAATTTCTACACTTTTCTTTTACCTTTTTTCCACCTACGTACGTTTGTTAACATAAAACCCTCCTACACTCAGCGATCTGTCTCTTTTTCTAAGTTAGCACGCATATTTTATTGCTGCTCGCTATTTCCTTTGATTAAGGTTTACCAGCAGACCTATTAGCTAACGTTGAGCTGTAATTAAACGCCAGCGATTCAAAATCGTTGTAATAGATCAGACAGCGATCAAGAGCAGATAATGCGGAACAAAGGGAGACAATTTCTATTATTCCATTTGATAACTGTTCGTTTGACGGTAATTAAACACGGCAAATCGCCAGATCAAAGGACGGCTTCGCTCGATTTCGTTCAATGACCACGTCTGCAGGCGGTAAATAGTGTGATTTTTCGAAGAAATCTCGCAAGGTCTGGTCAATTACGTTACACATGATCTAAGAGAGACCGTTCGCTCGGTGCTCGAGTTTGCAGCGGTAAAAGTGTGTGATTCCTTTTTATATAGATTTCTCTAATATATATATATATATATATATATATATATATATATATATATATATATATATATATATATATATATATATATATATATATATAATATATAAATATATATATATATATATATATATATATATATATATATAAATTATATATATATATATATATATATATATATATATATATATATATATATATTTATATATTTATATATATATTTATATATATATATATATATTTATAATATATATATAACATATATATATATATATATATATAATATATAACAGTAATATATATATATATATATATATATATATATATATATATATATATATATATATGTATAGTATATATATATATATATATATATATATATATATATATAACATATATATATATATATATATATATATATATATATATATATATATATATATATACATATATATATACATATATATATATATATATATATATATATATATGAAAGCAAAGGGAATGTTACAATATATATATATTGATAGGGAAACTGTCTGATCTAAGAATCTCAGTCGTAATCGATAGGCTGGATTAGATTATCTTCCATAGATTATCTCCAAAATCCAGGGACAGACTTTACCTTTCACCATTTCACTCGTGAAAAATCTATTTCTTCACCTTATCTCCCACTGAGCTATAACCTGTTCTAGTTCTAATCAGACCGGACCATAATTGATCTTAAATACCTATCAAAAATCTACGACACATCTGCACCTCTTCTTACCTTCACATCTTGTAATGCATGTCTCCATCTACCGTTAATCATGATGTGGTCTATCTGGTGTCTGTCCCGACCATTTGGTGATTCCCATGTTAATTTGTGAATTTCTTTATGTGGGAAAAGTGTTCCTCCAATGACCAGGTTGTTAATACTACAGAAACTTATTAATTTATCCCCATTTTCGTTTGCTGTTCCGCTGCCGCATTTCCCCATTACTCTTTCATTATATGTATTGTGTGTACCAGCTTTCGCATTGAGGCCTCTCATTACTATAATAAGATCATATCTAGGTGTGTCTTCCATCTCTTTCTGCAGTTGTTGATAGAATTCATCCTTGACCTCTTCATCGCTGTCATTCGTTGGTGCGTAGCATTGTATTATTGTAGTATTGGTGAATCTACCTCTCAATCTTAATCTTATCAGTCTGTTGTTGATGGGTTTCCATTCCAGTAATGTCCTTTATATTCCTTTCTGTAGAATAATGGCTACACCTTCATTGTGCTGCCCATCCTCTCTTCCAGAGTACAGTACTGTTTCTCCTGTTGCTGTTTTAACTTTTCCTGTCCATGTCCATCTGCTCTCGCTTATCCCTAGAATGTGTAACCTATAGTTTCTCATTTCTGCCGTGACCTGTTTTAGTTCACCCGTCTCATTCATTGTCCTGACATTCCAAAATCCTATTCTTGTATCATGTTTTGCGGTCAGGACGTCCGTTCTCATGTCATTGGCTTCCTTTCAGCTTTCACTACTGACAGTCATACGAGTCTCAGACTCCGGATGTCCGTCCCGCAGCAAAGTTTGTTTATTCGTTGTTGTTTCCGTAACTTCAAGTTTTTTTTACATAGACAGGGGTTTGTGAATATTTACATAATAATTATTTCTTCTGTGCGCTCAGAATTTACTTCTATTATATCTGTCACTTGATGTTTGCTGTTATAGTCCTTACAGTAATAGATTAACATATTTAGCAAGAGAAGACGAATGGGGGAATGACATCTTAAACATGGTCTCGAGTGTGGCTGGGAATAAAACATTAGATATCTGATTATATCTCTCTTCTCTCCAGAAGTCACATCTCTCTCCTTATTTTCATTAGTGACTTTATTTTTCGCTACTTTCACATTACTTATTCATGCTCTGTCTAAACTCAGACATCATCCTCTTCCATACTCGTGACAGTGGTTCATGAATCATAATAAATGTTGTGAGCGTTTGTAGAAGACTTGGAAAACTTTAGCGTTTAATTATAATATAAATTGTATAAGACAAGAACGAGTTGTATCCATTGACTACCATTTGTTCTGTATGCCCAGATTGCGTTTATAGAATAAAGTGATTTAAAATATGATCAAAACAAGTAAAATTGGGGGGGAATCGAATATATTTTAGGTATTCACTTTTAGTATTGCTAACAACTGTCCTTAAAAACATAAAATAAATATTCAATTCATTTTATTGCCAAGAATACAAGTAGATGTCCAACTATCATTATTCAGTATTTGGTCATATCGTTCATAAATGTTTATATTTCTATGAACGATATGCCGAATTTTTTTTAAATCTTCTCTATGTGTTATCTGGTCTTCCTCTGCCTATCTTACCCTGGGGACTCCAGAACAAAGACTGCCTGATAAATATATCAGCAGGTTTGCTCAATGTCTGTCCTATCTGGCACTTGTCTGTCAGCAGGTTTGCTCAATGTCTGTCCTATCTGGCACTTGCCTGGTTCGTGTCATAAATTCCACATTAGTGATCTTGTCATACCATTTCGCTCCTTCTATTTTAGGCAAGCATCTATTTATGAGACCGTCCTTGGTTTCAGCGCAGGCCATTCGCGGAAAAGTTATCGGGTTGGAACCTCGGTGGCGTCACGCTACAGTCTATTATATGTAAATGCATATCTGACTCTGCTCTTGGATCACGAAAGGCAAAGGCAGCGAAGAGGGGAAGTGATTACTTGATCTAGTATTATACAGTAACACTTCACTGCCATCACCGGTGTCAATACCTTGTCGAGGTGTGGCGGCTTGCGTACCCTGATTACCCCCAGAGCTATGCCAGCTGGAGTTTTACTCCTGGAAGGTTCTACCAAGCTGGACAGGTTTGCGCGGGCAGGGTTCAGACTAAAGCAGACACCCTGGTCCTCTAGGTTGGGGGTTTTAGCATAGGGCTGACACTCCTGTCTATGTAAACAGAAATGAAGTTACGGAAACGACAACAAATGAACAAACATTGCTGCGGGACGGACGTCTGGAGTCTGAGGCTCGTGTGACTGTCAGTGGTGAAAGCCGAAAGGAAGCCACTGACACGAAAACGGACGTCTTGACCGCAAAACGTGAAACAAGAATAGGATTTTGGAATGTCAGGACAATAAACGAGATGGGCAAATTAAAACAGGTCACAGCAGAAATGAGAAACTATAGATTACACATTCTAGAGATAAGCGAGAGCAGATGATGAGGTCAAGGATTAATTCTATCAACAACTGCAGAAAGAAATGGAAGACACACCTAGATATGATCTTATCGTAGTAATAGGAGACCTCAATGCGAAAGTTGGAACACACAATACATATAATGAAAGAGTAATGGAGAAATGCGGCAGTGGAACAGCAAACGAAAATGGGGATAAATTAATAAGTTTCTGTAGCATTAACAACCTGGTCATTGGAGGAACACTTTTCCCACACAAAGAAATTCACAAATTAACATGGGAATCACCAAATGGTCGGGACAGACACCAGATAAACCACATTATGATTAACGGTAGATGGAGACATGCATTACAAGATGTGAAGGTAAGAAGAGGTGCGGATGTGGGAAGTGATCACCATTTAGTAGTAGCAAAACTGAAAGTGAAACTAAGAAGGGCTGGACCAACTGTAACTACACAGAAAAGGTTTGACATCAGCAAATTGAAGGACCCCCTTACCAGAAAGGCTTTTGAGGCTGACATAAAGAAGATATCAATTTGCCAAAAGTCAGAAAAAGGCATTGACTGATGATATAGACCAGAAATTCAACACCATTTCAACAATATATAAGGAAAGCAGCAAATCATGCTTGGGATTCCAGGAAAGGAAAAAGCAAGACTGGATAACACCAGAAACATTAAACACCATAACACTGAGAAAGGAAATGAAAAAGAAAGAAAACAGAAGCGAAGTCCCCCAGGTTAAAGCAACTATATAGAGTACAGTACAGCCAGCTGCACAAGGAAGTTAAACGCCAAACCCGAGCCAACAAAAGGAATTTCCTAGACGATCTTGCAAGACAGGCAGAAGAGGCAGCACTGAGAAATGAACAAAGCACAGTAAACAAAATAACTAAAATCATCAGCGGAAAACGAGGTGCAAACAATATTACATTAGTAAGAGATAAGCAAGGAAATCTCATCACGACAGCAGAGGGACAAGAAACAAGATTGGCAGAGCATTTCAGAGAAACTCTGAACAAGGAACCACCAGAGACACAATTGAATGTTCCTGAGGCTGAAAATGATCTAGATGTTAATACAGACATTCCACGAAAAGAAGAAATCATCACAGCAATCAAAGGGTTAAAGGATGGAAAAGCTCCTGGCCATGATAACTTAAATGCAGAGCTATTTAAGACAGACCCTGAGCTAGCAGCGGAACTAATAGAACCCCTATTTGCACAAGTCTGGAAAACAGGGACAACACCAACGGAGTGGAACAAAGGAATAATTGTCAAATTGCCTAAGAAGGGAGATCTTGCAGACTGCAATAATTGGAGAGTGTCACAGCGTAATTATTCACTAAATTTTATAGTGGTTACACTGTAGTGTGACAACACTGGTATTCATCTTTGAATACCTGTCCAGCCGGTTTTGGCTAGAAGGGAAACCGGAAGAAACGGTTTGGCGGCAAAGGGAGTCTAGATATGTCCGTTCGACTGAGACGTCTTTGATGGCCGTTGTCAGCAGCTTTTGCTGGGGAAAGTTATATGGATGCCACTATTGTTCATTACTTCTTGCCGTTATTTTCATGAGATCAGGAGTAGTGATTTGTTGCTAGTTTGATATTGTGCATGCTAGTGATTTCCTCCTGGATTGTATTTCTGATAAGCTGATTGCAATTATGTATTGCGTTTTGTCAGTAGTTTATTCCGCCTATGTGAGTGATAGTCATGGCGGTTGCTGAGTAGATTGTCTCTGCGACTATTATTTGGATATCTTGTTGAGCTATAGTGTGTGGCAAGTATGTGGCAGTTCTTTCAGTGTATTGTGCAATGCATGTTCATGTGTATCGTCAGCCGGGTGCGGCTCCTCTGTGTGTAATATTCATTAAAAGGGCCATTACCTGTTATAGGTGTTATCATGTTATTTATGTCAGCTATTGTGTGCTATGGTTGTACCTTTGAGGCAGCGAGCTAAGAGTCTAGTGTGAGAGTGCCTTTAACCCATAGTACCAGTAGAGAGTTCGCTCTGACAGCACAAGTATTCTCATGTGTCTAATTCTGACATCTGGGGCGCTCTTGTCCGGTAAGTTAGAGGCCATGGGGCCAGTGATTTTCTATTAATTGGCAAATATTTGATAGCGGACAGTACCTGTATTTTGTAATATTGTATTCCCAGCTTGCTGACGTTTGTAAAGACCATAGTGTCTATATTTGATATATACATGGAAGAATATTTATTGTACACACAGAGTGTTAGAAGGTTATTAATGCCACTGTGGGGCGCCTTCATAGTTTCAGGAATGCGTGTTTACCAGTCAGTCAGTGTAGGGTACTGTGTACGGTTGGTTGACCTCGATTACGGTGTCCACTGATTTTTTCAGTGTTACGGCAGTGAGATTGTCAGTCTGTGTAGTGAACTGTTTACGGTCGTTTGACCTAGTTACAGCGCCTGAGGAGTTATGGCTGTTTTCAATTTGGAAAGTATATAACAGTCAGGAATTGAGTTGACCCTAGAAAGTTAATGGAGTATTTTGGGTTTTGGTTATTGATATTAGGTAGTGTCTCAAGTGCAGTGAAAGATTGCAGCTGAGGTTTAGCGCGACAGTTTGATACATTGCAAGGTGTACTTTGTATCATAGTGCTAGAAAAGTATTGATCCAGGGGGAGCAGTGGAGTGACAGGTGTTTTTAGGTGGGTCATATATGATATAAAGGTGGTTAGTTTGGCAAGCATTGCTGAAATATTGTGTCAAGTGTTTGGAATAGAGGTGCAGTGAAGTCAGGCTTTAAATAGATAGATAGCAAGGTAGTCTTCACGATTTTTGGTAACATTCGGGGCTCCCTGCGGAGCAAAGTTACGTGTTCAACAGGGCTGGGAGACAACTTCGGTTGTTGCGCTATCCTGCTTAATTCACTGTAGCTTTGAGTGTTACCGTAGAAGGGTTAGGAGTTGTTGTGGAGTACCTTTGTGAACTTTTAAGTTCATATAGGCATACGAGTATGGTGAAGGTGGTTAGGCTATAGGCGAGTCATCGTGTTCCCGCCACATGAAGGAGCTGTTCAGCTGGACTCAGGCGGTGACCTGCCTTTACTGAGGTACCCACCCAAGGGTAAATAAGCTCTGACGTGATCTTCCTAAGACAACGTCAGTGACATTGCCTGTCAACGCAGACGTGCTTGACAATCAAGTACTACGCAACCACGGACGAATGTGTTATGCTTTGGGCCGTGCCGACTTACCCGAGACTGTTGTATAGCTGTGAAACTGAACTGTGTTGAAGTAGACTGTGCTATATAGATGTGATAAACAGTGCTGTGTGAGCACCTTGGAGTACAGTGTGGTCATTGTGTGAAAAAGAATTATACATTCAGATTTGACATTGATGCTATTCCTGGACTGATACTTGTTTGGATTATATATATTTCCGATTGTGGAATCTGGTTTGTTCTGTGCTCATCATCATTGTCAGTGCTGAGGATTCCTCATACTCAAGCGCCGTTGGAGCTTCAGATAAGTTATTGTTTGTTTGTTACTGTATTATATTGATATTTTCTTGTTCTCCTGAGAATTTAAGTCTGTTATTTGTCTTTCTTACTGCTTCTAGCTATCTTATACTTTTACCTGTTGAATAGTGTAGTGCTATTTCTGTATTTACTTCTTGGTTTGTTATTGTTTCTTTCCTATGTTTTGACTGTTCTTTAGTGTATGACTTAGTATTATGTAAGTGATAGTTAATTCTGATCTTGCTCTGTTTTCTTTGTAGTTGGTATTATCTGGATTATATATGGTGATACATTATAGTATAATTCTACTGTTTCTTTGCTTAGTTTATTTTCACTGAGGTGAAGACAGTGCTTGGGGCAATAGTTAGCTTCTAGCACCTCATTGTTGAGTGTGGTTTTCGTAGTGTCTTTAGTGTTATAGTGTATTGGTGTGTGAGTGTAATCCAGTTTGGGCCTTTTATAGGAAAGATTGGATTAGACCAATTCTATTAGGTTGTGGCTGTGTTTGTTCTGTGGTGGAGTCTGGCAGACGAATTTCCTGCGACTGCCCTGCTTTACATTCCAGAGCCCTGTTGGTGTTAGCAGTAGTTGTGAAGTGTGTATTTATATTGTCTTGTACATTCAGTATTTCTTGTGTTCTGTTTAAGTGGTGTGTTATCTTGTCCTATCTTACTATCTTGTAAATACGTTTACAGGTATCCCTTGTTTTCGTTCGTGCTCAGTCACGCATTGTAGATATTAAGCTATCTCTTCTGTTTGTATTCTATCATCTATTTCCTCGTGACTGGAATTTTGTTTTCGTGTTGTGATGTGTCTGTTGCTTTCATTTGTGTAGTTTACATTTGTGTTCATTTGCCATAGGTAGTGCTTGCTTAGCAGAGATTACAGAGTTGAGTAATAAGTGGAGTGTTATTGAATATAGCACCAGTGTGGGTGCCAGTAAAGACTGTGAAGTAAAGTCTAAGTGGTGACTAAGTTGATATAGTGGTGTCATAGCACCATAAAGCATCATGAAGTTGTTATTATACAACTATTGACTATTATAAGTTGTTATATCGGTGTCAAAGTACAACTATAGACTACTGTAAGTTTGAGTAAGGATATAGTAGAGAATAAGGGGCCAGAAAGACCTGATTTTCACAAGTGGTGAGAACATAACCAAGAGGCTAAGTGAGTCTTTAATGAGACCATAACGTAAACGTGAATCATATTTACATAATAAACTACGAGGTGATATTTACTTTCATGCATATATATATGTGTGTAAATTGATGAATTGATATCATTATTTACCATTATTATTACTGAATATTATTGTAAGCAGAAATTTATCTGCTGACTTAAGTGCAATATATACAGTTGAGTAATTATATTATAAAGATTTATACTAAAGTTAATAGTGAGAACTACTAGTGTACAACATGGATATGGACACTTTCATGCGGATTGGCACGCAAGCCGGGTACACAGGAAAAGAATTGGTGGAATTTGCCAAGGCAGAATTCAATTCAGTTGAAAATCAAAAAACTTTGAAAGAGAAGGAAGCAAAGGAGGAGAAAGAAAGGAAAGAAAAGGAAGAGAGGGAGAGAATTGAGAAACAAAATGCTCTAAGAGATGCTCGAGCTGAAGAGTTAGAGCTAAAGAGAAAAGAATTGGAACTTCAAGAAAAGAAGGTGAAAGAAGAAAGTGAGTGGAAAAAGAGAGAATTCGAGTTGCAAGAAAAGAAGATGAAAGAAGAGAGAGAATGGCAAGAAAAGAAGGCGAGAGAAGATAGAGAATTTGAAGAGAAGAGGAAGGAGAGAGAGATACAAGTAGAATTAGAGAAGGAGAGAATGAGAATAGCTCTGGAAGAAAAAAATGATAGATAAGGAGTTACAATTGAAGAAGTTAGAAGTGGGTGCGAGTGGTCAGAGCTCAACTTCTGGTGGGGCGCATCGTCCTTTTAGGCTGCGCCTACCTAATTTCAACGAGAAAATTGATAGTTTGGATTTCTTTTTGGAAAGATTTGAGGACGAATGTGTGGCCTATAAGGCTGATAGGGATCAGTGGCCATCTCTTTTGTCGACACTGCTAGTTGGGCCCGCGATGGAGACTTTTTATAGCCTCCTCGTAGAGGAAAGGGCTGATTATGACAAAGAGAAGGAGATATTGCTCCGGAGGTTCCGTCTGACTGCTGACGGCTACGGGACGCGCTTTAAGAACGCGATGCCTAGCTCAGAACAAGACTTCGAGGATTTTATCTCGAAGATCAAACTTCTTCTAAATAGATGGATCGAAATGGAAGGGATAACAAAGGATTTTAATGGCTTGTTGGACTTAATATTACGAGACAAAGTGTTGTCTTCGTGCTCTAGTGAGCTGGTTGCGTTCTTCCAAGAACGTCAACCAAAGGACATTGAGTCCATGGCCCAACTGGGTCACCATTATGTCCTGGCCCATCCGGGCAAACCCATTCAGAAGTCAGGTCTGGCAGAAGATGTAGTTGCCAGTGTTGGTAAAGTCCAACGCCATCCTTGGCGAAATCAGTCAGACAGGGGTCAAGAGCAGAGGTATGAGAAGCCTTCCAGCCCCTCTCAACCACATAGAGGCAGTTATGGGAACTTTCGTTCTTATAGAAACAGTCGGCCGAGGGGACAACATAATAGTTATGGTGACAGAAGGGAGTACCAAACTCATAAACAGGTACATTTCGAGGACTTTCGAGACGACGACCGATTTTGGTATAAAACCAAACATCATAAGCAGAGGAGTGGTTCCTCAGAGAGTCGGTCTTCTGACTCTGATGCGGGGTCTTCGTCTTCGAAGAGGGCCAATAAAAGTACACGCGATGGGAAGAAAGAACACGTGTGTACCAATTGCGGTGGTAGGGGCCATAGTGCTGATAGCTGCACTACCCCGATGGAGCATGCAAATTCCGCGATTGTGTTGGACACAATCAACAGCGAGGACTGTGCAGGGTGTCGTCCTCTATTTCATACGAACGAGAGGTTGGTGCTTCAATGTGGGCATGCGGCACCATGTCTGTCGGCAGTGCATGAGACTGGGAATGTGATTCTTCACGAAGGAAAGGTGGGGAATAGACCAGTCCGGGTGTTGAGGGACACCGGATGCACCACAATTGGGGTTCGTCGGTCGTGTATAGACGCCTCATGCCTGACAGGAAAAACGGTAAAGTGCACCACGTTCGGGGGCAAAGTCGAGACTTACCCCCAGGCGTGCATTAATGTGGACACCCCGTTCATTAAGGGTAGAGTAAATGCGTTTGTCCTAGAGGAACCGATTGCCGATTTGATCGTCGGAAAGGTACGCGGGGTGCATAGTGCCACGAATGTAGCTGAAGCAGAGGCTCAGCATCACCAAACTTCCAAGAGGGATGTTCATAAGTTACATCGTAGGCGTATTTCGCGGCAAGTATCGAATGACATGATTAAGACCAGTAGGGACTTATACGCAAGTCCGAAAGCTAATGATCGCACAGTGTGGGTGCGTAACGTGCCACTGGGTGCTAGCTGGCGCACACTCAGACGAGTGTTTGATGGGGTCGCTAAGGTTAAGTTTGTGGAAGTATTATCGCTACGCGACAATACCAAAATGGCACGGGTGACTTTTGTGAATAGTTGGGGTGCGCGTAAGGCAGTTAGGCAGAAGCATATGTCTTTGCTCCAAAACCACCTGCTTATAGTACAGCATTAGCGAGGGTTAGATTTCCGGTTCGTGTTTAGTAAGATGTTTCGGTTGAAGCGAACCGAACCTGAGAGGCTCTGACCCGCGCCCGCAGTTCTATTTTGTTATAAATAAGAGGATTTTGTAGATTGGTAGAGATTGGGAGATTTCTTGCAATGCTTGTTTATACCATTACATTTTATGAAATTGTAGAAATTATGTAGTGCTTTGCAATGCCTATTTAAATTCTTATGTCGTGGTTATATATTTTGGTATACAATGTATTGTTTATGGCCGTTGTCAGCAGCTTTTGCTGGGGAAAGTTATATGGATGACACTATTGTTCATTACTTCTTGCCGTTATTTTCATGAGATCAGGAGTAGTGATTTGTTGCTAGTTTGATATTGTGCATGCTAGTGATTTCCTCCTGGATTGTATTTCTGATAAGCTGATTGCAATTATGTATTGCGTTTTGTCAGTAGTGTATTCCGCCTATGTGAGTGATAGTCATGGCGGTTGCTGAGTAGATTGTCTCTGCGACTATTATTTGGATATCTTGTTGAGCTATAGTGTGTGGCAAGTATGTGTCAGTTCTTTCAGTGCATTGTGCAATGCATGTTCATGTGTATCGTCAGCCGGGTGCGGCTCCTCTGTGTGTAATATTCATTAAAAGGGCCATTACCTGTTATAGGTGTTATCATGTTATTTATGTCAGCTATTGTGTACTATGGTTGTACCTTTGAGACAGCGAGCTAAGAGTCTAGTGTGAGAGTGCCTTAAACCCATAGTACCAGTAGAGAGTTCGCTCTGACAGCACAAGTATTCTCATGTGTCTAGTTCTGACAGAGAGGAATAACTCTTCTCTCAGTTCCCAGCTAAATACTAGGCAGAATAATTATACAGAGAATTTCAAAAGCAGTAGACCACAAACTGAGGAAAGAACAAGCAGGATTTAGACAGAACAGAAGATGTGTAGATCATATATTTACCCTCAGGAACATTATAGAGCAGTTCTCAGAATGGTAAAGACAGCTGTACATTAATTTCGTTGATTTTGTAAAGGCTTTTGGCAGTATACATAGGGACAGTTTATGGAAAAAACTGAGGGCTTATGGAATTCTAAGCTGCGTAGTGTCAATCATAAAAAGCCTCTAACGCCAACTTTACGTGTAGCGTTGGGCAGAGCAACCTAACCTTTGAGGTAAAGACAGGAGCACGACAGGGATGCCCCTTATCAACCACTCTATTTTTAACAGTCATAGACTGGGTGATGCGCCAGACAACAGAGCGCAGTCCAAGAGAAATAAGATGGACTACATTTTCTACATTGGAAGATCTGGAATATGCAGATGACATTGCACTACTAGCACATTCACATCAACACATCCAGGAAAAAACGGAGTGACTTAATAAGTATAGCCAGAAGGTGGGCTTGAACATCAATCTAAAGAAGACAGAGGTCATGACGCTCAATGTGAGCAGCCCTGAGCCCATATCAGTAAGGAATCAGCAACTGGAACAGACAGACACCTTCACATACCTAGGATGCATAGTAACACCAGACGGCGGAGCAAGCAAAGACATCAACAACAGAATGAACAAAGCAAGAACAGCCGTTTTTAGTCTAAACAACATCTGAAAGTCCTCTCTGTACAACACAAGCTTAAAATTAAGATTATATCAGAGCTGTGTGCTTTCTGTGCTTTATGGTGCAGAATGCTGGAGAGTTACAGAGAAGGAAATGTCGAAATTGTCCTCTTTTCACACAACATGCCTAAGAAAAATACTCCGAATCTTTTGGCCGAATACCATCACCAACCAAGATCTGCTTACTCGGAGCAAGCAAGAGGACATGCACACCATCATAGCTGGCAGACGCTGGAGCTGGGTTGGCCATGTCCTCAGAAGAGACCCCGATGCCATCACAAGAACAGCTATGCTATGGACCCCTGAAGGAAAATGAAAGAGAGGCCGACCAAAAACAACTTGGCGGAGGACTGTGGAGGCTGAGATGCAAAGAATGAACCAGAGTTGGGGCACAGTACGAAGGATGGCCACCGACCGAGCAAAGTGGAATCAATTTGTTGTTGCCCTACAAGACGCCACCAGGCGTGATGGCCACTGACTGCTTTGACGGTCAAAGAAGAAGACTCCATGCCATCTGCTATGAGTCAACTTTTTTTTTTTTATCCATTAAAGTCAGCTTACCGTGTTCCATGTTCGCCATAGATTCTGGTTTGATATTTGAATTGATTCTGATTTTTGCGTTGGACCTGACTTCTTTTGATCTCCATCCATTTCTTTGATCCTATCAGACTGTTCTCGCAATTCTAATATATCACCTGTCTGTATCATTTTTTTTTGGTTTATGTGTCCGATATTTCAGCTGAGATCAAAATATTTACTAGTCAAAAGCCGTCAAAATAATGACGGGAAAGGAACTATAGCGAACGTCTTAACCTTTCAGAATCTGTAGCACATACAGAAGACTGGGAAACTCATTTTGTTGATTCTGAATGAAGTTATTTTACCAATTTTTGTGAAGTTTTTAAAAAGAAATTGTTGGTTTTTTTCAAGGGAAGTAATGTTTCCTTTTCCTTGTCAAAGGGAAACGATTAAACAGCAAAAATAATAATAATGATAACAATAAAACATATGTAGATTTCTAACACTTTATTATGTGTTTTCTGATTATTCTTTAAAATATAACTGCAACTTTGGTTTGAAGGGAGGTGGGGGAGGGGGGGGGGGGGGACGCGCGATGTCTTAAGCGCCGTGCAGTTTAGTGCAAAAGCCAGAAGCGCACGACTGTTCTATAGTTCCCAGACTGCAATATTGGTGTGTGGAAAAAAGTTTGTGACTGGAAGGGACGCTTAAGAGAATTATACATAAAGGACATATCAGTCGTCCACAAGGGATCTGTTATCTATAGCGGATATAAGTTAACAAATGCGGATAAACGTTAGCTATTGCTGATTTAAAAAAAAGCAGAAATACAATTTATGTAAGAAGCGAGTATGACTCTTATATTTTTGTGTGACGTCACATTTTTCCAACCCCTCCCCCTCCCTCCCCCTATCGTCACACAACTCACACAATTTTAAACACCCCCCCCCCCCCTTTCTCATTGCATGACATCATATGTGAACGACCCTCATTACATTCTGACATCACTTGCGGCTTCTTGATACGATTCTGAGAATCAAAGAAAGAACAGAACAAATGCTTTATCAAGCAAGTCGTAAAAGGCGGAGTCATGCTAGGATGTTCCTGGAACTGACAACCTCATAATATCAATCAAATTGCTGCAGTGACCCCCACGTCGTCTGGTCGCAGGCTGCCTGCAAAGAAACGACCTGCAGTATGGCCCCCCACACTCTTTTAATGCGCAAAAGGAGAAAGAATAAATTGATGATATGGAAATAAATAAATACCATGACTGAAGGAGGGTACCAAAGAAAGTTCCATAATCAGAAATCTGTCGAAAGCCATTATCGTCTAATTTACGCTCCACGGCACGTGATGATTGCGATAAGTACGTTTTTTCTTTTTCCTTTTCAAAAGTATAATGAAAGTGCCACATTTCTGAAATACTTCATGACAAGTTGCTACTCTGAGAGAGAGGTTAGGAGAGATAGAGAGAGAGGATAGGAGAGATAGAGAGAGATCGGGGAAGAGACGGAGACTGAAAGAGTGTACATATGAATTCTGCTTTGTTTCGTCGAGACATACAGACAAACAGACGGACAGACAGAGAGACAGACAAACAATTGATAGATAGACAGATAGATAGATGGATGGATGGATAGATAGATAGATAGATAGATAGATAGATAGATAGATAGATAGATAGATAGATAGATAGATAGATAGATAGATAGATAGATAGATAGATAGATAGATAGATAGATAGATAGATAGATAGATAGATAGATAGATAGATAGATAGATAGATAGATAGATAGATAGATAGATAGATAGATAGATAGATAGATAGATAGATAGATAGATAGATAGATAGATAGATAGATAGATAGGGAGGGCGGGAGGGAGGGAGGGAGGGAGGGATGGAGGGATGGATGGATGGATGGATGGATGGATGGATGGATGGATGGATGGATGGATGGATGGATGGATGTGTTATTGCTCAACCATTTCCACAAAGATCGTGGAATATATAAGGTCGCATGTCCAACTAATGGCACAAAAGCAGTAGAACTTCACTAGACATGAACAGAAAAATTGTACAGGGTGCACATAAATTATTCACACATTGTAAGCTTTAATAAAAATCATGATTATTGGATTCATCTTAAAACTGTTTGCGTAAATAATAACACAACTCAAAACTTGTTGTCTTGTAAAGTTAACTGACACAATTGCTGTATATGAGGATCACAAAATACACATGAATACATTGAGCACGAACGCGACAGTCCCATTATAAACGTTTGGTATGCTCTATCTATCCAATACTCGTGTTATGGGACCATTTTTCTTCCATGAGAACCCTGTGAAGCTTGCAAATTACCTAAATATGCCTGAAACGTATGCTGTTGCTGTTGTCGTTTTGATGAGTTGATGGGTGGAGAGCGGGCACTGAACAGCTGACCATTATTGCCTCTTCTCGTTCCATCTTGGTCTAAACATTTATAACACATAAGGAGGGGAAACCACGAGGCCTGTAAACAGTAAATTAATATGAAACAAATATAAAGGTATGTGTTACCTTATACTTATTGAAGGCTATTGGGTAACGCGTATATTAATGTGCTGCACTGGTCTTGTAAGATATTTTGATATAATAGACAACAGTCTCAACAGTAACGTACGGAATGGCCAACTTGAATAATCTTGATCAACAGCTTGTTGTACGTTTTACCACATTTAATATGTCACAATACAACATAAGTGTACTTCACTTCTTTTGAGAGCATATGATGATATGACGTTACATCAGTCATACAAATGTGTTTCATCATTGAAACAGACCAGAAGGCCCTGTCGTTCCTTTAAAAGTCCAACATGAAAAACGCACGAGTCGCACGTTATGCAATTAATTTGCAAATATATGACTATATTATTCGACCTATTGAGGGCAAGTCCAATGTGCTTGCAGATGTTCTGTCGAGATGTACACAGACAGACCTGCCCGATTCTCAAGAATATGACATTGCTGCGACCCATTGACCAAGGTACAGTGCTGATTGTCTACAGATACCTCGCTAACTTAACAGCGCTATCTTGACAATATCCATAACCAGATACAGATTACCATTGTTATCAAGAGAAACAACTCAAGTAATTTGAAGTCATGATAACAGACGTTTTATGTGAATACATTCAAATCGGGCTCTTTGTCATATCTTAATGGCAATCCTTCACAAAATGACTGGGATGCAGAACTTTAAAAAGATCATATTTCCTATTCCAGCAGCCGAACTTCAAAATATTGGGCTCAGAGACTGTGACACTCAAGAGGCAACATATGAAAAGAAATCTCACACAGGAAGCAATTGATTCGATACGCCTATGGAGAACTTCGCCGTTTGAACATTCTTTTTTGTTATTACTTAAACCAGTTATGTATCTCTAAAGTGCTAAAATTACAAATAGTAATCTTTCACACTAATGAAAGATGAACCTATCATTGATGACACTCAGTAACTTTAGTTAATCAGTTTTACACAATGCTACAGACAACACACACACGATCATGTGGACATTTATATTAACGTAATTATTATACTTACTTAATGCTATTTAATTAGTTAGATCTTTCATTTCATTCATCTTTTAATTAAATGCATTCAGATATTTCATTTTCCAAAACTTCACAATTTCATTATCATATTTCTTCACATTTTCATTCATTTTTCTCATTTTTCCATGTTCCTGACTAAATTCCATAGACTGTTGATTAGGTATGACATAGACTGGACGGTAACTTTTACATTTTCTAACAATTGCTTCCTATATGGAAAACTTTCAGTTTTCGCTGGGGGGCGGGGTAAAAGTGTTACCTATCATTTTGCTCACAGGCTTGTAATTCATTGCTGTGCGCAATGGAGCAGAACGCGAATACGCTTCGAGTGTAAAAGCGTGTGAGTTGTGGAATGTGTGTGACACAGGTATTTAGTGTATGACGTGGACAGGGTCTGCTGCGGGGGGAACGAAGGTTATCGTTAGGACAGTTGAGTTTGGCTTGTGTTTTCGAAGTGTACGGATATTTATGTGAGAGCGACAGACCAGTGTTTATTGTTATAAAATATTTCAGAGTCAGGATAATTGACTCAATTCATTATGATGTGTGCCTGATTGTATGTGGCTTAAGGAGAAATACAGTAAGTGATTTGAATCAATACGGATTTGTAAAGTATGAAGGCGTTGTAGACTATACATAGACATTCTGACTTTAAACCGGCACAACGACATTATTGCTTATGGCATCTTTTCTGTTTGACTGCAACTGGTCCAGCAGCTCTGAGTTTCACCTTCAGTCTTGCTACTACTAGGTGATGATCACTTCCCACATCTGCGCCTCTTCTTACTTTCACGTCTTGTAGTGCATGTCTCCATCTGCCATTGATCATTATGTGATCTATCTGGTTTTTGTCTCGTCCGTTTGGTGATTCCCATGTTAACTTGTGCACTTCTTTGTGTTGAAAAAGTGTTCCTCCGATGACCAGGTTGTTAATACTGCAGAAGCTTATTAATTTGTCCCCATTCTCATTTACTGTTCCACTGCCGCATTTCCCCATTACTCTTTCGTTATAATTATTGTGTGTTCCAACTTTCGCATTTAGGTCTCCCATTACTATAATAAGATCGTACCTGGGTACAGTTTCCATTTCCTTTTGTACCTGTTGATAGAACTCGTCCTTAATCTCTTCGTCGCTGTCATTTGTTGGTGCATAACATTGTATAATTGTATTTCGTGGAGTGGTCCATATGAAATTATTCAAAATTGACAGATGTTGATTACATTCTTGACGTGAAAGGCAAGAATAAAACCTTTCACATCAACATGCTCAAACAGTTCTATGATAGACCTGAATATCTCAAACCTATCGTAGATGCTGTTAATGAAGTAATCACTGATCATCCGACATCTTACTCTTCACTATCAGTGATTCAAGAAGAACCCACTTCTTTTCATGATGTACCTTTGCAACTTCCTGTCATGTCTCTTTACCCGACAGAATCATGGGTAAATGTATCTATTTGTCCGGATCTATCCAGCGAACAACAATCTCAAATTCTTTCTATTCTAGAGTCATATCAGCAAGTTCTGTCTAATATTCCAGGCCGAACGTCTATAATCATTCACGATATTAGACTCACAGATCACAAACCTATTAAATTAAAGCCTTACCCTATCCCTATCCACTTTCAGGATCAGGTTGAAAAAGAATTAGGCCAAATGTTACAGCTTAACATTATTGCTCCATCAGAGTCTGCTTATTCTTTCCCAATGGTTATAATCAAGAAAAAGGATAATAATATCAGATTATGCATGGATTTTCGTAAACTCAATTCCATAACGGAGTCTGACGCGGAGCCAATGCCAATTCTTGATGAATTACTGTCAAAACTTTCGAAAGCAACCTACTTTAGCAAATTTGACTTAGCCAAGGGATATTGGCAAATACCTCTCACGGAAAAAAGCAAAACCGTTCACTGCTTTCGCTACCCCTAAGGGCCTCTTTCAGTGGAATTTCATGTGCTTTGGCTTTATAAACGCACCAGCGACTTTCGTTCGGATGATGAGGAAACTATTTTCTCATAGGTCTGATATCATCTCCTATATAGATGACATTTGTTTGTTCCACAACTCTTGGGACGAACATGTTTCTGGATTGAAATCTCTTCTCGAAATTCTTCGCTCTAATAATCTGACAGCGAATCCTTCGAAAGTTCACATAGGTTTCAAAGAAATTTCTTTCCTAGGTCACAGAGTGGGCTATGGATTTCTGAAAACTGAGGATAAAACTATCTCGAAGATTCTTAACCTATCAATTCCTAAGACTAAGAAGCAGGTGCGGAGTCTTCTCGGCCTTATACAGTTCTACAATAAATTTATGCCTCATTTATCTTCTGTTACGTCAGTTCTATCTGAGTTAACTAAAAAAGGCTCCCCTAATAGAATTGTCTGGACGGAGGCCTGCAACATAGCTCTAGTCCATTTAAAGCATTACTTTTCATGTGCACCAATTTTAAAACTCCCTGATCCTCATCTCCCATTTATTCTCAGGACAGACGCTTCGATGTACGGTATTGGTGGCTCCTTAATGCAAGACGTAGATGGAATGCTTCATCATGTGATGTATGTGTCGAGGAAGCTCACAAAGACAGAAACCAGATATCCAATTATTGAGCGCGAGCTTCTCGCGATCATATGGGCTGTCACAAAGCTTCAGCGTTACCTTCTTGGTTCTCGTGTTACCTTATACTTATTGAAGGCTATTGGGTAACGCGTATATTAATGTGCTGCACTGGTCTTGTAAGATATTTTGATATAATAGACAACAGTCTCAACAGTAACGTACGGAATGGCCAACTTGAATAATCTTGATCAACAGCTTGTTGTACGTTTTACCACATTTAATATGTCACAATACAACATAAGTGTACTTCACTTCTTTTGAGAGCATATGATGATATGACGTTACATCAGTCATACAAATGTGTTCAGTAGCAGCCATAAGCATTAATGTCGTTGTGCCGGTTTAAAGTCAGAATGTCTATGTATAGTCTACAACGCCTTCATACTTTACAAATCCGTATTGATTCAAATCACTTACTGTATTTCTCCTTAAGCCACATACAATCAGGTACACATCATAATGAATTGAGTCAATTATCCTGACTCTGAAATATTTTATAACAATAAACACTGGTCTGTCGCTCTCACATAAATATCCGTACACTTCGAAAACACAAGCCAAACTCAACTGTCCTAACGATAACCTTCGTTCCCCCCGCAGCAGACCCTGTCCACGTCATACAATAAATACCTGTGTAACACACATTCCACAACTCACACGCTTTTACACTCGGAGCGTATTCGCGTTCTGCTCCATTACGCACAGCAATGAATTACAAGCCTGTGAGCAAAATGATAGGTAACAGTATGTTATAAGGCACTCGTAGGAAATAAAGAAGTAGAACACTAGACAACAGAAAAACAACAGACATGAGTGGCTTAGCCAGGATTTGAACCCTGGACTAATGACCTGTCATTGAAACATCCTTTTTGGGGGGATGCGTAGATGGCAGGGAGGACAGTGTGATTCGCTTGCATAGCTAGGCGGTGTTGTCGCACGGAAGGTCCAGGGTTCAAATCCTGGGTAAGCCACTCATGTCTGTTGTTTTTCTGTTGTCTAGTGTTCTACTTCTTTATTTCCTACGAGTGCCTTATAACATACCTTTATATTTGTTTCATATTAATTTACCATCTTGGTCTACCCTGTTCAACCTGAAAGTTGGTTATAATTGGAGTATTTAGTGTCATTTTTTAAACTAATTTTGTATTCAATTTAAATAACTATTGTCTTTTGCAGTTGCTGATTTTTATTTATATTAGTATTTGTTCATTTTATTTTCTCTTTTGTAATGTTTATAGATAACTATTGTCCTTTACACTTGGTTTTAATTTGTATTAGTATATATATATATATATATATATATATATATATATATATATATATATATATATATATATATATATATATATATATATATATATATATATATATATATATATATATATTCTTTTAAGTATTGATTGTGCATCTCTTGGGGCATCTATACTTAAAACCTTATCACCTGTCATGTCTATATTGTGATTTCTATAGTAAGTTTTTAATTCAAGCCTTTGTTGTTCGTACTTTTTACAGTGGATCAGGTAGTGGTCTATGTCATTCTCTTCCTGCCATTCTTGGCAGTGTGGTTCTTCTATCATAAAGTATGCTGAACGAGACGGAGACGCCACAGTTTTTTGTTTGATGGTATCTTTAATTCTTCTCTGACCTGGCACGTCCTCGTTGGTTCTTTCAGCAGTTTGAACGCGTGTCTGCCTTTTCTACTTTTCTTCCATGTTGTCTTCCATTCCTCGTTTATAGTTATCTTCACTTGGCTCTTGATCTCCGACCTTCCCAGTCCTGCTCTTATAGTGTTTTTACTTGTTCTTCCATTCTTGGCGTTCTGATCTGCCAACTCGTTACCAGCAATACCTATGTGTGCAGGAACCCACACTAGCCTCACACTACATCCTCTGTTCCCTAGTGATGTATTAATTGCTAGAATTTCTTCCTTTATGTCTGGCCGGCTACATTTACCTGGGTGTTCTAGTGCTTGTAGTGATGATAGTGAGTCTGTAAATATCGTAACAGCTTCTGGTGGGTTATCTTCGATTATTTCTAAACTTTTAAGAATTGCTACCATCTCTGCGGTAAAAATCGAAGCCCCTTCAGTTACACTGTAGCTCTTTTTTATTCCCAATTGTGGTATTACAACTCCGGCACCTAGTTGCCCACTATCACCCTTGGATCCATCAGTGTAGACGGCCAGACTTTGTTTAGTTAGTTGATCTATGAACTTTCTACTTATCATTTTGGCTTCCTTATCTTCTATGTTTTGTTTGATCTTTTCAGTAAGTGAGTAAACAAAACAGTAGGTATGATTTTCAGCAAAAGAAATTTTTAAAAAAATAACAAAATCAATATAACCATTAAAGGACAGAAAATATGTACATCCTTAACAACAAGATTTCTGGGCATAACTTTAGATAAACAACTAAATTATAATAAACATATAGATAATTTAGTAGAAAGCTGTAGGGGGCCCCTAAATATACTAAGGATAGTAAAAGGTAATGGATGGGGGGCCAGCAATAAAATAATGCTTATGTTTTACAAGTCTTTCATCAGGGGGAAACTGGATTATGCCAGCATAGTCTATGACTCAGCTGCAGCTTCTAACAAAGCAAAACTGGACAGGATTCAAAATGCAGCCATGAGAACCATTACAGGTGCATTCATATCAACACCAGTAGAAGCGCTAGAGGTAGCTCCTGGCATACCACCCCTTGGTCTAAGACGGAAAGAACTCAGATTAAATTATTGGAGTAAAGTAGCACAAGAAGTGACCCACCCAGCACATAAAGCATTTGTCAAAAACCAACCAAGTGTATGGGACGTCCCCTTAAACAAAGATAGATATCCAACAGGGTGGAGAACTATAGAAGATCTAACGCAGCTCAAAGAACTATCAAACACAATTTAAAATAGTAATAAATATAGAAGCAAAATACCACCCTGGGAACTAAAAACACCAATCATAGACTAATCGTATGCTGCACCTCAACTTGAGAATATATAGCACCATGTGTTCATTCAGCAAGATTGGGCACTGCCAAACTGGGGGATTAGAAGCGCGCCGCGCAGGCTTTATAACAGAACTAAAATGCGTTGTGAAAGAGTGAAAGTGTGATTTCAGTAGGAGAGTTAATGTTAATGTTAATCAGAATCGACGTCATTGCACTCCGGGCAAACCCATTGGTGCTACGTTTCCCTCAGCAAATGTCGAAGGGTATAAATGCTAATTGTTTTTGTTGCGCACTGGTTGTATACACGCCGGATGCGTCATCTCATACATACATCCCTGCTGGTCTTACGTTTGATGCCAAATTCCAGCAGTCTTAGCCTTGATGATTCATAGATTGCAGTGTCATTCTCTGATCGGCGATCATGAATTGTCTTCAGTATTTCTCTCTGATCCATGTTCAATTTTATTAGAATAAAATTTCGTTGAGCTGTGTTATTAATTGGTGAAAACCGTTTTAAAATAGCGCCTAAACAACGAATTTATTGTTTATTGTAATGGAGTGACTACTTTATGGACACCCTGAATATTGGAGTAGTGCTCTCAGCACACACGTCTCCAAGCGATCTTGAATGTTCAATTTTGATGCACCGGGTATCGCTCTTACTGACGCCGCTTTCTGACTGGGAGCACGACGTAATTGAATGTCTTCCGCTTCTTGAACACCTCTCTGATGCACGTAACACCAGATTAAAATCAAGAGCACTTCATATGAGAGTTTTGTTTTATCTTATCTCCTTTGAAAAGTTAATGTGTCTGGCTCACGCATGAATATTTGATGGTTTAGCAACTTTTATATAGCACGTCCCACGATGTTGGGTTTCTTTTTAAAAAATCTTTTATTTTTTTTTTTGAAGATGTGGCCTACATGAAAACTAGGATAAAAGTGCATGCACGTGATGTATGTATGTATGTATGTATGTAAATTTACTTTATGTAAATTCTAATGATTCTCCTATATGGCATGTTGTATTTTATTATATCATGTCAGTACATATCAATGTATTTTCTGGAGAATAAAGATTCTGATTATGTATGTATGTATGTGTGTATGTGTGTGTGTGTGTGTGTGTATCTGTCTATCTGTCTATCTGTCTATCTGTCTATCTGTCTGTCTGTCTGTCTGTCTATGAGTATGCCTGTCTGTCTATCTGTCCGTTTGTCTGTCTATTTCAGTGCTTGCCTAACAGCGTGTCCGTCTGTTCGTCTATCTTTCTAACGTTTCTGCTTTTTTGTGACCTTTTTTTGCAGATTTGTAACTCGGAGATTTGGCAATTGGGGGACGACCTTAGGGAAAAAAAAAAATATATATATATATATATATATATATATATATATATATATATATATATATATATATATATATATATATATATATATATATATATATATATATATATATATATATATATATATATATATATATATATATATATATATATATATATATATATATATATATATATATATATATATATATATATATATATATATATATATATATATTAGCAAGTCGAAAATTACGGTTATGATAAACAATTTATTTTGACCAAGTGAATTTCACCTGTTGAGAAACACGCAACATTTTGGTAACAGTGCAAATGCTCTATAATTAAAATGGCTTCTGTGTTGTCCTACTTCCATTAATCATTAATAGTTACACCTGCTGGTTTAGAAACAGAATATATTTTTTTTAAGTGACAAAGCCGCAGAATAAAAGACGTTACATGCCATTAAATACTACAGTCCATTATCTTTTGTGATTGTTAACAGTTGTTACGTTGCAATGACTACAACAAACAACAGCCTGCTTCAAATCTCAGAAATGAGGTATTTGAGAATAGTGGTCGAAGTGACAAGACGGGACTGGGTCCGCAACCAGACCATACGTCACAGCCTCAAAACCAGCCCCTGCAGTCCCGAGTGGAAAAGTCCTAGTTGCGATTATCTGGCAATGTCTGCAGAATGGGGGAAAACCAGCAACCACGACAAACATTGGAAACCAAGAGCCAAGGATCCAGACCTCCAGGACGACCCAGAGTTTGCTAGGAGGACAATATTAGACAATCTCTGAAGGACCGAGGACTGGAACCAGAACAAAAGGAAGATAGTCGATAGGATAGCATTGCTCTCTCTCTCTCTCTCTCTCTCTCTCTCTCTCTCTCTCTCTTTCTCTCTCTGGCAAACCTCGGCATTCCAAGGTAGAAGAGAAACGACTAAGTATGTAAATAGGTTACGTTGCATATTTTTTGTGGTCAGATACTTTATTTATTCAGTGTCTAATACACCAGCTCATGTTATCTATAGCATTTACATTCAGCACCTTGTCGTACCTGGGATTCAGCACCTTGTCGTACCTGGGAGTCTCTGAAGAGACAAAGAAACAATAGGAGAACTGCTCCCTCTGGCATGTCGTACGAGGCGACTAACACCAGGTTGTGCATGGGGCTGGAAACCTCATCACGTAAAACAAATTGCCACTGAAACCAGTGCTGCATGAGCGTGTAAATGCTTAGTGCAGACTTCCTGCAAGGGAACAAGATGCAGTGGTAGCTCTATGCTCCGTAAGGACCACAAAGGAAGATGAATGAATTAATTAATGATTTACATTTTTGTGCATATATTTTAATAATCCCATTTTACTGTTACTATTTTAGCTCTACATTTTTCTACACTATTGCGTAATTCAATTTTTTTAAAGTATGTGTACAATCACACAATCCCCCCGATCTTACGCTGTTCGATTAGCGCGTTTTCGATATAACGCTGTTTGTATTTTATGCCATTTTTATGTTATACTCTTTTTAAAAATCGATCTAACACTGAGCGCTAAACTCCATGGGAGGCAAGAATGTAACTCTCACATGTTCATCAAAATCATTCAGGGTAGTGGGATGGTCAAGAAGCATTGTCATTTCTAGGTTAATGAAGCGTGACCCCCAAAATAGAATACTGTTCTATGTTAATCCGTAACAAAGAACCAAAATATTAATCACTACAAGGTGTTTCAATAAGAGAAAAAGATGGCACAAGAAGCTCGATTCTTTTCTTTTTTTAAAGTCTCCTGAATATCCTCTGCACCCATTGACCAAACAGCCTGAGCTTCTACATCTGGAGCCAGATATTGTAATTTGAAGCGGGGGAGGGGAGGAGGAAGGGAAGGGGAGGAGATATGACCCTTACACAGAAAATATCGCGTTCCTATCTCATGCAGTTCACGAATATATTTATATAACCAGCTTGAGAGTTTTCATTGGGAATGCGGGAAAAATACCTTTGATCCTGGGGACACCGTCGTTTTAAATTCCAGCGGGAGAATGTCCGGAATGTCCCCTAGTTTAAGAAGATTTTCTTTTTTTCTTTTTTCTCCCACACCCGCCTAAATATATACCAAATAATCTTCTGAGATCTACCAGTTAATCAAGATCAACAGGTTGCCGACCTCTGATCTAGATTCTGCCGACGACCTTGACCTTCTCTCCCATAAGCGTAACCAGATGTAAGAAGAAAATTAAAGTTCTTGCTGAGAGGTCACAGCAAGAGGGTCTGAAAATACGCAGAGAAGAAAGTAATGAGACTGAATGCAGGAAGCGATAACCAGATTGCGCTTGAAGAAACACCTATACCAGATGTAGAATCATACATATGTTGTCATGATATAAAAATAAGGATATAAAACGGAAGAAGAGCTTTCTCTGCATTACGATATATAAAGACATCAAAAGAAATCAACTTGAACACAAAATTAAGAATCTTCAATTCAAATGTCAAGTCATTCCTGACTCTGAAACATAGAGAACTACAAAAAATAACAATCAAGCAGTTACAGACATTCATAAATGGGTGCTTGCTTACTGTCACAGGATGTTTTACAACTGTGACTCACCTGGGCTTCATAGGCAGCATGTATGGATATTAGGGGGTGAGTGATGGTCATTGTTGATGATGGCATGTGTATGACACGCAGCTAAACTAAAGATAGCCAGTCATGTGACTGAAGGCTGCGCAAGGGGATTGCGTGAGGATAGTTCAACCGGACAGTGTGTTTGGGGGAGACGTATGGAGAAGATTGATGGAGGATCTTCTCTGTCTGGCTTATACCTGCTAAGTTTTGCCCAGCGTGATGCTGGAGATATTTCAGACCGTTTAGTATTAGTTCTTTTGCAAGTCAGTGAGTCTTTTGACGTAGCGTCTCTGAGTATGTTGATCTCCGTTATATTTCAGTGCCAGTAGCGAGTTGTGCGCTATGTTGATTTTATGAACTTCGCAGGGTATTTCGATGATGTCGTTTAGGAATTGTTAGCCAGTTATTTTGGTTTAATGCATTCGCACTGTGCCCGTTGTAATCGTATGCTGATATTTGTTGGATTGTCGAATATATATATATACTGAAGCACATTAAAAACGCACCACCTGTATAATCCAGGAACAGAGTGTGAAATGTACGAGGGGCGTTCAGAAAGTAATCACGACATCGTTTTTCTCAACTAATAATAAAGATAGAAGCATGAAATTTTGCACACTTCAAATATGGCATGTGCCAATTGTGTGCACCAAACTGCACCGCAACCGGCCAAAAGATGCGGCTGCCCTAGACCGTTGAAATGGAGCGTGTTAGCAACTTGCATTATAAGCATCGAATTGTGATAGAATTTCTCGTTGCAGAGAAGGAAACTGTTGTGAACATTCACAAGCGTCTATGTGATGTGTATGGAAGTTTTGCAGTCGACAGGAGTACAGTCAGTCGCTGGGTTCAGTGAATCAAAGATTCAGGAAGTGGAGATACGGAGCTGCTTGATCGGCCGCGCTGTGGACGTCCTGCCACAGCCACCAACGCAGAAATGTTGAAATGCGCTGAGGGCATTATTCTTACTGATAGGCGAACCACTACTCAACAATTGGTCTTACAGCTGTCAGTCAGCATTGCTAGTGCAAATGCAGTTATAACCCCTCTCGGATTTTCTAAGGTTTGCGACAGATGGGTTCCTCGAAGTCTCACAAATGATCACCGATTGCAAAGGAAAGCAATTTCTTCTGAATTGTTGGAGCGTTTCAATGCTGATGGAGAGAACTTTTTGGCTAAGATCGTTACAGGTGACGAAACCTGGGCACATCATTTTGAACCTGAGACAAAAAGACAGTCAATGGAGTGGCATCATCCGCAATCACCACGAAAAAAGAAATTCAAGACAATTCCTTCAGCTGGAAAGGTCATGATCACTGTCTTTTGGGACATTGAAGGTGTGATTCTTGTGGACGTTATGCCAAGAGGAGAGACAATCAATTCGCAAGCTTACATTAAGACATTGAGAAAACTCAATCAACGTTTTCGCAGAGTTAAGCCGCACAAGAATCCAGCAGACCTGCTTCTCCTTCACGACAATGCGCGCCCTGAAACAAGTCTGGCAACACGGGAAGCACTCACCAAATTGGGTTGGACTGTACTACCCATCCACCCTATAGTCCCGATTTGGCACCCTCTGATTGTCATCTATTTGGTCCACTTAAAGATGCACTCCGTGGGACAACGTTTGGAGATGATGAAAGAGTGATTTATGCAGCGAAGAAATGGCTACATGATCAAAACAAAAATCTGGTACGGGCTAGGAATACATGCACTTGTTTTGCGCTGGCATAAAGCCGTACAAGTTGATGGGGATTATGTTGAATAATACCGATGTTTACATGACATATCCATGTATATTGTGTATAAATTTCATGCTTTTTGAATAAACAGCTCCTGAGAAAAACGATGTGGTGCATTACTTTCTGAATGCCCCTCGTAAATATAAGTGTTTACAAGTTTACATATTTGGAATCTTTATTCATTTTCCTATGAATCCATGCTGGTCATTAATTTGTACATTTGATTGTTATGAAATTCATTGCATTCTGTGCAGGCAAGGGAGAAAACCAAAAATGCAAGCAATAAAAAAATTCATTCACACTATCCTCAGTATCTGGTATGTCCACTGTGTGCTTGCAAACAAGCTTGGCAGTGGCTCCGCATGGAACGCACAAGTCTCTGAAGGAAATTCCGGGGAATAAAGTCCCATTCACGTGTAAGAGCAGCTTCGAGCTGTTGCAGATTAGCTGGAGAACCTTGCCTGTAGACTATGCGTCCAAGCTCGTCCCACAGATGTTCTATAGGGGACATGTCTGGTGATAGGGCAGGCCAATCAATCGTCACAATGTTCTGCTGCTGTAGATATTGCTGCGTAATGCATGCGGTGTGCGCACGTGCGTTATCCTGCTGGAGAAGCTACAAGTCTGGATAATTTGTGAACGCAGGAGCAACCAATGCATCCAGAACCTCATCTTGATAGGTCACAGCATTAACATTTCCACGGAAGCCGTGAAGAGGCAAGCGATGGTGAAAACTGAATCCTCCCCAAATGTGAATACTGCCACCTCCAAATAGGTTGTGCTGACGAACACAGCAATCTGCAAAGCGCTCTTCACACCGTCGCCAAATCCGCATACGTCCATCAGCAAAGGATATGTTGAATCTGCTCTCGTCTGTGAATAGGACAGCATTCCACTGCAGTCTGGTCCATCTGACATGTTGCTCTGCCCATTGCAGGCGCTGCTGACGATGTCTGTGAGTCAAGTTTGGCCCAACATAAGGTCGCTTGCAGTAAGGCCTGTATCTCTGAGTCGTCGTATGACTGTCATTCGAGAGACTTGCCCACGTCTACCCACTATTGCTCTTGCTGTTTGACTTGCCGGGAGAGAACGATTCCTTAGGTGACTCAGCACAATATGACTATCTTGCGCAGGGGTAGTAACTCGTGGTTGGCCACTCCGAAGTCTATCCCGAGCACTGCCAGTGGTTCCGTAACGTTTATTGAGACGTACAATAGTGCTGTGGTGGCAATTCATCCTTCTAGCAATGGCCCGCGAGCTCATTCCGGTCTCCAACATACCAATGGCTCGTTGGCGGTCGTATTCAGATAGTCGTGGCATTTCAAGCACATGTACTGGGTGTTTTGTCTCAACGGCCTTTTTATACCGAGTATACTGCCACAACGCGTTCACATTTTCAGGGTCATAGCTGTTAGGAATCGTGTTGCGCGTGTAACTTTCATTGTTTTCATGTAGTCTGTACACAAACCCGTGGGTTGAATCATGCACTTTCCATTCCAGCAGCCATTCGCTCTCTACCTCATGACAAACACGGGGAAAATCCATTCCCACACTTTTTTTTCCAGCTTCTCGGCATCAGTATATATAATAGTGGTGCGTTTTTAATGTGCTTCAGTATATATTGAGATTGCCAGACCTTATAAGAGTTGTTCTTTATATATGGTGTCTCTAAGATTGTTTAGAGTGTGACCTCTCGCATTATAGCGCGAGCCTTCTTTATAGGACTCTAGTCGCAGTGTGGTGTAGCGTTAACTACTTTCAGTCATGTATGCTCCCCCAAACGCTACACACACTTATTAGCTGCAATATTTATATACAGCACTTATTCATGCGACAATTACACTAGAAGGATTTAAATGGTACAACAAGGTCACCAATGATGAACTGATGACAAGAACCAGACAAGTGCCCAATGGAACCAAGACATGAGAAGAAGACGCTGGCGAGGGACTGGAGACACACTGAGGAGATCTGTTGATAGCATTACCAAACAGTCCTCGCTCTGAAATCCTCAGGGTCAGGGAAGCAGAGTAGGACCGATGACAACACACTGAGAACAGAGCTGGGAAACGGAAATGAAAATGAGACGAAATGGAATTAACTTAATTTGATGTCACGTGACAGGAAGTTAACAAGAGGTAAAAGTAGTCCCATAGCAGATGACGCCATAGGGGAGTGAAGTAATAGAGGCTTCACACTGCTAGGTCCAGCATCGGGAGGTGGGGGTGATCAGTTCCCTTCCTTGTTGCCTTTCCCTTCCCTAACCCATGAGCAGAGATCAGGTACCCATTTACAGCTGAGTAGATTTGTTTCAAACCCGGTACCTTAACCGTGAGAGGCCAGCGCCCTAACCACTCGGCCAATCGGACGATCCCAGTGACCGAAGTACTTGGCACAAAATTATTAAAGGCCTCCTGGGCGACTTGAAGGATAATGTTTGGATTGACTTAACTTCTGGCGCTGGGATAGCAGCAACATACTTCTCTCAAACACTGGAACCTCTTTCTCTTAGTTTCTCTCTGTATATACTTGTATTTTTTAACACTACAGCATTTTTTGCGACCAGTCGTTAGTAAATACGTTTATAACAAAACATGACGTTCGTTTTAATTTAGACACATCTATACTACTAAGCCCCGTGTAGTTCTCGGGGGATGGCGGGGGGGTGGGGGGGGGGCGGGGGGGGGGGGGATGTCTCTAATGAGAGAAATCAAGAATAGGTCTGCTGCTCCCTCAGGCATGTCGTACAAGGCGACTAATATGAGGTTGGGCATGTGTGACAAGTCAAATCTTCGATCGTTACATTTTTCTGTGACCTCCTTCATTTTCTCTCCTTTGCTCTTCCTTTTATTTTTTCTCATCCGCTCCTTATCGTTGTTTCGCTTTCATCGTCCAAAATTATCTTATCACATCTTGTCACACCTCTCATCCAATTCTCTCTCCTGGTTATTTTCTCCTTTGTTATCGGTGACGCGTAGCGAAGGAGTGGACGAAATCAGTTGTGCTCTTTTCATCAATTTCGTTCTCTCCTGCATTACTAACTTATTTTTTCTTCCTCACTCATCGTCCTATTATTTGGCATATTTTATGCACTTATATTTTTGCTTTGACCACTACCTCTACTTGTTTATGTTTCACCAGGTGAATCGTAGTATTAAGACAGGTCAGCGGATAATACTTTTATCACTTAAGTCGTTTAGCCACCGTTAATAGAGACGATCTTTGTTGACACAAGGTGGTAGCGCATGTTCAATGGAAAAAGAGCCTGATTGGCTGTCTAAGAAATCCGTCTGAGGAGTACGCAAACGCAGGTGATAATATGTAATCACTTCCGTGGACCATCTATGTAGCATTAGTACGGATAACCTGTCAGAGGAGACAATATGGGCGGAAGACATTAGCCAGGAAATAAGTTCATCGATGTGTTTGTGAGTTTGTATAAATACAATCAGAAGTATTATTGCCATATTTGAAAGAGGTCACGAGTTTAAATTTTAAAATTGATATTTTAAAACACTCGGGGGATATTAATGATTTAACACCCCGACCCACATAGTTCTAAAGAGCTTACCGTTGGTTTAATTTGAGAGCCGGAATAGACTTTGGCTTTCATTGGCAAGTTGGTCTAAAATACCAATCTGGGACTTGAACTGAGACATGGAAATATAATCTAGCGAAATCGGAGACACAGATCAGACTGCATCGCAACGTCAAATTAGCAACTCCCAGGAGCCAAAGAGAAATCGGACTAGTTTTCGAGAATTAATAGTGATAGATCAAAGTATTTGGGCGTTTTTATAACTTACAAGAGAACCCGCAATTTTAAATACCAAGACTGGAAACTTTAGGAATCAGAGCACCCGTCATAAGAGGAATACTAAAATTTCCCCCACCAAGTGTTCGAAGCATCTAATCCAAGTTCCTGTGTCCATTCATCTGTGCCAGGAGATTGTCTTCCCAAGTAATTTGGGGTAAGTTGTGAACATATATTTTACAAAAGTGAATGTGACACGTTATTTGCTAAGCGGTTATACAAGTCATTCGAGGCTGGCAACCTCAAAATATGAAAATAGTTCCATCCTAAACCACTACAGCAAGCGCTGGTGATTGCTTCTTGCTAGTCGTACAGAGGTGGCCCCAGACTCCGAGCATGAGTAAGTGAATGATGATTACATCACATTTGCACAGCGTGTATAGTATCATTTTGTGAGAATATGTAACTTGTTAATTATAAGTCAGGCAAGACATTGCACTCGCGCTGTCCAGACACATTTTCTCCATTTAAGTTACCAGAAGAATAACGGTGATTTCTAAATCATATTCCCAGAGTTATACTGTGTATACTCAGGGAGAATAATTATTCAGAGAGGCTAACATTGGTGGGTGCACAGCGAGACAATGCGCCTGTTAATCTTCAGCCCACAAATGTACTTATCAGAGGTATTAGCTCTTTTATTTTTCCTAAAGTTCGTGGTTTGAAGCTACAAGACGATTCTTAGTACCAGACCAGTTTGAAGTAAGAATCTTTGGCACTATTTTTATGATTCAAGATCTGTGTTCGACACCAACTATCTAAAGTGGACACGTTGTGAAGACACCCACCTTGACATTAGGAGTGAAGTTCATCTAGACGCCTCTAGAGGAGAGTCCTCATCAAACGATTGACAACGACCCATTGCAGTACTCAGCAGGTTAAGTTATTTGTAACAGACACAAGCAACGGACAATAATAACCATCAGTCCCCATTTAAGTCTCAGTGAAGACAAAGTTTAAAAACCTCTAAAGTTACTTACACGGCGGGAAATGAAAAAGGTTAAGAAAGAGGTTCCTGAAGCAGCATGGCAATACAGTATGGTGAATAAAAATATTAGAAAGAAAATGAAACAGGCCAAAGAAAAATGGCTAGCTGATCAATTTGAGTCCATTAATACGGAGCTAATAAAAGGTAACAGCAAGGCAGCTTCTGACACATTAAGAAGACTATCAAAACCCCAACACCCAGGGTAACTGTCATAGAAGAAAGCAATGAGGCTCTGCTCAATGAAAAAACAGCTGTAATGAGAAGGTGGACAGAATACACTGACAAACAACATTTTTCTTTCTTATATAAGAATAAGTGTTCTTATGTCAGTTTTTTGCGCTGATTTCAAATTTGAAATCCGTTTATCTCTATCACGTCAGGTTTTTAAGATATTTGTGAATACATATATTTTTGGGAAACCGTTATGTGCTCCGTTTCATTTTTACTACATAACTTATTAAAAATTAATAAAATGCAAAATAATTCCACTTTTTATACTGCTAAAAGATGCATGACATATGTTACGCTATTTTTCCAATAGTTACTGTATTTTGAAATAATTCTGAGCGAAATATGGCTTCTAGAAGTTGTAGAAATTCAGCTGATCTGTTCTGTTACGTGTGCGGATATTTTACCGATCGTGTTCACCAGAAAAACTTTACACCATTACTAAAGAAAGCATATGAACTTTATTTCGATTCGAAAGTTGATGATGCAAATAAATCTTGGAAGCCAAATGCAGTTTGTTCGACTTTGTGCAAATACATTGGCAGGTTGGTTACGAAAATCGCCGAAGCATAAGTCGATGCCTTTTGGAGTGCCAGTAATATGGCATGAACAAGACAAATCACGCTACTGATTGTTACTTCTGCTTGACAAATATCCATGGTTTCACTTTTAAAACTAGAAAGTCTGTGGTTTATCCAAATATTGAATCGGTTTCGAAACCAGTGTCTCGTGATCCAATCACGTGTCCGATCCCAGTTCCACCAGAACAATATCCGTTGGACGTCAATGAACCATCAGAAAGTGATAGTTTACCTGCTTCAGAAACTAATTCTGACTCGGATTATATACCGGTGAATGATGGTGTTCACTTAATTAACCTTTCAGATCTAATACGTGATCTCGCTCTTACCAAAGGACAAGTGGAATTACTCGGTTCGCGACTCAAAGAATGGAATCTTTTAGCGCCCAATACTTTGATATCTAAATTTCGTCATAGACACAGAGAACTTGTTCAATACTTTGAGATGGATGATGACATTTGCTATTGCAAAATTCCAGTCGCCTACTCTGTTCATATGAAAGAAACTTATGACAATATGGCTATACTTTTGGCAAAAATAAAGTACAATGACTACCAATGGCGGATTTGTGGAGACCTAAAGGTCATTGCAATTCTCACGGGCATGCAGACTGGGTATACTAAATTTTGTTGCTTCCTATGTGAATGGGACAGCCGCAACAGACAGGAACATTATGCAAGAAAGGTGTGGCCTATCAGGGATCGTATGCAGCTCGGGCATAAAAATGTAATACACGAGCCATTAGTTAACAAAGACAGCATCATTTTAACACCGTTACATATAAAGTTGGGGCTCATGAAGAATTTCGTAAAAGCATTAGATAAAATGAGCAAAGCTTTCACTTATCTTCGAGAAAAGTTTCCGCAAGTTAGCGATGCAAAGATAAAGGAAGGTATCTTTGTAGGACCTCATATTAGGAAAGTTATTGCAGACAAACAATTCGAGAACTTGTTACATGGTAGTGAACTTCACGCATGGATGGCATTCAAATCGATCGTCGATAACTTTCTGGGAAATCACAAATCTGTCGACTATGTGCATATTGTTAAGCACTGCATAGATGCATACAGAATTATGGGCTGTAACATGTCCCTCAAAATCCATTTGCTCGATTCGCATCTTGACTTTTTCCCTGACAACCTTGGCGAAGTCAGCGATGAACATGGAGAACGATTCCATCAAGATATCGCCGTAATGGAGTCACGTTATCAAGGACGGTGGAGTGTGACCATGCTTGCCGATTATTGTTGGATGTTTCATCGCGATGTACCACATGCCATTCACCGACGAAAGTCGACTGCAAAGAAATTCAAGCCTACATAACTATTATACTTCTTGTACAAATGATGTTATAATACTGTATGCGTTGTTAAAAAACTTCAATTGCGTATTTCTCGAGATCCCGACCTGATAGAGAAAAACGGTTTGCAGATTTAAAAACAGCGCATTAAAATTGACCAGAAAAACATAGAAATGTTAGAGAAAGAAAAAAAAAATTTTTTTTGTTAGCCAGTGATATTGTAAAGAATTATATAACTGTAAACTCGACTTTGACTATAGCATATTAAACAACATTAAGTGTGAAAACAGGGAACTCGGAAATGCAGCAATATTACGGGAAGTGGAAGAGGCTATATGTTCGATGAAAGGAGGGAAGTCACCGGGTGTGGATAATATCCCAGCAAAGCTCTTGAAATATGGAGGACCAGATATAGTAAAAATCATGACAACAATTTGCCAGAAGATATGGAGTACAAAAAAATGGCCAAAAGAGTGGACGCAGTCATTAGTAATACCGCTTCCAAAGAAAGGAAATCTAAAAATGTGCAAGAATTACAGAACCATTAGCCTTATTAGTCATCCAAGTAAGGTGATGTTAAGGATACTTTTGAACAGAATAAAACAGAAATCAGAAGAAATCTTGTCCGTTGTTGTTGTTGTTGTTGTTGTTTTCGTCTACTATGTTGCTGTAATACCCTGTTCAACCTGAAAGTTGGTTATAATTGGGGTATATTGTGTGTTAGGTTCTTCGGTGCTAGTCGTCTGTTAGTCCTGAAAAGGACTGGTCCTGAAAAGGACCACTAGCTGGTTGACTGGTTTTCTCTTCGTTGCTTGTCGGTCGTGGCGTGTTCATGGTGTTCATTTCTTCCTTCCTATCTGTCTTGTGTCGTTTTGTTAGTTTTTGCTTTCCTCGTTTCTGTTTCTCTTGTCTTCCTGCTTTCCTGTATCTGTAATAGTGCTTTTTCTATTATTGCTGGTAGAAGTTTTTCAAGTGTTTCTTCGATGACTTCCTCGTCTGATTGCTCGTTTGTTTTGGCCGCTCTTGTGTTTGATGTCATTTCCTCAATGGCTCTTCGCTCTGTTTCGATTCTCTTGAGAATTTTGGAGTTTTCTTCCGTCAGTTCTGTCAGCCTCTTTACATCTGCTTCTATCTGTTGCTGAATGCTTTTCATGTCTTTCATCATTTCTCTGACGTTCTGTATATCTATTACGTCTTCACCGCTGTCCTTTTCGTCTCCGGGAGCCTGCTTGCTTCTGTTTATGACCTGTAGTTTCATTTCTTTGACTTCAGCGGTCAGCTTGTGTATCTGTCGTCTATCAATTATGCGCTGTTTTTCTGCAACATCCGTAGCCACTCTGTGTTTTGCCTCTTTGAAAGGTATGTTTTTGGACACGGCCTCCTTCAAGATGCTCTTTGTTTCCTGAAACACAGGGCAGCCTCGGTACCTTGCCCCGTGGTTTCCATGGCAGTTTGCACAGGTACGGTTTGCATTAATTGATTTGTAGTTGTGGTCCTCCTTCGCCCTGGGGCAGTCGCCATATTGGTGGTTTCCCGCGCAATATCGACAGACAGCGTCTCTCCTGCATGTTTTCTTGGTGTGTGAAAACTGTTGGCAGTTAGAGCACTGCATGACCGGAGGTATATATGGTTCTGTCCTTTTTGTTGATGTTTCGAGCGTCAGTCTCTCGGGTCTTGTCGATCCTTCTACCGTAACTATCATCAGGTTGGTATCTTTCTTGGCCCAGGTTTTTAGCCTTTCGACCTGCGTGACTTTAAGATTTGCGTTTTCAGCTTGAAGGCGTCTGTGGACCTCGCCTTCGGAACTTCTGGTATCCACCCCTCTGATGACCAACTTCTTTGTTGTCTTGTATTTTTCCACCACCACTCTTATTTGGTGGGGCAACTGGATTTCCTTTGGACCGGATTCCAGTTCGATCATCAGCGAGGTTGTTTTGTCTGTGTTGTTGAGCGAAAGCACGACTCCCTTTTCGTGCTTCCCTACTTTGGCGATACCTCTCCGTCCAGTTATCACCTCGAGGATGTTGATCACTTTGTTGTCGGGTAGGGCCCTGAGTGAGGCCTCACTTCCTGACGTCTGGGTGATCTTTACGATCCTCTCCTGTATCGTTTCTGTGTTGTTTGTCTTTTTAGTGTTTGGTCTTTGTTTCCTTCTACAGGCTTGGTTCGAATCTTGTTCCTGTTCTTTGTTATAAGGTGTCATATCTTGCGTCTGAGCCCTTGAGTTGTCAGCTGTTGTTTCCTCAGGACCAGGAATGGTATCTTGCTTCTCGGTGGTATCGATGTCCAGCACGCCTGGGGCTACTTCTATTATCGCTTCTTGAGGAGCGAGCCTAGGGATCTCGTTTCCGTCATCAATTCTTCGAAGTGCATCTAATATGGTCTCTGCGATATCTTCCTCTTGTACCTGTCTGTGTTGAGGAGCTATCACTATCACTTCTTTCATAGTGCTTGCAGGTGGGTCTGCTGTCATCTCGGCATCGTGTGGAGGTGTCATCGTTGTCTGGTGCAGCTTCTCTGTGGTAGACCTTGTTTCTGGGTATGGTGGTGGCAGCTTGGATCTAAGCTCCTGTTTTCTTTTCTCTATTCTTTCCGTCGTCTGCTCCAGCTGTCGTAACGCTCTCAGTATTTCTTTATGTTCTGGGTCTTCTTCATCTAGGCAAGGAGTCGGGCCACTCAGACTTTCAGTCGGGTCGACGCACGTCACAGCTAACTCCGTCGTGTCAGGAGTTATAGAAGGGCCGGTCCCGGCACAAGTACTTGGGGCAGTCTTGCTCTCTGGCTGTCTGTCATTGTTGGTTGTGGTATTGTGATTACCCTGGCTGTTCTGCGCTGGTGGGCTGGTGTAGACCTTCCTCTTTTTAGCGTGTGGTTTATGTCTGGTCATTTTGACGATACTGCGATCTTTTCTCGGATAGTGGCGTCCTGAGAAGGACGTTGGTGTCTTCCTTGAGCTGAACGTATCGATGAAACAAGCAATCGAGAAATCTTGTCCGAGGAACAGGCTGGCTTTAGCGCAAAAAGAAGTACCTCAGAACAAATCTTCAATATTAGATTACTGATCGAAAAATATCTCCAGCATCAACGCGATTTATACCATAATTTCATCGATTTCACAAAAGCCTTCGATCGAGTCTGGCATGAAGGCTTACGGCAAATAATGAGAAAATTCAATTTTGATACCAATATCATAGATATCATTGAAGCACTATACAAGGACACAAGCAGTGCTGTTTTTGCAAGCAATGACATTGGCGAATTTGTCAAAACAAATGTAGGAGTTCGTCAGGGATTTATCATGTCCCCGGTGCTTTTTAATATATATCTAGAACATATTATGCAGGAGGCTCTCTACGATTATAAAACAACGATATCGATTGGAGGTCGACCTCTTTGCAATCTACGTTTTGCTGATGATATCGATCTTATAGCTGGAACAGAATCAGAACTTCAAGATCTTACCTCTAGACTGGAGAAAGTAACAAGAACGTAATGGATGGAAATTAATATAGAAAAAAGCAAGATATTGGTGAATAGCCATAAGAAACATGTTCCGACCAACATTGCGTTAAATGGGCAAAAGTTAGAAGAAGTGAACACCTTTAAATGTCTGGGGTCCACTATATGTAGTGTTGGAAGGTCAAGGAAAGAAATCAAGACAAGACTTGAGATGGCCTCAGCTGCCATTACAAGGCTGAATGTGATCTGGAAAAGTAACATCAGTTTTCCTGTGAAGATCAAATTATACAAATCATTTGTATTATCTATTCTCTTGTATGGGTGTGAGGGCTGAACACTCACTGCAGAAACGGAGCGAAGGATTCAGGCTTTCGAGTATAAATGTTATAGAAGAATTTTGCACATTTGCTATAAAGATCACAAAACAAATGTCTATGTTAGAGAGAAAATAAACACGTATACAAGCCACCAAGAACCACTTTTGTCAGTAGTAGTTTGGGCATCTAACTCGTCATGACTCCCTTTCGAAAACGATCCTCCAGGGAACAGTCGAAGGTAAACGGAGAAGAGGAAGGCAAAGAAAATCCTGGGCTGATAAAATCAAAGAATGGGCAGGGCACGGTCTTTCCACACTTGTACGCATTGCTGAGGATAGAGAACAGTGGAGGAACGTGTCTGCTGATACTTCCACCATGGCACCCCTATGACCCATGACGGGTTACAGGTTGATATGAGATGATGAAAGTCACTTTCATCCATATTTATTTAAATTTGTTAAAGACTAATTGATTATTAAATTTGTTATATGTTATTTTATAAATTCATAGTTGATTCAGTTCTTATAGATCGAAAATCTTTATATATATATATATATATATATATATATATATATATATATACACACACACACACATACATATATTTACAGCCATAGAGCCAAAAATACTTATAAAAGGAATTTCGCTGGTTTAAACCAGCTGGTGGCTCGAACAAGCCAAAACATTGCTTAAAACTTCACAAAAGGGGCCGGATCAGATATAAGTTAATAGTGCTCTGCCCTATGCAGCATTGTTCTTGACTTCTGAATTATCTTGTGAATACTCCCTTGAGATAGAAGCATCTATCCTTCTATCTACAACTCTGCCAAGAGTAATCGTGTGCGAAGGTAGACACCTTTGAAGACCTATTTTAGATACTCTTGAGTGTTGGCCCCTGGTGGACCACTACTGCAGAGCAAAGGGGAGGGAAATCCTGTGACAGACTTGCTACCTGATGTTTCGCTTATCGCTTGCTCCAGGAGTTTCTCGGCAACGATTGACGTCACCTAATTTGCATGAGCTTATTTAAATTTTATGATAAGTAGTCAAAGGCGTTTCGAAGACAACGCGTTGATGTCAGAAGCTGTGACTAATGAAATAGAAAGAAACATTATATACTGCCTAATGGGAATACAACTTACGACGAAGCACCGCTCTACTTTCGGTGTTTATATAGAATTGCAAGTTGATCATAAGGACCGCCGTTGCCATTATTTCATTGTTTAGAGACATAGGTCTACAGAGTTCGTGAGACTCCTTTGACTAGTTGAGCCTATCTGAAACTCCAACGGTTTTTATTAGTAAATGTACATTGCGTTAGCAATATACTTGTGTTTGATATCTGATATACCAAAAGGTTTGTACCTCTCGAACTAGCTGTTATTGTATTTCGTACATTAGGAATAATTAAGAAACAGAGATTAGAACTATGCACTAGAAACAGGATTTACTGGATAAGAGAAGGAAAAGCAATAACCGATGCCCTTTGCATTTGTGGAAACCTTCGTCTAACGAAGAACACTCTTTGAATCATTTGATCTTTTCTACATGAATTACTGTTGGACTTTCGTCATTAAAGTTTTAATGGAAAGAATCGCTGTTATCATGTTGATTATCGTTGGAGGAAACAGGAATGCGTGTGTGATCTGAATCCTTCGGGTATGTCTCAAGGAGAGTTAAAGAATCTGGGTTAATCAATACATCAGTTAGGAGTTACCATCTCTGGCAGACTGTCAGCAACAACTTAACAGATTGTTGACAAGACTTTTAAAAACAAAAGAGATCAACATACTTTTCCTTAACGATGACAGTAGAAGCATCATCATCCTTCTATCTGCATCTCTGCCAACAGTAATCTTGTGCGACAGTAGACTCCTTTGAAGACCCACATTAGATATTCTAGGTTTAGGCCATTGTTGGACCATCACTGCAGTGTGTGATGAATTTACCGTGATACAACGTTAAAATATCTCCAATTATAAAGATAACATTGTAGGGATAAAAATAATGCGTAAGATACTAGGAGACATGCTCGCCCATGCCCGCATTTCATACCGCCATTCAAACTAACTAGTTAAACGTGCAGACGAAACGGAGATATAAAAAAGGAAGACACGGAAATGCAAAAATCAAACTGTAATGAACGAGAGGGGGAAGGTGGAGAATTGTGGCTAAAAATAACTTAGGAGGCAGGTGTGTGTAGGTTTTGCGTATAGTTGGTCCAAGAAACATGTGTGTTTTTGTGAAAAACCAAGTAGAGACAGACGGACCAACAGACAGTAATACATACTTGACTGAGATCTGACAGAAGTTTGACTTTTGGTTTGAGATTTGAAAAAAGTTAGAGGGAAAGTCTGTGATTGGACAAATGTATTCATATTAGCGGGATAGAGACGCGCATTTTTGCCATTTTATATAAGTCTGTCCAGGGACACAGTCAGTTATTACCAATGGTGTTTTCCCAGAAGATATTACATACAATTTAGTTGGACGCCATCCTATAGCCAGCAGCTCAGCTGAGTTTTGCTAGTAGTAACTGTGTTCTCAATTCTGAATTCTGGTAAGAATGAAAACATTTATCTTGTATATTTTAATATTTTGAGTGATTGATACTGCCATATCATAGAAAATGATTACGACAAGTAAGTGCTCGCTCTAGGTCCCCAGCCCAAGTTCAGGGTCTAGAGACAAACAAAAAATATATGGACGCCTAACTAAGACTATGGAAGGCGGATCTATTATTGAGATCAGTGGGAACATATTACCTATCTTACTGAAGGAAAGAGGAAACCATTGAACATATCTCAGATGCAATGCAGTCTTGGGGAACTGATACTATATGAAAACAACTGGGTAAGATGTGCTATGTTGGTCAGAGAGATCTGACCCATTCTGTGTAATGTCGTTGTGTTGTGCTGTGTGTAAGAGTGGTGCAGTGGATAGAGTACTGACACATGGCACAAACTTTGTTTCAGAATTGTGAGTTTCTGTTGTGGCACTAAAGGTAATGCCAAATACGTAAGCAAGAATACACAAGCAGATGTGTGTGCCGCCTAACGTTTGTGTCGGTGCAGCCTACCATTGTATTCCAGCTACAGAGAGGAGTAGGCCACAGGAATCCTGTCTCAGAGCGTCACCGACGAGATAAGTGAATACGTGGCCGGCTGAAAATTCACCAGTATTCACAACTATTCACAAATATTTCCCCCATCAAATATAGACTTAATTCTTGGGAAATATAACATTTACTACAGTCTATAAGTCAATGGACAAAGCTTGTTATAATCACAGAGTGGGAGTGATGACACCACCCCAACAGCACATCCAGTAATAGTTCTCCCAGAGACAATATATATATTATTAATATTAACCAGTCTTATAAAATACCTATGTACACAAATTCCATTTTATTATGCCATATATTTATGCATTCCATTTATAACTCCATAACCTTTCATATGTTCTGACCAAAATAAAACATTGGTTCAGAACTAATAAATTTAGAAAAAATTGTTAAAATCAAAACTAAAACAGTCTGAGTTAGTTCAGTGTGTTATAGATTTTATTAATATTATTAGACTTATTAATTACCTGTGTGTGTTTGTATATTCTATTACAACACATTACATTTCAGTACCCTAGACTTTTTAACGTAGCTACATCCATGATAGTAAAAGAGATCGGTTTGAGGTCGTAGTGGTAGTAAGAAGGGCCTTCTGTAATTCACATAAACTTTTATCTCAGGAGCCTTCACAGCTGACCTCATACAGCACCCTAGGTAACATAACAACCATACAATACCATCAAAACCACTACACAGAGCAAAGGGGAGGCAACCAGTGATAGAGTCCTATTAAAATGCACTTAGAGCAGGATTTCTTAGCATGTTGTTCGCCGATCCCTTAGGGGTCCATCAATGGATTTTTAGGGGAGTCCGTGTGCATAACGGAAAATTATTTATGTCAAGGTTTTTATTATGCTTTTATGGATTTTTGTCCAAGAAGGGGTCTATAACCATCATCGGACTTAGGATTACCTGCATATGGCCTTATGATATTTCTTATATTTTGGAACTTATCATTGCTATCCACTGTAGCCAGAGTCCTGACTATGTGTTGGATAGTGGCCAAGTTAGGGTCTACCCCTGAAGTAGCCTGTTGTTGCTGCATGCTGGCACCACCTATGATAAGTGTTGGTGGAAATACCTGTAGAAAAAAATTATGTTAATGTCACGGCTGTTCTGAAACGTAAAACTAACTAACAAAGGTGTCCATAACCTTCATCGGGCAATCAAAGGGGTCCATAGCCTTCATCGGGCAGTTAAAGGGGTCCATAGCCTTCATCGGACAATCAAATGTGTCCATAGCCTTCATCGGACAATCAAATGTGTCCATAGCCTTCATCGGACAATCAAATGTGTCCATAGCCTTCATCGGGCAATCAAAGGGGTCCATAGCCTTCATCGGACAATCAAATGTGTCCATAGCATTCATCGGACAATCAAATGTGTTCATAGCCTTCATCGGACAGTCAAATGTGTCCATAGCCTTCATCGGATAATCAAAGCGGTCCATAGCCTTCATCGTACAATCAAATGTGTCCATAGCCTTCATCGGACAATCAAATGTGTCCATAGCCTTCATCGGACAATCAAATGTGTCCATAGCCTTCATCGGACAATCAAATGTGTCCATAGCCTTCATCGGACAATCAAATGTGTCCATAGCCTTCATCGGACAAGCAAATGTGTCCATAGCCTTCATCGGACAATCAAATGTGTCCATAGCCTTCATCGGACAATCAAATGTGTCCATAGCCTTCATCGGGCAATCAAATGTGTCCATAACCTTCATCGGGCAATCAAAGAGGTCCAGAGCCTTCATCGGACAATCAAATGTGTTCATAGCCTTCATCGGGCACTCAAATGTGTCCATAGCCTTCATCGGACAATCAAATGTGTCCATAGCCTTCATCGGACAATCAAATGTGTCCATAGCCTTCATCGGACAATCAAATGTGTCCATAGCCTTCATCGGACAATCAAATGTGTCCATAGCCTTCATCGGGCAATCAAGTGTGTCCTTAACCTTCATCGGGCAATCAAAGGGGTCCAGAGCCTTCATCGGACAATCAAATGTGTCCATAGCCTTCATCGGGCACTCAAATGTGTCCATAGCCTTCATCGGACAATCAAATGTGTCCATAGCCTTCATCGGACAATCAAATGTGTCCATAGCCTTCATCGGACAATCAAATGTGTCCATAGCCTTCATCGGACAATCAAATGTGTCCATAGCCTTCATCGGGCAATCAAATGTGTCCATAGCCTTCATCGGGCAATCAAATGTGTCCATAGCCTTCATCGGGCAATCAAATGTGTCCATAGCCTTCATCGGACAATCAAATGTGTCCATAGCCTTCATCGAACAATCAAATGTGTCCATAGCCTTCATCGGACAATCAAAGGGATCCGTTGCACAAAAATGTTAAGAAACACTGACCTTGTATAATGAAATGTTACCTATGCTTTCTGCATGTTGTGTGGGAACCTAAAATTGAAAACTGAATGTTCTGTTTTATACTTTCCCAATACAGAATCTTTTATCCTGGTTTTAGCTGTGCTGTACAACATCATCATCATCATCTTCACTCCTTGTGGAGCATGGGGCTGCTGCTATGCTGGTCCCTTAGCAGGAAACCTGCACCAAGCATTCACATGCCTTCTTCAGAGGTGGTATCCGTAGCAATTAGTTATACATGATGAGGTTGCCAGCCCTATACACAGCCTCATATTAGTCGTCTCAATACGACATGTCTGAGGAAGCAGTAATCCTATTCTTTATTTGTCCCTTCGGGGACCCCCGGGGACTATACTGGGCGTACTGTACACAGTCGCCTTTTTTTTACAGTCAGTCGTGTATATGACAGAAAAGAATATTGATCATAGTTTTTGAGTTCCCACTAGCACTGACATTTTTCTACCTCAACTCCAGTGTTTCCCGAACCTTTTGGTATGGCGGACCCATAACATTAGTTTGTATAGCCCGCGAAACCCCTACCTGTGAAATTGCTGTTGCACTGATTTAATTTTAGCCAGGCATTAAAACACACGCACACATGTCAATATACGAGTATATATACGTATAGATATATTCCACATGTAGTTCTCGGGGGTCTCTGATCAGACAAGAACAGGACTTCTGCTCCATCATGCATGTCGTACGAGCAATCTATCCCTCTCCAGCATCTTCTGATCTCTAGTCCCACTGGCAGTTGTCTGGTTCTTGTCATCGGTTCCACATTAGTGATTGTCACGGCGCTATTTCGCGGTGACGAAAAAATTAGAATGGCTACATTGTTAACGTTGAGTTTTGGCAACCCTGAGATAACTTGATTGCTCAGGTCAGTGACCGGACGGGAAGCGGGATTTTTTGGGCGCCAAGATAGGCAGTGATCGTCTAGCCATGTCCGAGAGCAGACGTACTGAGTTTTTCCTTGCCCAGCAGTTTGCTGAGAAGAGTGTGCCATGAGATTCATATTGTGAGTTTTGCCTTCCTGTGGAGAATTTGGATTGTAGTGTGTAATTCTAGTTTGGAATGTTAACTAGTGTCAATTTCCTACATACCGCAGAGTATACATTGTCCAGTTTTGGAGGTTTGTTCATTGTTGTAAATTAGGGCCGCTACGGTGAGCGGTGATCAGTTCATTGCTAATACTAGGCCGCCATATTGTGTTTTATGCGGTTATTAGCCAAATCTATTGAGGCAAGTTTGCTCTGGCATGTATTTATGTGTCTATATATATATAATTCATATATGTGTAGCCTTGTGTGGCGATATTGTGTGCATTCGATCATTAAAGGGAAATTCCTGTTAAAGGTGTTATTTCTTATTGTCAGCATTATATGTGGTGGTCGTACCTTTAGAAGAACGAGCCTTGTTTATCAGTAGTACTGGTGTCTTTGCAAATCCACAGCATATAGTGCTCTTGACAGCTGGGTGGCTCTGTTGTATTCTTTAAAGGCCGTGGGGCCTAGATTTTCAGTACAGGCTAGAGTGTTATATGCACACAGATTGTAGAAGGTTTACGCCTAGTGTTTACGGTAGTGTTCACGCTAGTGTGATAGGTCAAGTGAGCTGTTTACGGTCGAGTGACCTCGATAACGCTAGTGACCTAGGTAGGCAACAGTGGTATTTTCAAGTTCAGAGAGGATTGGACAGTGTGTTTGACATCGTGTTGCAAGTTAATTTTGGTGCTAGAGTGGCTATTACTAGTAGAATTTGTGTCAAAGTGATAGAATTAAGTTGCAGCTTGCGTCTGGCTTGTCAGTTTGAGGTATTGCAAGGTATGGTTGTGGCATAGTGATAGTGATCCAGGTGGAGCAGCGGAGTTTGAGGTGTCGGTACTATCTGGTATAGATTGTCCCAGGCGGCAAATGGGTGCCAGATGGGAGATAGATTGGTCAAGTTCGGTATAGGGTAGAAGAAAGTTGTTGGCAGGAATTGGTAGATGGTAAGGAGATCAATAGGGGTAGAGGTATCTCAGGATATGTGGTACTCCTCCTGGTTGGACATCTTGTTTGTCGTGACCTTACTTCACTGAGGGGCCTGTCCAGTGGGTGCCTTCCAACGCCTCTGTCGTGACCTTACTTCACTGAGGGGCCTGTCCAGTGGGTGCCTTCCAACGCCTCTGTCGTGACCTTACTTCACCGAGGGGCCTGTCCAGTGGGTGCCTTCCAACGCCTCTGTCGTGACCTTACTTCACCGAGGTGCCTTTCCAGTGGGTGCGTTCCAACGCCTCTGTCGTGACCCTGGTATTTTCGGTGCTGTAGACTGTTGGATTGTGTAGAACTGTGGAGTGAACGTTGTGAGACACTTGCATATCGTAGTGCCAAAAGACAGTAACGATATTATCGGGCACATAGAGGTATGAAGCTGGTCGGTTAGCTGAACTGTCGTGGGAGTGTACAGTCGTTACTTTATTGTGGACAGTGCTGTGATAGCACCGTGTAGAACAGGGTACTCGATCGGATATTTGTTGCATTACCGTGCCAAAGGACATTACTGTGGTTAGCTGGCACTGATTTTCTGGAACTTTATTTTAACTGTGGTGATTCGTTTGTGTTGTCTGCATCTTCCATCATCGGTACTGAGGAGCTTCTTGGACAAGCGTTGCTGGAGCGTGAGTTAAGTTTTGTTGTTTGAAAATCTTTGTACATTTGTTATATCTATGTATTTTTTGTTGTTCCTTTAAATTCTGTTTTTCTTTTCTGTCTATATACCTGATACTACTTATCGTTCAGTCTGGTTCCCTAGAGTAGTGGGATAGTAGATGTGTTCTGTTCTACGTCTGTTTCGTGAGGTCTGCGTATTAGTTTGTTATTGTTTTCTTTCCTTTTGTTTTGTTCTTTTTTCTCGCTTTCTGTGTAGAAATTTAGTCTGCATTTGTACAGGGTGTTAGTTAGTTAGGTGGGATCTGTCTCTATAAGTTCCAGGTACTTGGGTATTTACATTATATATCTTTGATATGTTATAGGGTTAGTGTTAATAATAATAATAATAAATTCTTTAAGCGCCAAACACGGCGCATAAGGCAGAAACCAGTGCTCTCCAGGTTGTTCGTTGTGACGCCACTCCTCTTAGCTCTTGCACATTATTTAGGCCCAACGTTCTTCCTTCTCTTATTATTGTTCTTCTGAGTGTTTTCTTTTGGTCTTCCTTTTTTCCGCTTACCCTCAGGAACCCAAGTGAGCGCCTGTAGTGGTATTCTGTTGTTTTGCATTCGTAGGACATGACCGATATATGACCATCGTCTTTTCCTTATATAGTCGGAGACATATTTCTGCCTAGAGTCTTCTCTTATTTGTCGATTAGTCTTGAATTCTTTCCAACTGATGTTCATGAGTTTTCTAAGACATTTGTTCTCGAATGTATTCAGCTTGTTCTCCAATGATTTTGTTATTTTCCAACTCTCACAGCCGTATGTTAACACTGAGATAACATTTGAATTAAACAGACGAAGCTTGGTATGTATATTCAATGATCGTAATTTCCAAATGTTAGATAATCTATTGAAGGCGCTAGCTGCCAAAGCAATTCTAGTATGGATTTCTCTTGTTGTGTCACCATCCTGAGTCATTTTACTGCCTAAATAATTGAAACTTTCAACTTTCTGTAGTTTTTCCCCGTTCAAGATGATATCAAAGGTCTCGTTAGAAAAGTTCATAGCTTTAGTTTTAGAGGCATTTATTTGGAGACCAATTTTAACCGAGAGATGACACAAATTATTTATTGCTTCTTGGGATTGTCTTGGTGTTGAACTTAAGAATGCTACATCATCTGCGAAATCCAGGTCCCCCAGGAATTTTCCATTTGTCCATTTTATACCCAATTGTTCATTGTGGGTATAGTTTCTCATAACCCAATCAATAGCTATTCCAAAAAGTAGTGGTGACATAATACAGCCTTGTTTCACCCCTGTTTCTACTGTAAACCATTCTGTATTCCCTTTATTTGTTCTAACACAACATCTTGCATTGTCATATAGCGCTTTGATTATATTCACATATTTTGTTGGAAAACCATAGATTGTAAGTATCTTCCACAATGATGGGCGGTGTAGACTATCAAAGGCTTTTTGAAAATCGACGAAGGTGATAATAAGTGGCGATTGCCTTTCCACTGATTCTTCTATAATTGTTCTTAGTGTGAATATTTGATCAATACATGATCGTTTCGGCCTGAAACCCGCTTGTTCTTCTCTGATCTTTTCGTCAGCATGCAATTTAAGTCTTTCTAACATCATGCAACATAATAATTTTCCAGGTACTGATAATAGAGATATACCACGCCAGTTATTACAGTCTGATAGATCACCTTTCTTCGGTAACTTTACAATAATACTGTCTTTCCATTGTTGTGGTGGTTGTTCTTCTCTCCATACTTCATTTATAATGTCTAAAATTCTCAAGAGGTTGTTGTCATTAACTGCTTTAATCATTTCCCCTGAAATTTCGTCAACTCCAGCAGCTTTAAAATTTTTTAATCTTTTAACGGCTTGTTTGATCTCGTCCAGCGTGAATTCATCGCAAGTTATTGGCAAGGTGGTTGTGGATGTTTCATTATTAAAATCAGGTGTTACTGTTGGTGGTGGTCTGTTTAGCACCTCCATGAAGTGCTCAGCCCATCTCTTCATTTGTTCTTTTTCTGTTGGTATTGAATTCCCTAATTTACCTTTAACAGGTGTTTCCATAGCAGTAGGCTGGTGACATAGTTGTTTTGTAATTTGATAAAGGCACCTACTATTACCAGTTCTTGCAGCATTTTCAGCTTCTACGGCCAGTTCATTGATGAAATGTCTTTTATCTCTTCGAGTTTTTTGTCTTCACTTCTTTATTTAACAAGTTATAAGTTAGTTTGCAAGATTCAACTGCATTATGTGTACTTGCCGCTAGTAGTTTAAGTTTTGCTGTTTTCCTTTCTTGTATTTTATCCCAAGTATCTTCTCTCATCCATTTTTTCTTTTTATGTACTAGGTATCCGGTGGTCGCTACAGCTGCTTCTGTCATTGCTGTTCTCAGTTGTTCCCATTTAGTATCGATTGTCTTGGTGGTGATATCGTTGTCAATTTTGCCTAAAGCATCGAAATAGTTAGTGTTGCTTATAGGTAATTTAGTTTATTTTGCTTCTTGTGAGTTGGCAGTGAAGGAGAGAGCTCTCAGTACTTCATTGTTGTGTGTAGTTGTTGTTTAGTCTACTGTGTTTAATATTATATTTGTGTGTTTAAGGGTGGACGGGTGGCGAGTTTAATTCATTCTGTTCCTACTTGTGGGAAAATATTGAATTAGACTGATTTCTTTCTAGGGTGTGGCTGTGTATGTTTAGTGGTGGAGTAAGGCAGACGGTTTTCCTGCCACTGCCCTACTTAACATTCCAAGCCCTGTTGGTGTTAGGTGTACCGGTGTAGTTTGTATTTACATTGTCTTGCACATTCAGTAATTCTTTTGTTGTGTTTAAGTGGTGTGTTCTCTCGTTCCATCTTGCTATCTTGTTAATACGTTTACAGGTATCCCTTGTTTTCGTTCGTTTGCAGTCACGCATTGTATATACTAATCTACCTCTGCTCAACTTTGTCTATCATCTTATTCCTCGTGACTGGGATTTTTGGTTTTCATAGTGTTTAGTGTGTGTCTTTTCATCTGTGTAGTGCTCATTTTGCCAATGTAAACATTCATATAGGATAGATTATTAAGAATTAAATTATTATCTGAGTACACCACCAGAGTGGGTGCCAGTAACAGACTTTGGAGTAAAAGCTGATTTATTGTCAAGCTGGTATAGTGGTGTCATAGCACCAGGAAGTATCATCAGCTATTGTTATACAACTTCCGACTATTGTAATAAAAGTCTTAGAGTGTATCACAAAGACTAAGTGGTCGGAAGGACCAAATTTTCAGAGTAAGGAGACAGTAGCTAAGTGGCAAAGTAAGACTATAGTTGTACAATAAGTGGTGAAATGGATTATGTGTAGACAGTGAGAGGTGAGGTGGTATATACTTACATGCATCCATATTTGTAAATTTGAGAAGTGATATTAATTTTTACAATCACTACTGCATACTTTGTAAGCAGAGAGTTATCTGTTGACATAAGTGAAGTGTTTACAACACATACGGTTGAGTGGTTGCATAGTAAGAATCTATAGCAAAAGATAATAGTGAGTATTCTGAGTGTACATCATGGATGTAGAGGGTTGCATTCGGATGGGCAATGAATGTGGGTACACTCAGAAAGAACTGATGGATTTTGCCAAGGCAGAATACTACTCAGCGGAGAATCAAAAAGCTTTGGAGAAGAAACAGAAAGAGAAGGAAGTGAAGGAAAAGATTGAGAAACAGAATGCCTTAAGAGATGCTCGAGCTGAAGAGCTAGAGCTAAAAAGAAGAGAATTCGAGTTACAAGGAAAGAAGATGAAAGAAGAAAACGAGTGGAAACAGAGAGAGAGAGTTCGAATTGAAAGAAAGGAAGATGCAAAAAGACAAAGAGTTACAAGAAAGGAAGATGAAAGAAGATAGAGAGTTAGAGTTAGAATTAGAGAAGGAGAAAATGAAATTAGCTCTGGAGGAAACAAGACTAGAAGCTGATAAGGAGATACAATTAAAGAAGTTAGAGGTGGGTGCGAGTTGTCAGAACTCGACACCTGGGATGTCCCATCGTCCCCTTAGGCTGCGTCAGCCGAATTTTAATGATAAAATCGACAGTTTAGATTTTTTACTTGAGAGATTAGAGGAAGAAAGCGTGGCAGGGAAGGCTGACAGAGATCAATGACCCTCTCTGTTATCCACATTGCTAGTGGGGCCTGCGATGGAGACTTTTTATAGCCTCCCGTTGGAAGAAAGGGCCGATTACGACAAAGTAAAGGAAAGGTTGCTCCGGAAGTTCCGTCTGACTGCTGACGGGTACCGGACGCGTTTCAGAAACGCGATGCCATGCGCAGACCAAGACTTCGAGGACTTTATCTCGAAGATAAAACTTTTGCTCAACAGATGGATTGAGATGGAGGAGATTAATAAGGACTATGATGGCTTGCTAGACTTGATGCTACGAGACAAAGTGCTGTCGTCGTGCTCAACTGAGTTGGTGGCGTTCTTCCAAGAGCGCCAGCCAAAAGACATTGAGTCCATGGCCCAATTGGGGCATCATTATGTCCTGACCCACCCGGGCAAACCCATTCAGAATTCAGGTCTGCCAGACGCCTTAGTTGCAGGCGTCGGCAAGGTCTAGCGCCAACCATGGCGAAATCAGTCAGGCGGTGCAGACACGTGCCAAGAGCATAAGCACGATAGGTCCTCCAGTCCTTACCAGCCAAGGAGAGGAAATTATGGGAACTTTCGATCCCATAGGAATGGTCGCTCGAACTGGCAGAACCGACAATTTAAAAGTGATGTTACGCACAGATCATTTTTTCTAAGTCATTGTATGATCATTTTTTCCTAAAAACATTGTATGATCATTTTTTGCTAAAGACATTGTTTTATTAGATTGACTGAAATGTACACTTTAATTTTTTCAGTCAAAGCTACATAACTCTGGATATTGAGAGTATCATTTAAAATGATGTTACCTCCTCTTGTGTCGAGACACGGTCGGTTCACATTTTTATTAACGAAGTGTGACCATTCTCCTTATTTGGTAGTATCGGTCAACTGTTGTTGGAATGTCTGAAACCTGTGTTGAGGTCTCTGTTCATGTCCATATAAGGCTTGATCTAGTATAAATCTGTATCTCGAATGTTCCTAGATCGTCTTGTTTGTTTGACTATTCAAGTGTAGAGGTTCTGCGCATGTCCGGACGAGAGGCGTCTGGGAATTCTTCTTTGTCTGAGAGACGATGTAAAGCTGTGTAGCAGAAAGGACGCGTTTCGGCGTCTCTGTGATTTTGTTAGGGATTAGGAGCCTTATTGTGAGATAGTTAGCTTACAAGGTCCTTCCCTTGAGTATTCTAAAACGCCTGGAGGCGTATGTTTTCTGTGGTGTGGATTTTCGAACGAAGGTAATACCTCATTTACATCCAATCTGTAACTTTACTTATGTTTGACAATGGTCGATCTCTGCTCACGTATACATTACAGAAAGGAAGGTTCTTCTAATAGATGACACGCCTCAGGTATCTTCATACCTGAGATCTATATGTAACGGGTCATACTCAGCCCGAAGGACAGTTCGTTGTTCTATGAACGTCGCTGTGTGTCAGCGTTTATGCCTACATCAAGGTTAGACTTGGGAATGCCTGTAAAGGTCAGTTCGACCTGTACTCCTCAATGCTATTTCTCGTGCAAACGATAACGGACTTATTTATTACACCTGATCTGCCAGTATCAGGAGAGGAGTAATGATTATTATGTATGTGCACTGATGAACTGCAGCTGACACTGTTGCACTATTGATAGTAATGAATATTAATGCATCCAGCTCTGTGCCATATTATTTAGACAGAGTTATGAATAATAACTTTATGACACTGTGAACCTTGAACTGTTGTTTACGCTATGACTGATGAGGATTGGATCCGACATGAATATCAGTTTTTTTTTTTTTTTTTCTTAACCAGCGGCACTTGGGCTTTCAGCCCTTCGGCCCAATGACATGTCATTGCGAGGCTGGGGAACCTGAGGACTTTCCTTCCAACCCGGTCAGGAGCTTCGCTCCTTCCCATCCACAGAGGGTTTATCACAGGAGCCGTTCAGGCTATTCAGTCAAATTTCCGGCCGTAAACATTTCTTCAAACGCCGACGCCCGGGTTTGAACCATGAACACCTGGTCGCCAGTACAACGCCGAAGCCATTACACCAGCGCGGCTCCCGAATATCAGTTGGCACCAATATTATTTCTGAATGCTACAATTGTTGAACTGTGATGTCTTATGACGTATGTAACGTGACTGTCATTGTGATGTGCAATAAATGGTATATAAACGTCACGAGCAGTTTACCATTTTCTATGACTGTGCATGTCATTTTGCCTGTGCTGTACTCTGTGGACTATCCAACTACTTACACACGGCAACAATAAAAACCAGATAGGACACCCTACAATACAACCTCAATCTACCTGGTGTCGATAGGGGTGGTACTTCAAGTCAGCCTAAATCCACCCTTATCATTTCATGGTGGCCAGCTCTGGTCTTATCATTTCATGGTGGCCAATAGTTGGTTTATTCTGGTACCAGCTCTCAAGGGGGTCAACAAACCCAGACATCATCATCATACTACATATAAGATTGCAGTTCAACTCACTACCTTCAATGAAAGTACCCGGCGTTGCTCGGCAAGTTATCAAAGTTTCCTCACTGAGAAGGACAAGTACCGAGCGAATCGATTTCCTGATCTGTAAGGGAGAAGGACAAGTGCCGTAACAACTGTTCCAGTATCAGAAGTACTGTCGCAGATTCAGAAGGTCAAGTGCCGATTAAGTCTATTTATAAGATTCAGAAGGTCAATTGCCGAAACGACTGTTCCGGTATCAGAAGCTCATTTTCCAGCGTCATGGCTGTCTATAGGAGCAGATGTTGATCAACGTTGGATCATTATCCTCAGAATGCTGATCTCAACCTGTTCTGCGCCGTGCTGACGTTTGGACACATAGAAGTTAAGTGGCCTGTTTTGTTTGTGAACTGTGCCCTTATGTTCTAACTGAGCCTTCTGTCTCACGCTTTTCACTCTGTTTACATGCTACATGTTTATATGTTATATGTTATTTGTATATTTATATCTTTATATTTCAGCGGGTTTCGGTTGGGTGGTGTCTTTCAGTAGAAGATACCACGTCACAGAGGTTTCTACTGTTAGCGTTTTCTTTAGGGACTGTGCGAATTTCCTATTGTGAAATTTGCTAGCGACAAATGTTGCTATATTTGTTTAGGTGTGACGAGTTGTGCTTTATTTTCGTTGTTTTTTGTAATATTTTTTTTCTGTTTTTTAGTTCCGATTTCATTTGTTTGTATTTGTAGGTCTCCCCTTTTCTATTATTCAGTTCTATACGCCATTTTTGTTTATACATTGTGACGTCATTTGTTTGTGAACATTCTTCGCATTTTGTCATCACATTCTTTGTGATATTTTCCTTTTAGTTCTGCTGTTTATTTAGTTGACTTATGCGAATGTTTTCTTTGATACATTGACTTTGATCTTTGATCTTTGTTGTTGTTTACATTGACTTTGATCTTTGTTATTGTTTACATTGACTTTGATCTTTGTTATTGTTTACATTGTCTTTGTTCTTTGTTATTGTTTACATAGTTCTTGAGTAATTAGCTTTCACTATTGTTACATATTTGCTCATGCACTATTGATTTATAGTGCACTTATCATAACTAACTAGTGGATTTGTTCATGCACTATTACGTTGTGCACTTATGATAAATAACTGATGGTTATGCACTGATGTGTGTAGTGCCTTCATGATTAATAAGTGACTTGTGATATTATTATACATTTGTAATACAAGTTGGTGTAAAAGACTAGTTTCCCACACAGATTGGGTTAAACATTGGGATTATACAAGTACTTTATTAAGTCTTGTTACTATTAAGGTTGAAATAAGATAATTAATATTTCAGATTTGGTGACTCATAATATTAGACATAATGTCTACACTTGATTACTTTATTGAACAAGGGAAATCCCTTGGCAAGACAGGTGATAAGTTGGAAGAATATGCAACTACTCAATATGATAAGGCATTAAAGATGGAAGAAAAAAAATGGAAACGGAAGCTGAACAAAAGAAATTGCAGATGCAGGTGGAGGAAAAAAGATTCCAAATGGAAATGGAAAAACAAAAAAGGGAAGCAGAAGCAAAAGAGAAAAGACTACAGATTGAGACTGAAAACAAAAAACTTGAAAGAGAGGCTGAAGATAAAAGACTTGAAAAAGAAGCCGAGAATAAAAGACTTGAAAAAGAAGCTGAGAATAAAAGACTTGAAAAAGAAGCTGAGAATAAAAGACTAGAAATAGAGACTGAAAATAAGAGACTTCAGGCTGAGGCTGAAGAGAAAAAGTTACAAAGAGAGGCTGAAGAAAGACGGTTACAAAGAGAGGCTGATGAGAGAAAAGCTAAAATGGAGCATGAAGAAAAACTCTTAGCTTTGGAGTTAGAAAAGTTAAAGTTGATGAACTTGGGTAATACTAATGATCCAAATAAGGTATCATCTTCTAATAAGTCTAATGCTGTTGATTTCAAGCTTAATCTACCAGCATTTAATGCTTCCATTGACGATATAACGTTTTATCTAGAGAGATTTGAACGTTCATGTAGAATACATAACTTGGATAAATCACTTTACGTGTTTCATTTGTCCACAATACTTAAAGGTGATGCTTTGACTATGTTAGGCATGGTAGATGAACCTGACAGGGACAATTATGAGATTGTCAGGGCTGTCTTGTTAAAGAAATACCAACTAAACGAAGACGGCTATCGTCTTCAATTTAAAAATATGTTGCCTGAAACTGGAGTAGAATTCTCTGAATTCATATCAAAGATACGTATTACTTTTACACGTTGGGTTGAGTTGTCTAAGACAGAACATACGTATGAAGCACTTATGGACTTACTGCTAAGAGACAAAATAATGTCTTCTGTCAATGAATCTTTTCTTTCTTTTCTTCACGAGCGTAAGCCTAAAAACGTAAAAGAAATGGAAGAATACTGTTGCCAGTATGTAACTGCGCATCCTCATGTAACCATTAGCAACTCTAAAGTAAAAGAAGGTCTGCCAGTTGCTTCGGCAGCACCTTATGGCCCAAATTTCATGCGTAAATTTCAGGGTAGCCAACAAAATGTTAATAAGAAGAGTAACCGTAATTATGCTCAAAATCATAGTGATCAATTTCAGGGTGATTCTTCTTCGCAGAACTGGAGACAACCTGATACTCCACGGTATACTACTCCGTATAATTTTAGACATTTTCACAAAGGTAATCAGTATAGAGGCAAATCTTTTTCTCGGAGACCTCAAAACCAATATAATAGAGGTTCTCAACAAAATAGAAATGGTAATGACAGTTATAGAAACTGGAATTCAAACCAGGATAACAACTACAGTAGAGAGTTTAATGATAATTGCAGAGGCAATAATGGTCGCGGTAGATCGCAACATAAAAGAAAAAGATATCAACAGACAAACTCTGTACAACAAGAATCTCAGGGAGCAGATAAACAGGTTAATGATAATAAAGACCATAATGCTATCGGATGTTCATCTTTTGATTTTGGTAGAGCAAATAAATGTATCCAATGCAGTACTTTATTTGACCCGACTACGGTAACTACTTTAAGCTGTGGTCATCCTCTTCCCGCTCTTCCTGCTAATGTTGCGCATGACGGGAGGGGTTCTCTTTTACTACATAAGGGTCTTGTGAATAGTAATCCAGTCTCAGTTTTGTTTGATTCTGGATGTACTACTGTTGGTGTTAGGCGATCTCTTGTAAATCCATCCTGTGCTACAGGAAAGGTCATCAAATGTGTCACATTTGGTGGTACTTTGGAAAAATATCCTACAGCCATAATACATATTGCTACTCCTTTCTTTACGGGAGATGTCCACGCGTGTCTTCTTCCAAACCCTATTGCGGACCTTATTATTGGTCGTATTCACGGAGTTAGGGAATGTACCCCACAGCAAATTGCTGTTTGGGAAGAGCAAAACATCGAAGCTACCAATGCGGTGGTCACAAGAGCACATGCTCTGGATCCACCTCAAACTTCATTAACTGATAATGATGAAGTAGATAGCCAAAATAGTCACTTGATTATTTCACGTGACTCATTTATAAAATTGCAAGAAGAAGATCCTTCTTTACAAAAATTCTTCATTCTAGCAAAGAAAGGTGATCCAAATCAGAATACTAATAGAAAGTCTTGGATTTCTATGAAGAACGGCGTACTTGTGCGTATGGTACAAGACTCGTCTACGTCCACTCATTCACAAATTCTTGTGCCTAAGAGTATGAGATTGCAAATATTGCAACATGCTCATGACTCGCAATGTGCTGGACATATGGGTTTTTCCCGTGCAAAGTCGAGGGTTCTTGCGGCTTTCTTTTGGCCATTTGTGAGCAAGGACATAAGAATTTACTGTCGTTCTTGCAAAGTGTGTCAGGAGGTCAAATCGAAAGGACCACGACATGCTGCGCCTATCCAGGCTGCTGACATTCCTATTCGCCTTTTCAAAAAATGGCAATAGATATTATCGGTCCTTTTAGAATTAAGTCGGCCAGAGGACATCAATTTATCCTTACATGTGTCGATATGTGCACACGTTGGCCAGAGGCTATACCTCTCAAGAGCATCTCAACTGCTGATGTAGCAGACGCTCTTTGGCTGATATTTTCTCGCTTGGGTTTCCCCGGAGAAATATTATCAGACCATGGCACTCAACTTATATCAGACACTATGTCACAAGTAATGTCTATGCTACATATTAAAAGGTCTCTCAGCAGTATCTATCACCCAATGTCTAATGGGTTAGTTGAGCGTTTGAATAGGACTCTAAAAACTTTACTTGGGAAGATAACTGAGGATCATCCTCATGATTGGGACAGGGTTTTACCCGCGGCTCTCTTTGCGTATAGAGAGGTCCCCAATGAACACACAGGATTTTCTCCTTTTGAACTTGTCTTTGGCGCGCAACCGCGCGGCCCTGTGTCTTTACTACACGATCTTATCACTGCCGATAATATTAGCGATGAGACTCAATCTTCTTATGAGTATGTCATTGCTCTTAGGCAAAAGATCATCGAGGCATGCAAACTAGCAACTTCTTCATCCGAATTTGCTAAAGAAAAGGCAAGGCAGTTTGCAAATAAAAATAGATGTCTACGACAACTTTGTCCAGGTGACAAAGCTCTCGTTCTTCTTCCTTCAAGGGAGAACAGACTTCTTATTGCATGGAAAGGTCCGTATGCAATAGTCTCCAAGATTTCCGATGTCGACTATATAGTCGATATTGATGGAAAGCATAAGACTTTCCACATAAATATGCTAACGGAATTTCATGAAAGACCTGACTATTTGCAGCCTATTTTCCAGGCAACGGACAATTCTCAAGTACCTCATGGTCATTACTCATCCCTGTCAGTTATACAGGATGAGGAAACTACTTTTTCTGATGTCAATCTTCCACTTCCTATGGTCCCACTTCATTCGACGGAATCTTGGAAAAACGTTACCGTTTCTTCTAATCTGTCCGCTGAGGAACATCGACAAGTTTCTTCGATGTTGCAAACATTTCAGGATGTCCTTACAGACATCCCGGGACACACACATGTCATCGAACATGACATAGTGCTAACTGATCATAATCCTATCAGAGTCAGACCCTATCCAATACCTATCCATTTTCAATCACAAGTCGAAAAAGAATTGGATGAAATGATTCGATTGGAAATCATTGAACCATCCACTTCAGCATACTCTTCGTCTATGGTTATTGTTCGAAAGAAGGATAATAACATTCGCATTTGCGTAGATTATCTCAAATTGAACCAAGTTACGAAGTTCGATGCTGAACCTATGCCTTCATTAGAAGAGCTACTAAATAAACTTTCTAATTCTAGGTTCTTTACGAAACTAGACTTGTCTAAAGGTTATTGGCAAGTTCCTTTAACTGAACGTGCCAAACCTTTTACAGCTTTTTCTACACCTAGGGGTTTATTCCAATGGAATTTCATGCCTTTTGGTCTTATAAACGCCCATGCTACATTCGTACGCATGATGCGGCGAATTCTCGCATATCGTACAGATGTCATAGCATACTTAGACGATATCTGTCTGTTCAGTGATTCCTGGGAAGATCACTATTTGGGTTTATACGAATTGCTGTCTACTCATCGCGAGTATAACTTGACTGCAAAACCCTCTAAAGCTTTTATAGGATTTAGTGAGATTTCTTTCCTGCATCATCGGGTTGGTCATGGTCTTTTAAAGACAGAGGACCACAATGTTTCAAAAATACTTAACATTTCTGTCCCTAAGACGAAGAAACAGGTGCGGAGTCTCTTAGGTTTGATCCAATTTTACGGACGATTTATTCCGAATCTGTCCTCCATTATGGCACCGCTTTCTACTTTATTGAAGAAAGGATCGCCTAATCTGATCCGCTGGTCTCAAGAGTGTCAATCCTCATTGGACCAGGTGAAAACTCTATTTTCATCTCCACCTATCCTTAGGTTACCTACTATTGAAAAGACTTTTGTTCTTCGAAGTGACGCCTCGTCAACTGGGATTGGCGCAGCACTTATGCAGGAGTATTCTGATACTCTGCATCCGGTGATGTATATCTCTAGGAAATTAAATGCTGCAGAAAAGAATTACTCGGTTTTAGACCGTGAATTATTGGCTATGGTATGGTCTATTCTGAAGTTACAAAGATTTCTTCTAGGCGCACATTTCATTGTGGAAACCGACCAGAAAGCTCTTACTGCTATTCAGAGCAAAAACTTGAAGAGCTCGAGGTCTACTCGATATGCCATAGCTCTTCAACCATTTCATTTCACGGTGCGAGCTATCCGTGGTTCGGATAATGTGATGGCAGACATTCTGTCCAGATGCCCACACGATTCCACATAATTCTTCTGTCATATATATTTCCTGATACAGTTCAATACTATAATGACATATTAGCACATATTTTCTCACTTTTTGGGAATTTGTAACGTTGTACCATGTAAGCGCTTGCATGGCTAGGCGGGGTTGTCGCACGGAAGGTCCAGTGTTCAAATCCTGGGTAAGCCACTCATGTCTGTTGTTTTTCTGTTGTCTGGTGTTCTACTTCTTTATTTCCTGCGAGTGCCTGATAACATACCTTTATATTTATTTCATATTAATTTACTGTTTACAGGCCTCAGGTTTCCCTCCCTTATTTGTAATAAATGTTTGTACAATACCAAACCTACCCACTATTCTGTTCTCACTGTTCTAGTCTACTATCATTTACTGGACACAGTATTAAGGTCCTAAGGGTCTTGTTGGATTCGGCCTATACTGCTTGATAGAAATACAACAGAAGTGATTGCGTCATTAATAGGCTGAACTGCCCATGGAGGACTTCTGGTGTCGTGTATTGTGGTTCGCACTATTGACCTGCCATTGAAACATCATTTTTGATGATGCGTAGATGGCAGAGCGGATAGTGTGATTCGCTTGCATGGCTAGGCGGGGTTGTCGCACGGAAGGTCCAGTGTTCAAATCCTGGGTAAGCCACTCATGTCTGTTGTTTTTTCTGTTGTCTGGTGTTCTACTTCTTTATTTCCTGCGAGTGCCTGATAACATACCTTTATATTTATTTCATATTAATTTACTGTTTACAGGCCTCAGGTTTCCCTCCCTTATTTGTAATAAATGTTTGTACAATACCAAACCTACCCACTATTCTGTTCTCACTGTTCTAGTCTACTATCATTTACTGGACACAGTATTAAGGTCCTAAGGGTCTTGTTGGATTCGGCCTATACTGCTTGATAGAAATACAACAGAAGTGATTGCGTCATTAATAGGCTGAACTGCCCATGGAGGACTTCTGGTGTCGTGTATTGTGGTTCGCACTATTGACCTGCCATTGAAACATCATTTTTGATGATGCGTAGATGGCAGAGCGGATAGTGTGATTCGCTTGCATGGCTAGGCGGGGTTGTCGCACGGAAGGTCCAGTGTTCAAATCCTGGGTAAGCCACTCATGTCTGTTGTTTTTCTGTTGTCTGGTGTTCTATTTCTTTATTTCCTGCGAGTGCCTGATAACATACCTTTATATTTATTTCATATTAATTTACCATGTAAGGAAGGCTTAGTTAGCGATATACGGGCCAAAAGATCATATGGCCACATTTAGTTGTTATATTTTAATGATTGCATTAAGAGATTTAACATTTGTCTTAAAGATTTGTGTTATTGATATTTTCGCAGCACATCATTGAAGTCTGCGAGATTTTGTACATTGTGGAACTTTGAAGTTATCTAGTCCCTCCTGGATTGGGAGTGGATGATGTCCACATCTTCTTGTATTTATGTCTACGAGAAACAGCACATGTATTAGTAATTATTTATAATCCATTATATAATGTACTCTTTGTTTAAATATGTGTAATATTATATTGCGGTATATTGGTATATTACACCGCTGTTTGCACAACACTTAATTGTATAATACTATGATAATATATTTAATTTCATAGATTTGTATGAGTATAATTTGACTTTCATTATGATATTGCCATCACTGTGGCGTGTGTTGGTGGCACCTTCCTGGAATATATACGCGTATACTTAGATCAATTTTTTTTCTCTAAGGATCTGAGATAGCTAGCCTCATTTTTAGGCAATATATCCGCGCATCATACGTGCGTTGGGAGCCTTGGGTTTTCTTCCGGCTCCAGGATTCAAAAAAAAATGTTTCTTTTTTTTCCCGGGAGGGTGCGGTAATGTTACGCACAGATCATTTTTTCTAAGTCATTGTATGATCATTTTTTCCTAAAAACATTGTATGATCATTTTTTGCTAAAGACATTGTATTATTAGATTGACTGAAATGTACACTTTAATTTTTTCGGTCAAAGCTACATAACTCTGGATATTGAGAGTATCATTTAAAATGATGTTACCTCCTCTTGTGTCGAGACACGGTCGGTTCAAATTTTTATTAACGAAGTGTGATCATTCTCCTTATTTGGTAGTATCGGTCAACTGTTGTTGGAATGTCTGAAACCTGTGTTATGGTCTCTGTTCATGTCCATATAAGGCTTGATCTAGTATAAATCTGTATCTCGAATGTTCCTAGATCGTCTTGTTTGTTTGACTATTCAAGTGTAGAGGTTCTGCGCATGTCCGGACGAGAGGCGTCTGGGAATTCTTCTTTGTCTGAGAGACGATGTAAAGCTGTGTAGCAGAAAGGACGCGTTTCGGCGTCTCTGTGATTTTGTTAGGGATTAGGAGCCTTATTGTGAGATAGTTAGCTTACAAGGTCCTTCCCTTGAGTATTCTAAAACGCCTGGAGACGTATGTTTTCTGTGGTGTGGATTTTCGAACGAAGGTAATACCTCATTTACATCCAATCTGTAACTTTACTTATGTTTGACAATGGTCGATCTCTGCTCACGTATACATTACAGAAAGGAAGGTTCTTCTAATAGATGACACGCCCCAGGTATCTTCATACCTGAGATCTATATGTAACGGGTCATACTCAGCCCGAAGGACAGTTCGTTGTTCTATGAACGTCGCTGTGTGTCAGCGTTTATGCCTACATCAAGGTTAGACTTGGGAATGCCTGTAAAGGTCAGTTCGACCTGTACTCCTCAATGCTATTTCTCGTGCAAACGATAACGGACTTATTTATTACACCTGATCTGCCAGTATCAGGAGAGGAGTAATGATTATTATGTATGTGCACTGATGAACTGCAGCTGACACTGTTGCACTATTGATAGTAATGAATATTAATGCATCCAGCTCTGTGCCATATTATTTAGACAGAGTTATGAATAATAACTTTATGACACTGTGAACCTTGAACTGTTGTTTACGCTATGACTGATGAGGATTGGATCCTACATGAATATCAGTTGGCACCAATATTATTTCTGAATGCTACAATTGTTGAACTGTGATGTCTTATGACGTATGTAACGTGACTGTCATTGTGGTGTGCAATAAAATGGTATATAAACGTCACGAGCAGTTACCATTTCTATGACTTTGCATGTCATTTTGCCTGTGCTGTACTCTGTGGACTATCCAACTACTTACACACGGCAACAATAAAAACCAGATAGGACACCCTACAATACAACCTCAATCTACCCGGTGTCGATAGGGGTGGTACTTCAAGTCAGCCTAAATCCACCCTTATCAAGTGATAATGACGGAGGAGAGCGCCAAACGCGAAAGCAGGTACGCTTCGAGGAGTCTGGGGACGAAGATCGGTTTTAGTATAAAACTAAACAGTCCAAGCAGAGGAGTGGTTCTTCAGAGAGTCGATCTTCCGACTCCGATGCTCAGTCTTCGTCCGCTAAAAGCCCTAGCAGGAGTCCACGCGATGAGTCGAAGAGAGAGCGCCTGTGTACCAATTGTGGTGGCAATAATCATTGCGCTGACAGGTGTCCTACCCCAATCGAACACGCGAATTCCGCGTTTGTGTTGGGCACAATCAACAGCGAGGACTGTGTGGGATGTCATCCTCTGTTCCATGTGAACGAGAAGATAGTGCTACACTGCGGGCATGCGGCCCCATGTCTTTCGGCGGTACATGAGACTGGCAAGGTATCTCTCCACAAGGGCATAGTGGAAAAGAAACCAGTCTCAGTGTTGAGGGACACTGAGTGTACCACAATCGGGGTGCGTCGGTCGTGTATCGACGAGTCCTGCCTTGCAGGCAAAACTGTAAAGTGTACTACATTTAGGGGCAAAGTTGAATCTTACCCCCAAGCGTATATTAATGTGAACACCCCGTTCCTGTCGGGCACAGTGTACGTGTTCGTCCTCGAGGACCCAACAGCCGATTTAATCGTCGGCAATGTACGAGGAGTGCATAATGCCATGGGTGTGGTTGGAGCAGAGGCTCAGCAACATCAAAGTCCAGAAGCGGATAATCAGGTGGTCAGCGTATCACCACCGGACAAGAAAGTACAGCTGAGACGGTGTTCACGCCAGGGCCAAGGCACATGAGTAGGAACAGTAGAAGTATATCCAAGGGCCCGATAGCTGGGGATCGCACGGTTTGGGTTTGGAATCTTCCCCTGAGTGCTAGTTGGCGCACACTCAGATGAGTGTTTAATGAAGTCGCGCCAGTGAAGTTCGTGGAGGTATTATCATTGTGGAACAATACCAAAGTTGCACGTGTGACTTTCGCGAATAGGTGGGGTGCGCGTGATGCAGTCATTGCTTCATAACCACCTGCTGATAGTCCAGCAATAAGCTAGGAATAGGTATTGGTTTCGCGTGCTATTAGTGTCTTTCGGTTAAAGCAAACCGAACAGTGGAGTCTGACCCACGCAGCCAGTACTATTCTGATGATGATAAGTTGTTCTGTTCTACTTTATAATGTATTGAGGAGTCCAATGGGACTGATTCACATGTGATAGTATTAGAGATATTTTGGAAACTTTAAAGCATCATGTTGATGATAAACTATGTCATGCTTTGTAATGTATGTATCATGGTGCCATAAAGGCAATCTGCTCTAGAATCGAATATAATGTATATTTAAACCATGTAGAAATGATTGTCTATGCTATGAGATTATTTACTGGTGTGGATGCCTAGATAAGAGTAACTATGAATGTACTATATAGGGTGTGTGATAGACCAGGTGTGGGCAGTCGTTGTTATTTTTCACGACTACCAGTACCTGGGTTTGCCTACTTCATACTCATATTGTGTTTGGTGGATTGGTTGAGAAGTCATGTACGACAATGGTGGTGGAGAACTATGGCACTCTCTAGGCAGATGAGGAGATGCTATGATGGCATATGTTCGTCCATGCTCAGAAGGGGGGCGGGCGAAGCTCCTCCGGTGGAAGAAAACTACGTTTTCTTTCTTAAGGGTGGGGGGGGGGGGATTTTGCGGCGCTAATTCGCGGTGACGAAAAATTAGAATGGCTACATTGTTAGCGCTGAGTTTTGGCAACCCTGAGATAACTTGATTGCTCAGGTCAGGTGACCGGACGGGAAGCGCGATTTTTTGGGCGCCAAGATAGGCAGTGATCGTCTAGCCATGTCCGAGAGCGTACGTACTGAGTTTTTCCTTGCCCAGCAGTTTGCTGAGAAGAGTGTGCCATGAGATTCATATTGTGAGTTTTGCCTTCCTGTGGAGTATATGGATTGTAGTGTGTAATTCTAGTTTGGAATGTTAACTAGTGTCAATTTCCTACATACCGCAGAGTATACGTTGTCCAGTTTTGGAGGTTTGTTCATTGTTGTAAATTAGGGCCGCTACGGTGAGCGGTGATCAGTTCATTGATAATACTAGGCCGCCATATTGTGTTATATGCGGTTATTAGCCAAATCTACTGAGGCAAGTTTGCTCTGGCATGTATTTATGTGTCTATATATATAATTCATATATTTGTAGCCTTGTGTGGCGATATTGTGTGCATTCGATCATTAAAGGGAAATTCCTGTTAAAGGTGTTATTTCTTATTGTCAGCATTATATGTGGTGGTCGTACCTTTAGAAGAACGAGCCTTGTTTATCAGTAGTACTGGTGTCTTTGCAAATCCACAGCATATAGTGCTCTTGACAGTGATCTTGTCATACCACTTCAGTCTTTCTGTTCCACGCAAGCACCCATTTATGAAAGTCTGTAGCTTTATTTTTGTATTTATTTTGGTTGTTGATCTCAATATTTAAGAGCTATACAATTGGACCGACTTGACATTTGAATTGAAGATTCTGGTTTTTTTTTTTTGTTCGGATTGATTTCTTTTGTAGTCTCCACATTGCATTAAATCACGGGACTTTTTAACATATCTCCCATACCTGATATTTAAACGAGAACAGTGGCTAGTGAATGTAGTTTTTTTTTTAAATATGGTCTCAAAAATGGAGCCTTAATATTCAAGGACAGTGCCCTTAATTTTTCTTCGATTTAGAGTGTAACAGTTAGTGTTTAAAAAAAAGGATCCCGTTACACGCCCATTGAGGCATATTGGGAATATGGTGTTAGGCCCATATTTTCTTGACCATCGGCACACTAGGGGTGATGTGGACAGCATCACGCCGGCCGTCTTAACCTTCCCAGAGTTACTCTGGTACCCAGTTGGGGCTGGGTCGACCCAGGAGCCGTTTGCGGCCTTAAAAAATCCCACCTCATCTGGGGATCGAACCATAGACCACTGGGCTAGGAAGCCAGTGCACTAATAACTATGCTACCGTGGCTCCCAACAGTTAGTGTGGGCAATAGTAATTCGAGTACAATTATATTTTTACGAGATCGACTTTTATGATTAAAATTAGATTTGTAGTCTAAGGGAAATAATCCAAAATACATTGAAGAAGGGGACAAGAGAAGGGTTGAAGTTCATTGAGAACACTTTTCAGTGCGGCTGACCTTGGCCGAGAATTTTTAGTGCTAAGTTTTTCTGTTTTGTTTTTCAGAGTGAGTTCGGTTACGGGACTGTAAATTCACGGGTTTGAGTGAGCTGTTTATCAGACAAAGTTGTTCTAGAAGGTTCGGAAATAGTTGTCGTTGTACATCATTGTTCAAAATTAAGTCAGTTAGATCTAAGACGCGATAGCGTTTAGAAGCAAGTTTTCTTGAGCTGTGTTAAAGATAGTATTTTGGAAGTTAACCCTTTTAAATACCTCCCCATTAACCCTTTTAAATACCTCCCCCCCATTAAAACCTTTTTAAATATCTCCCCCATTAAAACCTTTTAAATATCTCCCCATTAACCTTTTAAATACCTCTCCCCATTAAAACCCTTTTAAATATCTCCCCCATTAAACCCTTTTAAACATATCCCCCCAATTAAAACCCTTTTAAATATTCCCCCCCCATTAAACCCTTTTAAATATCTCCCCCCATTAAACCTTTTAAATATATCTCCCATTAACCCTTTTAAATATCTCCCCCATTAACCCTTTTAAATATCCCCCCATTAACCCCCCATTAACCCTTTAAATATATCCTCCCCATTAACCCTTTTAAATATCCCTCCCCATTAACCTTTTAAATATCTCCTCCCATTAACCCTTTTAAATAATATCCCCCTTTTAATCCCCCATTAACCCTTTTAAATACCTCCCCATTAACCTTTTAAATATCTCCCCCATTAACCCTTTTAACATATCTCCCCATTAACCCTTTTAAATATCCTCCCCATTAAATAACCCTTTTAACATATCTTCCCCATTAACCTTTTTAACCCCCCCATTAAACCTTTTAAAATATCCCCATTAACCTTTTAAATATCTCCCCCATTAAACCCTTTTAAATATCCCCCCATTAACCCTTTTAAATCTCTCCCCCAAAACCTTTTAAATATCCCCCATTAAAACCTTTTAAATATATCTCCCCATTAACCCTTTTAAATACCTCTCCCCATTAACCTTTTAAATATCCTCCCCATTAAAACCCTTTTAAATATCTCCCCCATTAACCCTTTTAAATATATCTCCCCATTAAACCTTTTAAATATCTCCCCCCCCAAACCCTTTTAAATATCCTCCCCATTAACCTTTTAAAATATCTCCCCCATTAACCCTTTTAAATATCTCCCCATTAACCCTTTAAATATCCCCCCCCATTAACCCTTTTAAATATATCCCCCCCATTATTAACCCTTTTAAATATCTCCCCATTAAACCTTTTAAAAATTAACCATTAAACCTTTTAAATATCTCCCCCATTAACCCTTTTAAATATCTCCCCATTAAACCCTTTTAAATATCTCCCCATTAACCTTTTAAATATCTCCCCATTAACCCTTTTTAAATATACCTCCCATTAACCCTTTTAAATATCTAAACCCCCATTTTAACCCTTTTAACCCTTATAAATAATACCCCCCATTAACCCTTTTAAATATCCCCCCATTAAACCCTTTTAAATATCCTCTCCCATTAACCCTTTTTAAATATATCCCCCCATTAACCCCCTCCCCATTAACCCTTTTAAATATCTCCCATTAACCCTTTTAAAATATCTCCCCATTAACCCTTTTAAATATATCCCCATTAACCCTTTTAAATATCTCCCCCCATTAACCTTTTAAATATCCTCCCCCCATTAACCCTTTTAAATATCCCTCCCCATTAACCCTTTTAATATCCCCCCATTAACCCCCTTTTAAATATATCTCCCCCATTAACCCCTTTTTAAATATCCCCCCATTAAACCCTTTTAAATATCTCCCCCATTAACCTTTTTAAATACCTCCCCCCCATTAACCCTTTTAAAAATCTCTCCCCCATTAACCCTTTTAAAATATCCTCCCCCATTAACCCTTTTAAATATCTCCCCCCATTAACCCTTTTAAATATCCCCATCCCCCATTATTAACCTTTTTAAATATCTCCCCCCATAAAACCCTTTTAAATATCCCCCCATTAACCCTTTTAAATATCCCCCATTAAACCTTTTAAATATCCCCCCCATTAACCCTTTTAAAATACCTCCCCATTAACCCTTTTAAATATCTCCCCCATTAAACCCCTTTTAAATATCCCTCCCCATTAAACCCTTTAATACTCCCCATTAACCCTTTTAAATATCCTCCCCATTAACCCTTTTAAAAATATCTCCCCATTAACCCTTTTAATACCTCCCCCCATTAACCCCTTTTAAATATCTCCTCCCCCATTAACCCTTTTAAATATCTCCCCCCATTAACCTTTTAAATATCTCCCCCCCATTAACCCTTTTAAATATCTCCCCATTAACCCTTTTAAATATCTCCCCCATTAACCCTTTTAAAAATATCTCCCATTAACCTTTAAATTAACCCTTTTAAAATACCCCCCATTAAACACCTTTTAAATATCTCCCCCCATTAACCCTTTTAAATATATCCCATTAACCCTTTAAAAATACCCCCCCATTAAACCTTTTAACAATATCTCCCCCCCATTAACCTTTTAACCATATCCCCCCCATTAACCCCTTTTAAAAATACCTCCCCCATTAACCCTTTTAAATACCTCCCCATTAACCTTTTAAATACTCCCCCCATTAAACCTTTTAAATAATCTCCCCCCCATTAAACCCTTTTAAATATCTCCCCCATTAAACCCCCCTTTTAAATATTAAATATCCCCATTAACCCTTTTAAATATCCTCCCCATTAACCTTTTTAAAATATCCTCCCCCATTAACCTTTTAAAAATATCCCCCCCATTAAAAACCCTTTTAATATATCTCCCCATTAACCCTTTTAAATATCTCCCCCCCATTAACCCTTTTAAATATCCTCCCATTAACCCTTTTAAATATTCCAATTAACATTAAAATATCTCTTTAACCCTAACCTTCCCCCATTAAACCTTTTAAATATCCTCCCCCATTAAACACCCCATTAACTTTTAAATATCCCCATCCCCATTAAACCCCCATTTTAAATATCCCCCCATTAACCCTTTTAAATAACTCCCCCAACCCTTTTAAATATCCCTATTAACCCTTTTAAATATCCCCCCCCATAACCCTTTTAAATATCCTCCCCATTAACCTTTTTAAATATCTCCCCCCATTAACCCTTTTAAATATCTCCCCATTAAAACCCTTTTAAATATCCTCCCCCATTAACCCTTTTAAAACTATCTCCCCCATTAAACCCTTTTTAAATATCCTCCCCCCTTTAACCCCTTTTAAATATACCTCCCCCATTAAAAACCCCCATTTAAATATAAATATCCCCCATTAACCTATTAAATATCTCCCCCATTAACCCTTTTAAATATACCTCCCCATTAACCCTTTTAAATATCCCCCCCCATTAACCCTTTTAAATACCTCCCCAATTAACCTTTTAAATATCCTCCCCATTAACCCCTTTTAAATATCTCCCCATTAACCCTTTTTAAATATCCTCCCCCATTAACCCCATTTTAAATATCTCCCCCCATTAACCCTTTTTAAATATCTCCCCCATTAAAACCTTTTAAATATCCTCCCCCATAACCCTTTTTAAATATCCCTCCCCATTAAACCCTTTTAAAATATATCTCCCCATTAACCCTTTTAAATATCTCCCCATTAAACTTTTAAAATATCCCCCATTAACCCTTTTAAATAAATAACCTCCCCCCCCCATTAACCCTTTTAAAATATCCTCCCCCCCATAACCCTTTTAAAAATATCTCCCCATTAACCCTTTTAAATATCCCCCATTAAACCCTTTTAATATCCTCCCCCCCATTAACCCTATTTAAATATCCCCATTAAAACCCTTTTAAATATCCTCCATTAAACCTATTTAAATATCTCCCCCATTAACCCTTTTAAATATCCTCCCCATTAACCCTTTAAATACCTCCCCCATTAACCCTTTTAAATATCTCCCCATTAACCCTTTTAAATATCTCCCCCCCATTAACCCTTTTAAAAATACTCCCCCATTAACCCTTTTAAAATCCTCCCCCCATTAACCCTTTAAATATTAACCTTTTAACCCCATTAACCCTTTTAAATATCTCCCCATTAACCTTTTAAATATCCCCCCCATTAACCCTTTTTTAAATACCTCCCCCCCATTAACCCCTTTTAAATATCCCCTTAACCCTTTTAAATATCCTCCCCCATTAACCCTTTTTAAATACTCCCCCATTAACCCTTTTAAATATATAATCCCCCCCTTAACCCTTTTAAATATCCCCTCCCCCATTAACCACCTTTTAAATATCCTCCCCCCCATTAACCCTTTTAAATATCCCCCATTAACCCTTTTAAATAAACCCCCCCCATTAACCCTTTTTAAATACCCCCCATTAACCCTTTTAAATATCCTCCCCCCATTAACCCACTTTAAAAATCTCCCATTAACCTTTTAAATTCCTCCCCATTAACCCTTTTAAATACCTCCCCATTAAAACCTTTAAAAATATCCCCCCCATTAACCCTTTTAAATATCCTCCATTAAAACCCCCCCTCCCTTTAAATATAAATCCCCCATTAACCCTTTTAAATACCCTCCCCATAACCCTTTTAAATATCCTCCCCCCATTAACCTTTTAAATATCCCCCCCATTAAAACCTTTTAAATATATCCCCCATTAACCTTTTAAATATCTCCCCCCCCCATTAAAAATACCTTTTAAATAACCTTTAAATACCCCCCCATTAACCCTTTTAAAATATCCCCCATTAACCCTTTTAAATACTCCCCCCCATAACCTTTTTTAAATATCTCCCCCATTAACCCTTTTAAATATCCCCCCCCCATTAACCCTTTTAAATATCCCCCATTAACCCTTTTAAAATATCTCCCCCCATTAAACCTTTTAAATATATCCCCATTAAACCCCATATAACCCTTTAACCTTTTAATATCTCCCCCCATTAAACCCTTTTAAATATCTCCCCCCATTAAAAATCCTTTTAAATATCTTCCCCCATTAACCTTTTAAATATCTCCCCCATTAACAAACTTTTTAAATATCCTCCCCATTAACCCTTTTAAATATCCTCCCCCCATTAAACTTTTTAAAATATCCTCCCCATTATTAACCTTTTTAAATATATCCTCCCCATTAACCCTTTTAAATATCCCCCCCCATTAAACCTTTTAAAATAATCCTCCCATTAACCCTTTTAAATAACCTCCCCCATTAACCTTTTAAATATCTCCCCATTAACCCCTTAACCTTTTAAATATCCCCCCATTAACCTTTTTAAATATATCCCATTAAAACCCTTTTAAATATAAACCATAACCTTTTTAAATATCCCCCCATTAACCCTTTTAATATCCCCCCCCTTTTTAAATATTAAACATTAACCCTTTTAATAATAAACCTTTTAAAACCCCATTAAAAAAAATATCCCCCATTAACCCTTTTAAATATCTCCCCATTAACCCTTTTTAAATATATCCCATTATTACCCTTTTAAATATATCCCCATTAACCTTTTTAAATATCTCCCCATTAACCCTTTTAAATATCTCCCCATTAACCCTTTTAAATATAAATCCCCCCATTAAAAACCTTTAAATTTTTTAAATATATCCCCCCCATTAACCCTTTTAAATATCCCCCATAAAACCTTTAACCCTATTAAATATCCCCCCATTAAACCCTAACACTTTAACCTAAATATCCTCCCCCATTAACCCTTTTTAAAAATACCCATTAACCCTTTTAAATCTTTTAACATAATACCCATTAACCCCCTTTTAAATATACCCCCCATTAAACCCTTTTAAATATCTCCCCCATTAACCCTTTTAAATATCTCCCCCATTAACCCTTTTAAATATCTCCCCCATTAAAAACCTTTTAAATATATCCCCCATTAACCTTTTAAATATCCCCCCATTAAAATTAAAATATCCCCCCCCCCATTAACCCTATTTAAAATATACTCCCCCATTAACCTTTTAAATATCCCCATTAACCCTTTTAAATATCTCCCCATTAACCATATTAAATATATCCCATTAACCCTTTTAAATATCTCCCATTAACCCTTTTAAATATCTCCCCCATTAACCCTTTTAAAATCTCCCCATTAACCCTTTTAAATATCCTCCCCATTAACCTTTTAAATATCCCCCCATTAACCTTTTAAATATATCCCCCATTAACCCTTTTAAATATCTCCCCCCATTAACCCTTTTAAATATCCCCCATTAACCTTTTAAATACCCTCCCCCCATTAACACCTTTTAACCAATACTATCCCCACATAAACCCTATTAAAATATCCTCCCCATTAACCCTTAAATAATCCCCCCATTAACCCTTTTTAAATATAATCCCCCCATTAACCCTTTTAAATATTTAACCCCATTAAAAAACCTTTTAACATAACCCCCCCCCATTAAAAACTTTTTAAATATCTCCCTCCATTAACCTTTTAAATACTCCCATCCCCTTAAAACTTTTAAATATACTCCTCCAAAAAAATACCCCCATTAAATCCTATAACCCTAAATACTATCCCCATTATTAACCTTTTAAAAAAACCTCTCCCCTTAAAACCCTTTTAAAATATCTCCCATTAAAACCCTTAACCTATTTAAATACCCATCCCCATTAAACCTTTTAAATAATCCTCCCCATTAACCTTTTAAATATCCTCCCCCCATTAACCTTTTTAAATACTCTCCATTAACCTTTTTTTAATATCTCTCCCCATTAAAACCTTTTAAATCCCCCCCATTAACCCCAATTTTAAATATCCCTCCCCATTTATTAACCCTTTAAAAAAATATCTTCCATTAACCCCTTTAAAAATATCCCCCCCCATTAAACCCTTTTAAATAATCCTCCCCAATTTTAAAAATATCCTCCCCCATTAACCCCTTTTAACTATCCTCCCCCATTAAAACCTTTTAAAATCTTCCCCCATTAACACCTTTTAAATATCCTCCCCCATTAAAACCTATTTTAAATATACCCCAAAAAAACCTTTAAATATATCCCCCCATTAAACCATTTTAAAACTCCCCATTAAAATTTAAATATTAAAACCCAAAAATACCCCTTTAAAATACTTCCCCCATAAACCCTTTTAAATACCCCTCCCCCATTAACCCTTTAACAAATACCCCCATTAACCCCCTTTAAAACTCTTTAAAATCCCCATATTACCCTTTTAAAACTCCCCCATTAACCCTTTTAAATATCTCCCCCCATTAACCCTTTTTAAATTATATCTCCCCCCATTAAAACCCTTTTAAATACCCCCCCCATAACCCTTTTAAATATCCCATTATTAAACCTTTTAAATAAACCCCCATTAACCCTTTTAAATATACCTTCCCATAACACCTTTTAAATAACCCCATTAAACCTTATAAAACTCCCCCATTAACATTACCCCTTTAAATAACCTCCCCATTAACCCTTTTAAATATATCCCCCCATTAAACCCTTTTAAATATCTCCATAACCCTTTAAAATCTCCCATTAACCCTTTAAATAATAACCCCATTAAACCTTTTAAATATCCTCCCCCATTAAAACCTTTTTAAATAACCCAATTAACCCCATTAACCCTTTTAAATATATCCCCCATTAAATATCCTTTTAAAATATCTCCCCCATTAACCCCTTTAAATATCTCCCCCCATTAACCTTTTAAATATCTCCCTCCCCCATTAACCCTTTTAAAATTAAAATCCCCCATTAAACTTTTTAAATATATCCCCATAAATCAAACCCTTTTAATATCCTCCCCATTAAACCCTTTTAAAAACCTCCCATTAACCCTTTTAAAAATATCCCCATTACCCCTTTAAAAAAATCCCAACCAAACATCTTTTAAATATCCTCCCCAAAAACCCTTTTAAAATATCTCCCCCCCATTAACCCTATTTAAACTATCTCCCCCATAAACCTTTTAAAAATATCCCCCCTAAAAAAAACCCTTTTTAATATAAAATCCCCCCCCTAAAACCCTTTAACATATAAACTCATCCTAATTTACCTTTTTAAAATAAAACCCCCCATTAACCCCTTTTAAATATCCATCCCCAACAAACCTTTTAAATATCTCCCATTAAACCCTTTAAAACCCTTTTAACCCATTAACCCTTTTAAATATATCTCCCCCCATTAACCCTTTTAAATATCCCCCCCATTAAAACCATTTTAAAAATATCCCCCCATTAACCCTTTTAAAAATATATCCCCCCCCATTAAACCTTTTAAATATCTCTAACCCAAAAACCTTTTAATATCCCCCCCATAAAAACCTTTTAAAAAACCATAAATCCCTCCATTTTTAAATCCCCCCCCCCCCTAATAAAACCTCCCCCCCAATTAAAAATATCAATCCAAACATTAACAACAAATCCCATACATATATCTCCCAAATTAAACCTAATAACTAAAATACCCCCCATTAACCTTTTAAAATTCATCCCCCCAAATAAAACCCTTTTAAAATTAAACTCCCCATTAAAACCTTTAAATATCCCCCATTAAAACCTTTTAAATAATCTACATTTATTAACCCAATAAAACTATATCCAAACCCCATTAACCCCCTTTTAAATATCTATCCCCATTAAAACCTTTTTAAATATCTACCCAAAAACCCTTTTAAATATCCCCCATTAAAACACCTTTTTTAAATATCTCCCCATTAAAACAACTCCTTTTAAAATCCCCCCCATTAAACCTCCAAAAACCCCCCCATAAACCCCCTTTTAAATATCTCCCCCCCTTTAAATTTAAATAAACACCCCCATTAAACCCTTTTAAATATCCCCCCATTAACCCTTTTTAAAAATCCCCATTAAAAACCTTTTAAATATATCTCCCCCAAACCTTTTAAATATCCCCCCATTAAAACTTTAAATATTTAAAATCCCATTAACCCATTAACTCCCAAATCCCAACCATAAAAACCTCTTTAAAAATATCACCCCATTAACATCAAACCCCTTATTAAATATTCCCCATTAAAACATTATTAAAAATATCCCCCCCATTAACCCTTTTAAAATATAACTCCCCCCCTAACCCTTTAAAAAACCCCCCCAAAACCCCTTAACCTTTAAATACCCATATCCCCATTAAACCCTTTTAAATACATCCCCATTAACACCCTTTAAAATTTATCCCCAAAAACCTTTTAAAAATTAAAAATTAAATACTTTTAAAACCCTCAAACCCAAAATAAACACAAAAAAAATATAAATACTCCCCATTAAACCTTTTAAAATTCCCCCCATTAACCCTTTTAAATATTCCCCCCATTATAAAACCCAATTAAATAATCCCCCCCCCATAAATACCCTTTTAAAAATATCCTTAAACCCAACCAAAACCCCCAAAAATCTCCCCATTAACCCCATTAAATAACCCCCATTAATCTTTAAAAACCCCCCATAAAATACCCACCCCTAAAAACCTTTAACCTCCCATTAACCCTTTTAAATATCCCCCCCCCATTTTAAATTTAAAAAACCCCCATTAAAAACCTATTTTATACCCTAAATATTACCATTAAAACTTAAAAACCAATCCCCCATATAAACCTATTAAAACCCCATTAACCTCTTAAAAATCCTTCCCCATTAAACCCTTTTAAATAAAAACCATTAACACCCCCCCTAAAAAATCATCCCAATAACCCCCATTAAATATCCCAATCCCCATTAACCCTTTTTTAAATAATAAAAATTAAAAAAAAAACTATCATTAAACCCTAAATACTTTCAAACCTTAATAACAAAAATAACTTTTAAATACTTTAACCCATTAAAAAAAAAATAAATCCCCAAACCCTCAAAAAATTAACCCCCAATAAATTAATCATATTAACAAAAATAATTAAAACCTTTAAAAAATCCCCATACCATTACCCATAACATTACCCCTAAATATTCCAATAACCATAAACCTACTACACATAACCCAAAAAAAAAATCTCCCCATTAAACCATAAACTTTATAAACCCTAAATATCCCCCATAAAAACCCTTTTAAATCATATCTCCCCATTAAACCCTTTTAAAATCATTTTAAAACTTTTAAAATATACCCTAAACAAACTTAAATTAAAAATACCCCCCCATTAAACCCTACTTTAAAATCCTAATTACCCCCAAAAAACCCTTTAAATATATCTAAAATCAAAAAACCCCTTTTAAACAATACCCATTACCATTAAATCACCCTTAACTAAAAATATCAAAACCCTTAAACCTTTTAAATCATTTTTAAACCCTTTTAATAAAATTTCATTACCAAATTTATCCTTAAACTTAAAAACCATAAAATAAAAAAATTTACCTCCCCCAAAACCTTTTAAATAATCCTCCCCCATAAAACCTATTTAAATAACAAATACCTCCCCCATCATAAAAATTTAAATATCCCCCCCATTAAACCATTTTAAATCTATTCCCCCCATTAACCCTTTTAAATATATCTCCCTATCACCCCTTTTAAATTTAAAATATCCTCCATTTAACCATTTTTAAATAACCCCATTAACCCATTTTAAATTTCCAAAAACATAAACCCCAAACCTTTTACCATAATAAATATAAATTAACCCCCTATTAAAACAATCCATCCATTAAATTTTAAAAAACTATTTAAAAAAAACCTACCCCCCAAAAACCCTCTTTAAATATCTCTCCCCATTAAATCTTTAAAAAAATACAACCCCCATTAACCCTTAATAAAATAACTCCCCCTAATAAACCTTTTAAATCCCCCCCCAAAATTTAAATAAACTTCTAACCTATCCCCCATATACCTACAATTAACCATTTAAAATATATTAACCCTTTTAAATATATCCCCCAATAAAACCTAAACCCATATCACAAATCCCCAAAACCCCTTTAAAAATATCCCCCCATTAATAACCTTTTTAAAAAACACCCATTTAAAACCCTTAACCAATTCCCCAAAAACTTTAAAAACCCCCCCATTAACCCTATTTAACAATCCTCCACCATTAACCCTTTAAATATCCCTCCCCCATTAACCCTAAAAATCCCCCATTAACCCCTCTTAAATATTTACCTCCCATTACACCTAATTTTTAAATATCTTTTAAACCAATACAACACATATAACCCAAAAAAAATCAAACCCCACCCCCCATTAACCCTTTTAAATATCTCCCCCATTAAACCCTTTAAAAACTCCCCAATTAACAACCCTACATTATATAAATCTCCCCCATTAACCTTTTAAATCATAACTCCCCTAATATTAAAACATTTAAATATACTCCCCATTAACCCTCTTTAAATAATCCCCCCCATTAACCTTTTAAATATCCCCCCCCATTAAAACCTTTTTAAATAACCTCCCCCATTAACCCTCTTTAAATAAATCCCCAATTAACCCATTTAAAACTACCCCATTAACCTAATAAATAACTCCCCCCATAAACACAACCAAAAATATATCAATTAAACCTAATACTCCCCCAATAACCTTTTAAATATCAACCAATTAACCACCCTTTTAAATAATCTCCCATTAAACCTATTAAAACCTCCCCATTAACCCTTTAAAATATCCTCCCATTAAAATAAACCTAATAAAAATCCTCCCATTAACTACCTTTTAAAATATCCTCCCCCATTTAAACCCTCCTTAAAATACCTTTAAACCCCATTAAAACTTTTAATAAACAATCCCCATTAAACCCTCAATTACACTCTTAACAAAATCCCCCCATTAACCACTTTTAAAAATACAATCCCCCCAAAACCCTTTTAAAATCCTCCAATAAACCCTTTACATCCCCAAAACCCAAAATAACATCCCCAAAATAAATATCAATAACCTCCCCCCCATTAAAACCCTTTTAAATATCTCCCAAAAAACCATTAAAATACCTTTTAACAATTATCAATACCCATTAACAACCCTTAAATATATTCCAATTAACCCATTTAAATATCTCTACCCCATTACCCCAATAACATTTAAAAAAATCTAAATATATTAAAAACCCCTAAATATCATTCCCCATAAAAACCCTAAAAATATCCCCCCCCCATTACCCTTTATTAAAACCATCCCCCATTAAAACCATCCTTTAAAATATATACCCCCCAAAACCCATAAAACAAATAACCATAACAACCAATTAAAATAATTTAAAACTATTAACAACCAATCCCAAAAAATCAAAACCCCCCTAACCTTTTAAAAAAAACCCCCCCAAAACCTTATAAAATACCCCATAACCCAAACATATAAATATCCTCTAAATAAACAAAAACCCCAAAACTTCCCAAAAAAAAAAATATCTCCCATATAAAACCATTAAACCATAAATAATCCCAATTTACCCCCATTTTAAAAAACCCTCCCCATTAAAACCTAAAAAAACATACTAAACCAAACCCCAATTAAAAAAAATATAACCCCTAAATAAAACCCAAATCATTAACCATTAAACTTATAAATAAAACATAAAACAAATTAAAATATCCCCCATTAAACCCTTTACAATAAAACCCCCATTAACCCCTAAATACAATCTCCAAAAAAAAAATACTTAAAAAACCCCATTAAACCTAATTAAATATTCCCATAACACCTAATTAAATCCCAATAACCTTAAAAATTAACTAACCCCAAAAAAAATAAACTACCAAAATAATCCCCAAAAAACCACCCATATACCCAAACCAAAAACCCAAAAAAAAATCACCCAAATATAAACCCCATTAAAAACCAAAATTAACATACCCCCCCAAAACACCCTTTTAAAAATTAAACTCCCCCAAAACCCTTTAAAACTCACATCCCCCATTAACCCAAATAAACCCACAAAAAACCAATTTAAAAATCCAAACCCCATTTAAAAACCCCCCCAAAAAACCCAACTTATTTAAATATCATCCCCCCCTTAACAACCCTTTTCCTAAACCTATAACCCCCATCCCCCCAATCACTTAAAAAACCCCCCCCCCATTAAAAACCTTTTAACCCAACATAACCCCATTAAAACCCTATAATTAACTCCCATTTAAAACCCATACCCCAAAAACCCCTAAACAAATACAACCCCCCCAAAAAAACCCCAAATATCCTCCCAATTAAACCCTTTCAAAAAAAAATAAAACCCATTAACCCCCATTTAAAATACCCCCCCATTAAAACCTTTAAAAAACCCCAAAAACCCCACCAAACAAACCATCCCCATTATAACTCCATTACACCCACCCACATAAAACATTACCAAACTATCAAAACCCCCCAAAACCCAAAAACTAAATACCCCCAAAACCAACCTTAACTTTAAAACCCAAATCTCCCAAAAAAAAAACATAATCTTCCCATAAATCCCAAATACTCCCCTAAACCCTAAAAAACTAACCAACCACCAAAAAACAAAAACCATAACAAAAAACCCCATAAAATAACAATCCCCCCCAAAACCCTTTCCAATAAAACCCCACAATAAACCAAAACAAAAACCTCCACAAACCCTCCCCAAAAATCCAAAAAAACAATCCCAAAAAAACAAAAACATATATCACCCCCCTTAACCAAACAAAAAACCCCAACCCCAAACAAACCCCCAATAAACAAACCAAAAAAAACCCCCCCAAAACAAATACCATAAATTCTTCAATTTCATAAAAACCAAAAACATAAAAATTCCCAAAACCTAATAACCATCCCCAAACCAAAACCTAAACAAATACCAAAATAAACCCCCAAAAAACCTTTAAAAACCCCAAAACCAACAAAAAAAAACCCCCAAAAAAAAAAAATAAATTAAAACCCATAAAACCCAAACCCAAAAACAATTTAAAATAAAACCCCCCAAAACTAAACACTAACCATACATAACACCCTTACCATAACCAATAAACACCCAAAACCCTAAAAATAAAAATAAAACCCCTAAACAATAACAAAAAACCCCAACCCAAAAACCTTAAATAAACCCCCCATAACCTTCTTAAAAACATCCCCCATTAAAATTACATTTAAAACACATACCCCATTAACAAAAACCCCCCCCAAACTACCAAAACATAAAAAAAAACCCCCAAACAACCCTTAACCAAAAATCACCCAAAACCCAATAAAATCAACCAAACCCCAACAAACCCTAAACAAACCCTTACCCCCCAAACAAACTAAACCAAATAAATTCCTCCATAAATAAATCAATTCAAAAAAACCCAACTAAAAACAACCCTACAAAAAACTTAAAACATCCTCCCCAAAAAAAATCTAAAACCAAAACCCCCCATAAAAAAAAATTCATATAAAACAACCCAAATATCCCAAAACCAAATAAACCCCCCCCACCATATCCAAACCAAAAAAAAATAAACTACCATACTTATAATCCAAACAAAAAACCATATCACAAAAAAAACAATCCAAACAAAAACCCCCAAACCAAAACCATTTTAAACTAAAAAAAACCACCTAAAAACCCAAATCATAACAAAAACAACTTAAAAAAAACCCAAAACCATTAAACAAAAACCCCCCCAAAAACCCCCTATAAAAAACCCAAAAAACCTTTAAAACCTTAAAACCATATCCCCCACCCAAATACAAAATTAAAAAAAAAATTCCCCAAAATAAAAAATCTCAAAAACCAAAACAACCCAAAAACCCACAAAACAAAAAATCCAATTAACCCCAAAACCAAAAAAAACCCAAAAAAAAAAACCACCATTAACCCCCCATCAAACATTTTAACCATACCAAACCCAAAACCCTAAATAACCCCCCATCCAAAATAAAAATCAACCCCCCCCATCTTCTCCCAACAAATAAACCTATAAATTAAAAAACCCCAAAAAATCCCCAAAAAAAAAAAAAAAACCAACCAACACTTTAAAAAAAACATAAATAAACCCAACAAAAAATAACCCCCAAAAAAAAAAACCCTATAAAAACACCAAACAATCCAAAACACCCCAACTTAAAAACCCACCCATTAACCCAAAAAAAAACACAACTTATTCCCAAAACCCAAAACCAACCCTTAAAAAAACCAAAAAAAATAACAATAACCAAAACCCCCTACCCAAAAAAACCAACCACATTAACCCCAAAACAAACAAACCCCAAACCCCCCAAAAAAACCCATCCAAAAAAACCAAAACCCTTCAACCCCCCCCCAAAACCCAAAATATCCCCCCAAACCCCCAAAACCAAAACAACCCCATAAAAAAAAAAAAAAACCCAAACCTATAAAAAAAATAAAAAAAAAAACCAAATACCACAATACAACCCAAAACCAAACCCTACCCAAAAATTTCAAAACCAACCACCAAAAAAAAACCCCAAACCCCCCAAAACCCTAAATACCAAATCCCAAAAAAACCTCAAACAAAATCAAAAAAAATCAAAAAAACACAATCCCCCCAAAACACCCCATCAACCCCCCCAAAAAAACACAAACCAAAACCCAATCCAAACCCAAAAAACATCAACAAAAAAACCCTTAATAAAACACCCCCAAACATTTAAAAAACACACCAAAAAAAACCCCCAACCCCCCCACCACCCCAACCCAAATACCAAAAAACACCCCAAAAAAAACCCACATAAAAAATAACCACCCCAAAACCAAACATAACAAAAACAACAATAAAAAACTAAAAAAAACCAATCCCAAAAAAACTACCCAAACCAAACCCATCCAAAAAACACCCCAAAAACAAAAACCAAAAAAAAACCCCCCTCCCAAAACCAAAAAACCAACCAACCCAAAAACCCAAAACAACCCCAATAAAAAAAACCCCAAAATCAATCACCCCCCCAAACCCCTTAAAAACCCAACCCCCAAAAACCCAATCCCCCACAAACCCACATAAAAAAAAATCCCAAAACAAAACCCCAAAAACCACAAACAAAAAAAAAAACAAACAAACCACCCAACCCATAAAAAAACCCCCAAACCAAAAAAAAAAACCCCCCAAAAAAAAAACCAAAAAAACAAAAAACCATATTAAAACAAATCCCCCAAAACCCAAAAAAAACCAAACACACCCCAACCAAAAAAACCACTACTCCTAACCCCAAATACCAAAAAAACCAAACAAACCCCACCCAAAAAACAAAAAAATCACTAACCCAACCACATCCCACCAAATAACCCCCATTAACCAACCCCCCCAACCCACTTAAAACCTACCCCAAACCCAAAACCATTTAACACAATTCCCCCAAAACCCACAAAAAAAACAACCCAAAACCCAAAACCAAAACAAAACTACCAAACAACCAAACCAAAAAATTCAAAACCCAAAAAAAATATAACCAACCCCCAAAACCCCAAAAAACCCCCCAAAAAACACCCAAAAAACCCCCCAAACCAATAAACCAAAACAAAAATACAACAAAAAAAAAAAAACCCATTCAACAAACAACAAAAACCAAAAAAAAACCCCCACCCCCACCAAAAAAAAACCCCCACACCAAAAAAAACAAAAAAAAACCCCCAAAAACAAACAAAACCCCAAACACACCAAAATCCAAAACAACACCCTAACACCAAAAACCAACCAAAAAACCCCAAAACAAAAAAAACCCCCCAAACCAACCCCAAAAAACACACAAACCCCAAACCCCAACCCCCCCACAATACCCCAAACCCCCCCAAAACCCCCAAACAAACCCCAAAACCCAAACCAAAAAACCCAAAACCCAAAAAAAAAAACCAAACCCAAAACTACACCCAAACAAAAATCAACAAAACCAACCCCAAACCCATAAAAACCAAATTCAAACCACCAACCCCCACCCCCCCCCCACCCACAAAAACCCAATCACAAAACCCCACAACAAAACAACCCCCCCAAAAAAAAAACCCAAACCCAACCCACAAAAAAACCCCAAAACCCATAAACCCCCCCAAACCAAAAACCCCCAAACCCCACCCCCACCACACAACCCCCCACAACCCAAAACACCCCCACAAACACAAAAAAAACCACCCCAAACCACAAAAAAAACCCACCACCACCCCTAACAACCACCCCAAACCACCCCCCCCCCCAAAACCCCCCCCCCCCCAACCCCCAAACCCAAACCCAAAAACCACCAACCCCCCATTAAACCCCCCAACAAAACATCCCCCAAAAACCAAAAAACCATTAAACACAAACCCACCCAAAACCCCCCCAAAACCCCACAACCCCCCCCCAAAACCCCAACCACCCCACCCCCAAACCCAACCCCCCCAAACCCCCCCCCCCAAAACCCCCCCCCCCCCCCCCCCCCCCAACCCCAACCAAAAACCCCCCCCAAAACCACCCCCCCCAACCACCACCCAAACCCCCCCCCCCAAAAACCCCAACCCCCCACCCCACCCCCCCACCCCCCCCCCAAACCCCCCCCCCCCCACACCCCCCCCCCCCCCCCCAAACCCCCCAACCCCCCAACCCCCTACCCCAACAAAAACATTACCCCCAAAATTCAAACCCCCCCCCACAACATACAATCCTAAACTTAAAAAACCCCACCAAAAAAAAACCAAAAACCAAAACCCACCCCAAACAACCAAAAATCCCAAATCCTGGCAAATTCCCCCCCCCCCAATAACCCCCCCCCAAAAACACCCCCCCCACCCCCATCACCCAAATCACAAACCCAATCCACCACCCAATCCAAATAACCCCCAAACCCAAAAAAACAACACCACCACAACCCACAAACCCCCAAATCCCCCCCCAAAACAAAAACCACCCCAAACAACCCCCCCAAAACCATCCCAACCCAAACATCAAAACACACTCCAACCCCAAACAACTAAACCCCCAAAATGTCCAAAAAACTCCACCCCCCAAAACCCCACCCCAAACTCCCTAACTACCCAAACCCCCCAAAAAACCCTCACCACCTAAATAAAACCCACCCCCCAAATAAAAAACACACCCCAAACCCCAAACACAATTACCACCCATAAAACCAAATACAACACCAAACATCCCAACCCCACAAAAAACAACAAACACTACCCACAACCCCCAAAATACCCATCAACCAACACCAAATACCCAAACACAACCCCAACCAAAAACAAACCACCACCAACTACCCAAAAAAACCAAAAAACAAAATAACCAACAAACCCCAAAAAACCCCCCAAAACACAAAAAAACACCAACCAAAAACACCCTAAAAATAACCCCACCAAAACAAACTCCCCCAAAAAAACAAACCCACCCCCCAACACCCAAAAAATCCAAAAAACCAAACCCCAAAAAAAAAAAAAAAAAAACCCAACCCCCTCCAAAAAACAAAAAACCCCCCCACCTAAATAAACACAACCCCAAAAACAACCCCCCAAAACCCCCCAAACCCAAAACTACAAACCACAAACCCAAAAACCAAAAAAACCTCCCAAAAAAACATCCCCCCCAAAAAAAAAAACCCCCAACCCACAAAAAACCCAACCAAAACACACCCAAATATACTACCCCAAAAAAACAAACCCCCAAAAACCAACCCCAAAAAAACCCCCCTTAAAACCCCCCAAAAACCACCTAAACACCCCCCAACACCCCCAACCCAAAAAAAAACCCAACCCAAAACCCAAAAAAAAATTAAACACAACCCAAAACCACCCCAAAAAAACAAACCACAACAAAAAAACCATACAAAACCCCAAACCCCCCAACATTCAACAACCCAACACCCTTGAAACCCCTACTCAAAAACCCAACCCACCCAAACACCCCAAAAAACCCAAAACAAAACCCCAACCCAAAAACCACCCCAACACAAAAAAATTACCCCAAAAAAACCCCCACAACATCACCATCTATAAACACAAAAAACCACATAACCCAAAAAAAAACAAAAAAAAAACACCAACACCAAAAAACCACCCAAAAAATACCCCAAACAACACAACCAAAAAAAAACAAACACAAAACCAAACAAAAAAACAAAACAAACCCAAACAAAGCAACCCACAACCAAACCCCAAAAACCCCCCAACCACAAAAAAAACCACCCCCCACCCCAAACCCAAAAACACCCACAAAAAAAAAAACCCCACCTAATCAACTCACCCCCACCCAACCAAAACAAAAACCCCCAACCCCTACAACAACACCCAAACCCAAAAACCCCCCCCCATTAACCAAAAACCCAACCAAAAACCCCAAACCCCAAAACCCAAAACTCCAATACCCAATAACACCCCCCAAAACCCCAAAAAACCCCATTCATTAATTATCCCCAAACCAAAAAACACATCCCAAAACCTTTTCAAAACATCCCCATCCCCAAAACAAAACCACAAACACAAAAAAAAACTCCACCCAATAAATAAAACACATTCCACCAACCCCAAACAAACAAAAAACACCAAACCAAACAACCAAAACCAAAACCAACCCAAAAAACCAAATACAAAACCACCCACAACCAAAACCACCAAAAAAAAAAACCCAAAAAAATTCCAACACAAAAACCAAAAACCCCCCAAATCACCCCACCACAAAACTGTCAAAAACCCAAACAAACCCACCCAATAACCCCACCCCCCTCAAACCCCAAACCAAAACCCCAAACCCCAAAAACAAAACCCAACAACCCCAAAACAAACACACCCAAAACCAAAACACCCAACCCCCCAAAACACTAACCACCCCAAAATAAAAAACCCACCAAATCAAACAAAAAAACAAATCAAAACCCAATTTCCCCTCAACCAAAAAATGTAAACCCACCCCAAAAAAAAACCCCAAAAAACCCAAAAACAAACCCAACCCCAACCAAAAACAAAACACCCAAAAACCAAAAAACCAAAACAAAACCACCACAAAACCCAACCCACCAACCAAAACCCCCCCCCACACCCCCCACCCAAAACCCAAAAAAAAAACCCACCCCCCAAAAAAAAAAAACCCCAAAAACCCCCACACCCAAAAACCCCAAAAACCCAAACCCCCAAAACACCAAAAAAACCCCCAAAAACACCAACCACAAAAACCCCTTAAACCAAAACACAATTCCCAAAAAAAAAAAACAACCCCCCACAACCAAAAAAAAAACCCCAAACCCCACAAAAATTCCCTACACCCAAACCCTTTTCCCCATAAAACCAACCCCAACCCCCACCCCAAAACCCACCATATCCAAACCCCCAAAAACCCCCCAACCAACCCAAAAAAAAAAAAAACCCCCCCCACCCCCCCCCCCCCCCCCCCCCAAAAAACCCCCCACCCAACCAAACAACCCCCACCCCATTTAAAACCCCACCAAAACCCCAAACCAAATACAACCAAACCACCAAACCCCACAACCACCACCCCAAAAACCCCCACAAAAAACCCCCCAAATCACAAACAACCCCAAACCCCAAAAAACCCCAAAACCCAAAAAAAAATTCCACCAATAAAACCCAACCCAAAACCCAAAACCCACACAAACCCAAACCAAAAAAACCCACACACCCCCCAATACCCCACAAACCCAACACCCAAAAAACCAACAACAAAAAAACACAAACCCCAAACCCAAACCCCACACATACAACCCCCCCAAACACATTAATACCCAAAGAAAAAAACCAACAACCCCCCAAAAACAAACCCCACCCCCCCAAACCAAAACCCCACCCAACACAAAACACCCCAAAACCAAAACCCCAAACCCCAACAACAAAAAAAAAATAAACCACCCAAAAAAAAAAAAACCCCAAAAAACAAACCAAACCCACCCCAAACCAAACCAACCAACACCAAACCAAACCAAACCCCACCAAACCACACCCAAACCACCCAAAAACCCCCCAACCCACCCCAACCCCACCAAATAAAAAAAACACACCCAAACCCCCAACCACCCCCCCCCCACCCCCAAAAAAACACCCCCAAAATAAACCCCCAACACCAAACACCCAACACCAAAAACACCCCAAACAACCCCTCCCATTAATCCCCCAAACCCCCCCCAAAACCCCCCCCCCCCCCCCCCCCACCCCCCCCCCAAAAAACCAACCAACCCCAAAAAAACCCCCCCCCCCCAAAACCCCACCCCAACAAAAAACCCCCCCCCAAAACCCCCAAACCACCCAAACCCCCCCCCACAAAAACCCCCCCCAAAAACCCCACCCACCCCCCCCCCCCCCCCCCCCCCCCCCCCACCCACCACCCCACCCCAAACCCCCAACACCCCCCCAAAAAACACCCCAAAAAACCCCCCCCCCCCTCCCAATCCAAAAACAACCCACCCCAACCCAACCCCCACCCCCCAATAACCCCCCCCCCAACAACAAACCCAAAAACACCACAAAAACATAAAAACCCCCCCCCAATCCCCCCCCACCCCCAACCCCCCACCCCCCCCACAAACCCACCAAAAACCCCCCCCCCACCCCCCCCAAAAACCAACCCCCAACCCCCCCCCCAAAAACCCCCCCCCCCCCCCACACCACCCCAATTGTCCCCACAAAAAAAACAAAAAAAAAAAACCCAAAAAACCACACAAACCCCCCCCCATAAAAACCCCAAACCCAAAACAAAACCAAACAAAAACAAACCACCCCCCCCACACACAAACCCAAAACCCCAACAATAACCCCACAAAACCCCCACAACCCCCCCAAAACCACCCCAACACCACCAAAAAAACAACCCAACCAAAACAAAGTAAACCACCCCCCCCCCAACACCCCCACCCACCCCCCCCCAAAAAAAACCCCCCCCCCCAACCCCCAACCAAACCCAAAAAAACAAACAAAAAACCCAAAACCCAAACAAAAAAAAAAACAAAAAAAACCCCCCCCCCAAAACAAAAAAAAAAAAAAACACCACCATCAAAAAACAAAAACCCCAAAAAAAACAACCAAACCCAAAACCAAACCCCAAAAAAAAAAACCCAAACCCCCCCATCAACCCCCACCAACACCCCCCAACCCCCACCCCCAAAAAAAACCCCCACAAACCCAAACACAACTCCCCCCCCCACACCCCAAACCCCACCCCAACCCAACCCAAAACCACAACACCACCCAAAACAACAAACCCACCCCACCCCCCACCTACACCCCACCCACCCCAACCCCACCCCCAAAACCCCCCCCCACCAACCACCAACCCCACCCACCCACCCCCCCCCCCACCCCCCGCCCCCCCCCTACCCCCCCACCCCCCAAACCCCCCAACCAAACCCACCCACCCCCCCCACCCCCCCACCCCCCAACCCCCCCCCCCCCCCCCCCCCCCCCCCCCCCCCACCCCACCCCCCCCCCACCCCCCCCCCCCCCCCCCCCCCCCCCCCCCCCCCCCCCCCCCCCCCCACACCCCCCCCACCCAACCCCCCCCCCCCCCCCACCCCACCCCCCCCCCTCCCCCCCCCCCCCCCCCCCCCCACCCCACACCCCCCCCCCCCCACCCCCCCCACCCCCCCCCCCCCCCCCCGCACCCTCCCCCCACCCCCCCCCCCCCCAACCCCCCCCCCACCCCCACCCCCCCCCCCCCCCCCCCCCCCCCCCACAAACACAAAAAAAAAACCCCCCCCCCCCCCCCCACCCCCCCCCCCCCCACCAACACCCCCCCCAAACACCCCCACCAACCCCAACCACAACCCCAACCCCCCCAAACCCCCCCCACCCCCAACCCCCCCCCCCCCCCCCCACCCACCCCCCCCACCCCCCCCCCCCCACACCCCCCCCCCCCCCCCCACCACCCCCCCCACCCCAAACCCCACCCCCCCCAAAACAACACCCCACCCCCCCCCCCCCCAAAAAACCCCCCCCCCCCACCCCCCAATACCCCCCCCCACCCACCACACCCCCAACCCCCCCCACACCCCCCCCCCCCCCCACCCCCCCCCCCCCCCCCCCCCCCCCACCCCCCCCCCCCACCCCCCCCCCCCCCCACACCCCCCCCACACCCCCCCACCAATTTAAAACCCCCCAACCCCACCCCCCAAACCCCCAACCCCCCCCCCCCCCCCCCCCCCCCCAACCCCCCCCCCCCCCCCCCCCCACCCCCAACCCCCCCCCCCCCCCCACCAACCCCCACCCCTCCACCCCCCCCCCAACCCCACCCCCCAACCAAAAACCCCCACACACCCCCCCCCCCCCAACCCACCAACACCCCCCAACCCAAAAAAAAAACCCACCACAACCCCCAAAACCCAATACAACCAACCCCCACACACCCAACCCCCCCCACCCACACCCCACCCCCCCCCACACCCCCCCACCCCCACCCACCCCCCCACCAACCAACAAACAACACCAACCCCACAAAACCCCCACCCCCCACCCACAAACCCACCCCCCCACAACCAAACCCCCACAAACCCCAACCCCAACACAACCAACCCCCCACCCCCCCCCAAAAAAAAACACACACAAAACCCCACCCCCAAAACCACAAATCTCCCATCCACACAACAAACCAAACCAACCCAAACCCCCACCCCCCAAAACTAACCAACCCAAAACCCCCCCCACCCCCCACCCTACCCCCCACCCCAAAAAACCAAACAAAACCACCCCCACACCCAAATTCCCCCCACCCCCAACCCAA